>CM070717.1:46461738-47005482 GCA_036346275.1 Otatea glauca
CGGTGGTCCCTTTCCAAGACAGTTTGATAGCTGCTGAAGCCACGTCTCCTGTCCCATCAGCCAGCCACCCACAGTGCAAGGACACGCTCTCCCGAGGCAACTCTAACGTCACACGCGACTACGCCAAGACCCACATGGATCACGAGAGCAGCCACGCCACTTCCGGAGGATTACCTAACCGCTCGACCAGGCTAGACCACCGACCCAAAGATAGGCTCAAGAAGCGGCGACGATCGGCGAGCAAGCGACCATCGGTGAACGATTGGCGACGGCGGGCAAGACTGAAGCCCTAGAAGTAGCTCGCCCGCACTTCGCCAATTCTCGATGTAACCTGCCTTCAGATCGAATAAAAGGAGGCGGGAACCTCCTAACAGAGCGTGAGTAAGAGCTACAAGAGAGCTTTTCCTCTTCTTCCTCTTCTTTTTCTTCTCCTTCGAGAGCTAAGTTTAGATCATTCTAGTGTTGAGGCTCCACCTCTCGCTTGTAAAAAACTTCGGTGCGATCATCCGCTTTGATGAATACAACACCAACGCACTAATGGAGTAGAGACCTTCGCCCGAACCAAGATACATCTTGGACTCGTGGTCTAACCATTCAGGAGCGGAACGCGCGCAGCCCCTTAGACTTACAAATTTACTTGCGCGCTCAAACGCCGGCGGTTGGCGCGCCTGTAGGGGGCGCGCGTCTTCAAGCAAAGATCTCCGATTCCCATTCGTCTCCTTGATGGCATTCTTCTCCAACGACGGCATGACTGTGTTCGGAGCCGATCCGCCGGCTCCCTCGGCTTCACCGTCACCTCGGAGGAGAGCTCACGCCATCCTCACGCCGCCGGAGGGCGCGCGCTGCGGGAGCTCGACACCATCTCCGGCACCGTCCCACTCCGGCTTGAGCGCCCGCGGCCCCAAAGCCGAACACGAGGAGCACTATACCTCCTTTGGCGAAAGCCCTCCGGCTCGCGCAGAGATCCCGCCACCTCCCGCCGCCACGACTTGTAGCTATGGTGGCTACATGCCAACCTCCGTCCACGAGTTGTCGGAAGACTCCTCCACCACGGCCCAGCCCGACACGAGTATCCCGCCGCAGCGCACTCTCGCGAGTGCAACGTGGCGGGCACAACCGATTGGCCGTAGCCACCGCTGTTACGACGGTCCCCGTCCCGCGCGACCGAGGCACTGAGAGGGAATAATACCGCGAAGCGCTTGAACGCGCCAGCTCGCCGCCACCGAGCTCCAACGGCAACGCGAGAGTGGAGGAGCGAAGGTCGAAGCTCGACCGGCTCTGAGCCAACTCGAGCAGACGAGCCCGAGCCCGCGCAAGTGCTGGGCGACGCGCACGGGCGCGCGCGCCAAGAGCACCACAAGTTGGGGGCAGAATCCGGCGCCCCCCAGTTTTTTCCTCACGCAAGCCAAAACGTGGCTGCGGCCGCAATGTCGCCCGAGGCCTCGAGGAGCCCGCAAACCCGAAGGCCGAGCTACCTACCGTAACCTTGGGTGGTGGAGCGCACGCCGCCGCGGCAAAGACATGCAGCCTCCGGCTCCTACCACACCGGCGCTACTTCCGCCATCGGGCCCGCACGCGCCATGAGAGGTACTGGTCGCGCCAAGACCGCACCCCACCATGAACCACCCCAGCCTCACGCACCCCGGCGCGCGGCGCCTCAGTAATGTTTCGACATCGCGCCACCCTCGAGGCGCCAAGAAAGATGGCGAGGACGCCGCCACTCACGTGTTGCGGATGGTGAGCGCCACTACGCAGCCCGAGCCCCGATGGTCCCGACCACGGGCTTTTGCCAAGGATCCGCCAGCGGATTTCGCCCGATTCCGGCGCCTACCAACATTGCCAAGTACACCGGGCCACCAACCTGTGTCCGCTCAAGATTACCGGCCTCGCGTCGGGCCGGGGAGCGACAGATGATCTCTTCATCATCCAAGACCTCCCCATCTACCTCGCGGACTCGGCTCGAGCTCGGCTCGAGTACCGCCTCCAAAAGCGTCAGAACTGGCCGACTTGAAGAATCTCTTCGTCGGTAACTTCCGTGGCACTTATAAGCGCCCGTAACTCCTGGGACTCGAAGGCGCAAGCAAGCAGCCGGGAGACTCTCCGACTACATCCGAGGTTTTCCCGCCAGTAACGAGCTCCCGACATCTCCGACGCCGATGTCGTGGGAGCCTTCATCTACGGCACCTCCGCAAAGCCTTGGTGCACAAGCCGGGCCGCTCAAGCCCAGACCACCAAGGAGCTCCTCGACATCGCCACCAACCACGCCCGCGAGGAGGCCGTAGGGGCTATTTTCGAAGGAGGAAAGGCCCAGCAGAGCCCGGCGCCCAAACCGGTCTCTTCCGACCGCCGACAAGCAGGCGGCACGGAAGCGATCCGTGAGACCCAGTGGTCGCCACGGCCGATCCGCCTATAGCGACAAGCGCGCCGACCGTCGCGCCCGACCACTTCGAAATTGATGGACGCCCATGCCCGAACCATGGGTTCTCCGTCAAGCACAAACCGGATGCGAAGTCCCGAGGCGCTATCTTTCTAGCCCCCACCACGCCGCTGAAGCAAAGGAAAGAAGCTCGCCGCGCCCCGCTGAACGGCGGAGAAGAAGGCGACGACGAGTTCCCGAGCCCGACGGCCGCCTCATGATCTTCGGAGGATCGGCTTGCTACGCCGACAAGCGCCGCTCAAGCTCGCTATCGCGAGGTCCACACCGTCGGGCGGCGCCCCCAATATCTTCGGTGGTCTGAGTTCCCGATCACCTTTGATCGGACCGATCACCCGATCGCGCCCCACACGGGAGGTACTACCGGTGGTCACCCGTCGTCGAACGGCGCCTCAAGAAGGTGCCGATGGACGGGGCGCGCCTTAACATCCTCTACGTTGAGACGCTCGACGCCATGGGGTCCCGCGCCAAGCCTCCGCCAAGCAAGGCACCTTTCCATGGCGTCATCCCGCCAAGAAGCCCATCCGCCGGCAGTCGACCGCCGTCACCTTCGGGAGCCGGAAACTTCCGCACCGAGACCTCACCTTCGAGGTCGTGGATTTCCGGCGCCTACCACGCCATCCTCGGGAGGCCATGCTACGCCAAGTTCATGGCGATCCCCGCCACGCTTACCTCAAGTCAAGATGCCCGGACCGCATGGAGTCATTACCGCGGCATCGTCTTTCCAATTTTGCCTTCAATCGCGAAAGGCACCGCGAGCTCGCCTCAGCGGTCGTTGCCTCTGCGGAACTCAACAAGCTCGGGAGGAAGCGCCGAGTCCGCCCCCGAATCCAAGAAATCGGGCGGATCCTTCAAACCGCCGAGGACACGAAGGAGGTCACGGCCGATCCACGTGATCCGACCAAGACCGCGCGGGTCGAGCCACGCCCCGCCAAATAGGAAAGCGCGCTCGTCGACTTCCTCCGCACTAACAAAGATGTCTTCACATGGAGGTCCTCCGACATGCCGGCATTCCAAAGGAGGTCGCCGAGCACTCCTTGAGCGTCCGACTGTGCTCAAAGCCGGTCGCCCAACGCCGCGCCGCTCGACGAGGAAAGGCGCAGGTTATAGGGAGGAGATCGCCAAACTCTTGGCGGCGGTGGTTTGTAAAGAGGTGCGCCACCCGAGTGGCTAGCCAACCCAGACTTGTAAAAAGAAGAACGGGCAATGGAGAATGTGTGTTGACTATACGAGTCTCAACAAAGCATGTCCCAAGGACCCATTCCCTTACCTCGATCGACCAAGTCATCGACTCCACGGCTGGGTGCGAGTCTCTTTCCTTTCTCGATGCCTACTCGGGCTACCACCAGATTGCGCTAAAGGAGTCCGACCACCGCGACTTCCTTCATCACTCCGCTCGCCTGCTCGCTATGTCACAATGCCCTTCGGCACCAAGAACGCGGCGCTACATACCAGCGATGTATGCAAACGTGCTTCAATGACCGGATCGGCCGCAACGTTGAGGCGATGTCGACGATATTGTCGTAAAGACCAGAAGGTCGACGACCTTATCGCCGACCTAGAAGAGACTTTCGCGAACCTTCGACGGTTTCGCATAAAGCTCAACCAGAGAAGTGCGTCTTCGGGTCCCCAAAGGAAAGCTCTTAGGCTTCATCGCTCGAGCGAGGCATCGAGGCCAATCAGAGAAGATCTCGCGATCGCAAGGATGGGCCCGGCCAAGAACCTCAAAGGGGTCCAGAGGTCGACCGGTGCTCGCGGCTTTGAGCCGCTTCGTGTCTCGCCTCGCGAACGCGAATGCCGCTCACTGCCGCTCAAGAATCCGACCGCTTCGCTTGACACCGAGGCTCGGGAGGCCCTCACCCGCTTGAAGGCCTTCTGTCCTCGCCTCGCCCTGGTCGCCCGGCACTGTGTGAACCGCTGCTCCTCTACATCGCCGCCACTACCTAAGTCGCCGTGCGGCCCTCGTGGTGGAGCGGCGGAAGAAGGCCGTGAGCTCAAGGTACAACGGCGGTCTACTTCATCGTGAGGTACTTTCGAGTCCAAGACTCGGTACCACAGTGCGAAGTTACTCACGCGGTGCTCATCGCAAAGAGGAAACTCGCTCACTACTTCGATCAAGACGCCATCACCGTGGTGACCACGCCCCACTAGGCGAGATCATCCACAATCGCGATGCCTCGTGAAGGATAGCCAAATGGGCGCCGAGCTTAGCGGCCATGGCATAATATACGCCCCTGACGGCGATCAAGTCGCAGTTCGCCGACTTCGCCGCCGAGTGGACCAAGCCGAGCACCACCGGTGGTCGAAGACCCGAGCATCGACAATGTACTTCGACGGGTCTTACACCAAGAATGGCGCGGCGCGGAGTCGCCATCATCTCCCGCCGAACAGCTTCAATACGCCATTAGGTTGCTCTTCGACGCGACCAACAACATTGCCGAGCACGAGGCTCGCCAACGGTCTCCGGATCATTGCCGACCTCGGTGCCCGCCGGCTACGTCCACGGGACTCCAAGCTTGTCGTCGACCAAGTCATGAAGGCTGCGGAGCCCGAGACGCCCGCATGGCCGCAGATCGTCGAGAAGCACGCCGGCCGAGGAGCGTTCAAGGGTTTCGAGCTTCACCATAGCTACCGACGCTACAATGGCGAGGCCGATCACCGCCAATCTTGCCTCCAGCAGAGAGCCCGCCCCGCCGGGATCTTCGTCTCGACCTCCTGCGCTCCATCGTCCGGTGGACTCGGCGGTGGCGGCCACTCGACCAATCCAAAGACGGCCACCCCGACCAACGCGCGGTCGGGCGAGACTTGGCGGATTCGCCGCGGTGTGCTAGCACTTGAGTCCGACCGAGGAGGCCCTACATCGACCGCTTGACGGACGGGTCACTTCCGACCCGACCGAGGCGGCGCCCGCCCCGCGGCAAAATCTTTCGTCCCGATCGGCCTGCACCTCTACAAAGGAGTTCCTCCGGGTCCTCCAAAATGTATCTTGACCGACCCAGGAAAACAAATGGCTGGACGACATACATACGGAGTCTGCGGTCACCACGCAGCACCCGATCTCTTGTGGGAAAGGCCTTTCGACAAGGTTTCATCGCCAACCGTGTGTCGACGCCGAGCATATCGACGACCGCGAAGGATGCCGATTCTTTGCTCGTGGCAGACGATCCGCAAACCCAAGCTTTACTGACGATCCCATCACGTGGCCTTTTGCCGTCTGGGACTCGATTTGGTCGCCCTTCAGAAAGCACCCGGCTTCACCCACCGCCGTCGCGGTAGATAAGTTCACCAAGTGGATAGAGGCCAAGCCGGTCGTGAGCGCCACGCCGGTACAAGCGCTATCTTCTTCCGCGACATCGCTTTTAGGTTTGGAGTCCCAAACTCCATCATCACCGGCAACGAACACAGTTCACGGGAAGGAATTTCTCGAGTTCTGCGGGCGACTTCAACATCCGTGTCGATTGGGCGCGAGAGCCCATCCGCGGACTAACGGCGGTCGAGCGCACTAACGGCATGATCCTTCAAGGACTCAAGCCGCGGATCTTCGATCGGCTCAAGCATTTCGCAGGCGCTGGTAGCCGAGCCGCCTCCGCCCTCTGAGTCTGCGGACCACGCCGACCGGCGACCGGGTTCACACCTTCTTTATGGTGTTCGCTACAAGCCATTTTGCCCATCGACCGAATACGGCTCCCGAGATTGCAAGCCTTCGATGAGGCTCGGGGCTCGCCCGCAACAAGACGCCATCGACCACTCGACGAGGCGGCGACGTGGCAAATCTGCGGTCGGCGGATATCAACAAGCCTGCGCCGCTACCACACCGCCAAGTTCGAGGGCGATCCTTCGCCACCGGGCGACTTGGTCTGCGTCGGTCCGCACAACCAAAGATAAGCACAAGCCGACACTCGGAGGTCCTTTCACCGTCGTGGAAGTTCTCCGACCGCACCTTCGACTCAAGGACGCCGATGGCGCATCCTCCCTAATGTCCGAACATTGAAAAGTTAAGGCGATTCTATCCCTAAGCTCTTTTCTTTTTCCTGGTATAAGTCTTTACCTTTCTCCCAACCGAGCACCGGTCGCCACGTGACGACTCGGGGCTGCCTCGTGGTGCCCCTGCTCGTGCCGCTCGGATGGTGTCTGTATGGTCGGTGACCCACCACCACCACGAGGTCTATCCCGAGGTAACCCTCTCGACCCGAGTGCTACGGCCTCGCCCCACCGGCTATGGTTGCCAAAGAGCACTCCGCGGAAGAAGGAAGCACTGAGTGGAATGACCTTACCGTCGATTGGGAACAATCTTCCCCACACGAACTCGGCTAACTCACGTACTCATGTGGGTCGGTGACCGACTAGTCACGAGTCTATCCCGAGCGGTAACCCTCTTGACCCGGCGCCACGGCCTCGCCCGGCGGCTATGGTTGCTAAGTAGCACTTTGCGGAAGAAGGAAGTGCCCGAGTGGAAAAACCCTTGGCCGATCGGAACACTCCGAACCCCATGAGTGCGCGTAACTACCGTGATAAACAAGACTCCTATCCTCTTCGCCCTCTCCAATTGACCCGACCTACGCGGCTATGGTTTCCTTCTCTCGCTCTCGCGCGTTTTTCTTGCTTTAGGGACGGAGACGAAGAAGGCGAAAGCGTGGCTACCCGAGGCACCCAAAGAACGTACTTATAGGAGGCGGCGGACGCCGACCGAACGGACGCCTCCTCGAACGAATCGTCGCGCCCGCCTCGTCATCACGCCGCACCGTAACTCCCGATTTCCAATTCCACTCGCATTTAATCTGTCGCGTCAAAGTTGCAGAGTCATAAAGACGCCGCCCGAACAACGTGTCCGTTACCTCTTGGTCTCCGCTTTTGGCCGGACGGTTGTTCCGGCGCGCGAGGCCCATTGGGCCGCGGTCCCAAGATGGCAAAAGCTTTGTGGCTTGCGCCAGGCCCACCGAAAGTCTGTGGGTTCAAAAGGCCTAACCCACCGGATGGGCGTAGGGTCGCCCCAATAAACTTGAGCGAGGGCAAGCACGAGGTGAGACCCACGGTGGGTCCCGGTTGGGTCGGCCGACGACCCGACCACCTCTACTCGCGTCCGAGACCATACTTCACACTCTCCCGGAGCTCATCGATGAGCGATACCCCAACCTGCTGCTGGGTCTACCGACGACCCGTGGTCCATCTGGATTGAGTAAAGAAAGGTTTCTTATGGGTCGCCCCACGCAGGCAGACACCTACTCGGGACCGTCGCTCGGAAGGGTCCCCTTGGGCGGACCTCCCAGACCCACTCGGACTACCCGTTACTAGCTCCAAGAGCACGGCGTTCAAACCAACGCAGTAACGCGCGTCGCTCACCCTCCAGTCCCACACTGCGGATGGGGTAAACTTGTGGGATAGACGGCAGCTACTCCTCGCAGCTTCCTCACGGACGGGGACTCGGGATGGATACCCGCGTCCGGCCACGACGTTAAACGAGCACTCGGACACCGGAACCTCGCGGAGGCATCCGGTCGTCCTTGCCGACCAAGGCACTCGGACACCGGAACCTCGCGGAGGCATCCGGTCGCCTTGCCGACTAAGGCAGCGTCTAGCTACGACGTTAAACGAGCACTCGGACACGAAACCTCGCGGGGCATCCGGCCGTCCTGCCGACCAAGGCACTCGGACACCGGAACCTCGCGGAGGCATCCGGCCGTCCTTGCCGACTAAGGCGGCGTTTAGCTACGACGTTAAACGAGCACTCGGACATCGGAACCTCACGGAGGCATCCGGCCGCCCTGCCGACCAAGGCACTCGGACACCGGAACCTCGCGGGGCATCCGGCCGTCCTTGCCGACCAAGGCACTCGGACATCGGAACCTCGCGGAGGCATCCGGCCGTCCCTGCCGACCAAGGCACTCGGACACCGGAACCTCGCGGAGGCATCCGGCCGCCCTGCCGACTAAGGCGGCGTCTAGCTACGACGTTAACGAGCACTCGGACACCGGAACCTCGCGGAGGCATCCGGCCGTCCTGCCGACCAAGGCACTCGGATACCGGAACCTCGCGGAGGCATCCGGCCGCCCTGCCGACCAAGGCACTCGGACACCGGAACCTCGCGGGGGCATCCGGTCGTCCTTGCCGACCAAGGCACTCGGACACCGGAACCTCGCGGAGGCATCCGGCCGTCCCTGCCGACCAAGGCACTCGGACACCGGAACCTCGCGGAGGCATCCGGCCGCCCTTGCCGACTAAGGCGTCGTTTAGCTACGACGTTAAACGAGCACTCGAACACCGGAACCTCGCGGGGCATCCGGCCGTCCTTGCCGACCAAGGCACTAGGACACCGGAACCTCGCGAGGCATCCGGCCGCCCTGCCGACTAAGGCGGCGTTTAGCTACGACGTTAAACGAGCACTCGGACGCCGGAACCTCGCGGAGGCATCCGGCCGCCCTGCCGACCAAGGCACTCGGACAACGGAACCTCGCGGAGGCATCCGGTCGTCCTTGCCGACCAAGGCACTCGGGCATCGGAACCTCGCGGAGGCATCCGGCCGTCCTGCCGACCAAGGCACTCGGACACCGGAACCTCGCGGAGGCATCCGGCCGTCCTTGCCGACTAAGGCGGCGTCTAGCTACGACGTTAAGCGAGCACTCGGACATCGGAACCTCGCGGAGGCATCCGGCCGTCCTGCCGACTAAGGCGCGTCTAGCTACGACGTTAAACGAGCACTCGGACACCGGAACTGGCGGAGGCATCCGGTCGCCCTGCCGACCAAGGCACTCGGACACCGGAACCTCGCGGAGGCATCCGATCGCCCTGCCGACCAAGGCACTCGGACACCGGAACCTCGCGGAGGCATCCGGTCGTCCTTGCCGACCAAGGCACTCGGACACCGGAACCTCGCGGAGGCATCCGGCCGCCCTGCCGACCAAGGCACTTGACACCGGAACCTCGCGGAGGCATCGGTCGCCCTGCCGACCAAGGCACTCGGACACCGGAACCTCGCGGAGGCATCCGGCCGTCCTGCCGACCAAGGCACTTGACATCGGAACCTCGCGGAGGCATCCGGCCGTCCTTGCCGACCAAGGCACTCGGACATCGGAACCTCGCGGAGGCATCCGGCCGCCCTGCCGACTAAGGCGTCCGGCCCTCTACGACGTTAAGCGAGCACTCGGACACCGGAACCTCGCGGAGGCATCCGGCCGTCCTTGCCGACCAAGGCACTCGGGCACTAAAACTTCCAAGGCATCCGCTCATCCTTGCCGACCAAGGCACCGACTAGCTACTGGCGCCAAACGAGCGCAAAGGAAGATTTCTTGAGGAACAAACCGCGAGTTCGCACGTCCGACCACTCGGAAACCGATCGCCGAACTTTCTAGCGCCGGTGATCAAAGGAACAAGCAAAGCTAACTCCTTCATGAAGTCATTCATAGAGAGAAAAAAGGATTTCATTAAAAAGCCGTGAGCTCAAAACTTTACACCACTTTACATGAGGCGACGCAAGACTCTCTATCTACACCTGCACTCCTAAAACTCCCTACGATAACGCCGACGGTAGGCCCTTGCTCGGCCGACGGATGACTTTGGGGTCGGTGGACTGAGGTCGTTGGAGATGACTTGTCCGGTAGGCCCTTGCCCGGTCGTCAAAGGTGAAGCCACACCGCGGAATGGCATCTGCCGCTGCTCGGGCTCAGCGACATCGACGCAGCCGCGCTTATCGCAATCGGCGCCCCGCGCCATTGCCTCTAGGAGGGCCCCTTGCCACTCCAAGCCTCGGATCGCTCAAGTAGCGCGTCAGCGCAAACAACGTCGCGAGCTACTTCTTCTCTCTTTGGGAGTTCGGCTATCGCCGATCATACTCAACCCAAAGCTCGTTCAAAGGGTCTTCCTCTTCCACCACGATGTCATCACCAAATCAAGACTAAAGGGTGTCTTGAACACATTTCAAGAAGGAAAGGATTCTCGTCTAAGAGTCCGCCGCTCGAGCAACCCGTGGCGCCTTTATATACCCATTCAAGGAAGATCAAACGACTCAGAATAAATGCTTGCGTAGAAAACGGCGCCAAAGCGCCCACCACCGAACCCGGCGGTCAAGAAGACGAGCGAGCAAAAACACACCTAGCCGTGCGCGCGCGCTGCACAACGGCAATTAAGAGGCTCCCGCGGTTCGCATACCTCAGAACGTAATCCCGGCGGGCGTCGGATGCGTTGGGGCACGCCGGCAAAATCGGTAGGCCCCGTTGGCCCACCTAGTTGAACGGATCCGATCAAGCTCAACCCCAATCGAGTCCGCCAACTCGATTGGAGGTTCGGGGCTACTTGGCGAATACTCATAAAGCAGGTGCACCAACGGCCCAATTGCAACAAGCAAAGCCCAGAGCAAAGCAAGCGGCGGCCTCGAATACGGCCTCACCTAAACAGCCGCCCCTACCTGCTACCCAAATGCCTACGAGACCATTCAGGAGACCATTCCCGACCGGTCCCGACTCCGACTCAAAGAGGTTCCCGACCCGCGGCGGGACGGATCCCCGACTCCGACTTCAGCGAGGTTCCCGACCCCCGGCAGCAGACGGATCCCGGCCCGACCGAACCATGATAATCCCGCCGAGGGCGCGCCGCGCGCCGAGTCCGTGTCAACCTAAGGCCACGTGCCCCACGAACGGTCATTCAAGTGGATCGAGCGAGGCGGTGGTCCCTTCCCAAGACGGTTTGATAGCTGCTGAAGCCACGCCTCTGTCCCATCACCACCCACCCACGGTGCAAGGACACGCTCTCCCGAGGCAACTCCAACGTCACGCGACTACGTCAAGCACCCACATGGATCACAGAGCAGCCACGCCACTTCCGGAGGATTACCTAACCGCTCGACCGGCTAGACCACCGACCCAAAGATAGGCTCGCAGCGGCGACCGATCGGCGAGCAAGCGACCGGTCGGCGAACGATTAGCCGACGGCGGGCAAGACCAAGCCCCTAGAAGTAGCTCGCCTAGCACTTCGCCAATTCTCGATGTAACCGCGCCTTCAGATCTTGAATAAAGGAGGCGGGAACCTCCTAACAGGCAATGAGTAAGAGCTACAAGAGAGCTTTTCCTCTTCTTCCTCTTCTTTTTTCTTCTCCTTACGAGAGCTAAGTTTAGATCATTCTAGTGTTGAGGCTCCACCTCTCGCTTGTAAAAAACTCGGTGCGATCATCCGCACCCGATGAATACAACACCAACGCACGAATCGGAGTAGGGACCTTGGCCGAACCAAGATACATCTTGGACTCTGTGGTCTAACCATTCAGGGAGCGGGAACGCGCAGCCCCTTAGACTTACAAATTTACTTGCTGGCGCTCGAAACGCCGACAAAAACATTTATAAAACTGGGATCAATATGATCAAAGGGGGTGCTTGCCTTGTTGATGATCCTCGACGTCAAACTCCTGATCGTCGAATTCACGAGTTTTTATCGGTGCTACACGTCGAATAATAATAACATGGCAATTTCGACAAAATGAAAGGATCAGACATAAGAACCAAATAAAATCAACTGTTTGAATTAACATATTTGTTGTTCATTGATTTACAAGTTTTCTGAATATTTTCTGATTAGGTTCTTATATTAGCCAATCTTAGTTTCTTGAATAATTCACTTTCATTTATTATTTTCAGAGACCATTTTTACAGGTTTCATTAGTCTGGATTTTCAATTTCTAAATTCTGAAATTATTTAAATTACCATTATGGAACTACTTTCTTACCCTATATTATACTTTAATTATTTTCCATGGTACACCCTAAGTATTTTTGCATATTCAGGTTCCTAACAGAGCATGGAGTTTAATAAAATTTGTTTCATTCAATTTGAAGTTGAATTGCAGAAATTCTATTAACAACATATTTCAAATTCTTTCTTTAAATTTAAATCTGAAATTCAAACAGAATTATTTTTGAAATATTTTTGCATATTCTGAATCTTCATGATTTTATATGGATTTAGAAATTTATTTCACTTCATTTGGTTGGATAGTTCAAAAGATATTCAAGTTTGAATGCATTCGGTTTTGAAAATACAGAAAATTAGAAAATTTTCTATAAACGAAAAGTACGCCTTTGCACTGAAAATACGCCTTCCCTTTTCTCGCTCGCTCGATCGAGGCTCGACGGCCGGGCCTAAGCTGGCGAGAGGGTGCTCGCGTGAGTGTGGTCGACACGCGGCCCATGAGCTCACGTGTGCACGAGGTGACAAGTGGGACCGAGGGTCGGCTGACTTGGCTCAAAGACTCGCGATCGACATGGGGCCCGTATCGGTGACACCGAGCGAGGTTGTGGTTGCAATGCTCGCCGGCGGCGGAGCACGGCCGGAAAAGTGGAATGGATTCCACCTCCTTACTCAGCATGCTTGCGCGATCCTAGGGGTGGTATCGCTTCGGCCAGGGGTGGCCGGAGGCGACCTGCCACAGGAGAAGGGCGGCGGCGGAAATGGCCGACGGCGCACCGGCGAAACTACGGCTTCCTGGGGTGGAAGAACTTCACGGCGAGCATCAGTGGATCACATAGATCTCATTTTTGGCTTTAGCAAGGAAAAAGAGTGACGGAGGGAAGCTCTCACCGTGAGGCTGCGGCGGCGGCGGAAGAAGCTCGGTGGGAGAGCTCGTTGGGGAAGAGGACGTGAAATTGAGGTAGGCAAAGACTTCAGGGTGCTATGAGGGTGCTTCGGGTTGGATAGTTTGGGGCGAAGTGGACTGAGGCGGTGCAAAGACGAGTTTTCCCCTTTTTAGGGTGCTCGCCGGAGTTGGGGAAGAAAGGGTGGTCGAGCTGTGTTGTGGTGGTTTGGGTGTAGCCTTGCGGGTTCCAGAGAAGTGCGCGAGAGCCAGCAATGATTTTGCGATGCTTAAATAAGCGATTGAGGCGGTTGGAGCAGTGTTTGAACGGGGAGGTGAAGGCGGCGGCTCGGGCGAGCGATTTCGCGGCTGTTCTGGCACGGGAGAGAGAGCACGGAGGTCGAGGGGTGCGGCGTGGCGGGCGACGTCTTTGGGGCCTTAGGCGACGAGTTGCGGCGCGGTGGCGACAAAGCGGGAGAGAGCGGCGTCGGCTCGGTGAGAAGCGGCAAGCAACGGAGAGAACGGAAAAGAACGGAGAGGGTGAAGCTGATAGGTGGGACCGGGCGGTCGAGAGAGAAAAGGAGGTCGGCTGCTGGGACAGCTGTCCAGCGGGCCCACATGTCGGCGAGACAGGTTATAATCTCGGGACAAATCCGGACGATTCGAGGATAAAACCGGAAGTTTAGGCTAGAAGATAAAATCAAAATTTTACAAAACTTTTTAATGAGGTCGGCAAGGTAAATATTAAGGTATAGTAAAATTTTCAGATAATTTTGACAGTTAAATTATTTATTAAAAATCGACAATGCAATTGTTGGAGATTTTAATGATTCTGCTTTGAATTTATTTGAAGGTTAAAGTGACTTTATAATTTTATGAAACTTTTTGACAAGATTCGTATTAATATTATATACCTTTAATAAAATTTTAAAAATTTATATTTGATATTTTATTTTTAATAATTCGACCTTTGCATTTTCCGACTTTTAAGATTGACTGTTCTTGAATTTCTAAAATTACTAAATGAAGAGATAAATTCTTGATATTTTTACCAGGGTTGGGTTAGGTTAATATGTCGGCATGGTTAAAATTTCAACTCTGGTTAAGGTAATAAAAATCCTGAACAAATCTTTTGGTTCAGATCTCCACTTGTCTCCTCATGATTATCTTTGTATTTTATTTTATTTTATTAATGCCAGGACAGAGCAAGTGGCACAAATATGATTCTTAGATTTTTAAGGATTTTACTGACTTTATGTTTTTACCTTTTGTCTTTTACCATTTTGCTATATTGAGAATTTGGATTTCTTTTATTAAGAAAAGGTCAAATGAATTTTCTTTATTTCAAGAAAAATCAGAAAACATGACAATAAATCATATGGATATTTTTAATATTGTATTTCTGATTTTATTGAATTTTAGGTTGTTACAATTGGGATTCTAATTTTGCCACTAAAATTGAAGAAAATCACCGCATCCTACCAAGTATAATGTACCAAATCTCACCTATTTTTTTCATAAAAGCTACAAACCATGTTAAATAGGGACTCCATTTTCCATAGTGAAGAATCCGAAGGCGAAGCCGTTAGGGTTTAGACTCGACCGAATTAAAAAAAGACAAACCGGGACAGAAAACCCAGTGATATACTGATATGTCATGCTACGTCCAAGAATAGCTCAGGCTTGACAAATGATGTATTCGTGGGCGTCCAATTTGGTTCTCTTTTTACGTAGGAGCACAATGGAAGCAAGCATACTTGGCTAAAAACTATGTGAAAACTGAAAAGTCGCATCCAAGACAAAATATCTGAAGCTCAAATGGACTTGACGCACTGGTGCAGTGAAAGCAACGGCTTCCCGGTCCCTATCGTCGTGGCTCACTTTCGATTCTGTGCCCAGTTATTTTTAGAACCAGTTCTGTGCCCAATTATGCCCCCCGATGTCTCTCTCCCCCGAATTCGCAGCGTTCCAAATTCTTTCCAGGAGAAGAGAGCGGCGGCGGGTGCTGCTATAGCATGGACGCCGAGCGCCGTGGCCTGAGGAGGCCGTTTTTAGCGGACGAGGAGGTACGTACCAGTAAGCTGTAGTAGACTCACTGCCGCGCGCATGTGCCTTTCGCCGATTCGAGGGGGCCTGCGTAGTTGCTGGCGCGCGCGCCGACCGCCGCGCTGCTGCGGGAGGCTCGGGGCGCCGTGCGATTCGGGCGGAGCACACGCGGTTTCACGGGAATCCAGCGGCGCCCGGTGCCTCCTGCTACCTCGAGCGTGTGCCGGCCCGGCCGGCGCTCAGCGGCCGTTTTTAATTGTTGCGAGCCGCGAGTCGGCAACTGTACCTGTCGGGTGCCAACTACTCTCAGAAATCAGCGTACACGAGAATAGGATAGCAGTAGCGCATCAATACTACCTCTGTCTCCGTTTAGAAATAGAAATTAGAAATAGAAAGTCTATAGGTTGAACGATTTTTTTAAAATATAAAATTTACATGTAAATTTAATAAGTTTGTTTTACTACATCTTTATTTATTCTCTTTTAATCATATACGTTTATTAACTACCACTACACAAAGTATTGCTATCTCTCGCTTTTCAAGACAATTAAGGCATATTTCTTTTTGCTGTGGATTTTGACCTCAAAAGTTGAATAAAAAACAAACATACCGATTCTTATAATCTAGCTAACCCATATACACTACAATCTACTTCATATGTGTTTATGTGGATTATGATAAATACAAATATAAGAATACCACTAAAAATTCTAAGTAATTACCCACCAAATACCATCCTAAAATCCAAAATCAGTTTATCTACGCCACAATCTAGAATCAGCTTTCAAAGAATCCACAGAAAAAATAAATAGGCCTTAAGTCTTTCTTAATTTCACCGTAACCTTGATATTTATGCAAAATCAAAAAACATCATATATATATATATATATATATATATATATATATTTGTATACGGAGGGAGTAGCGTAATGGCACAGCTTTTGATTGATAAAAATTGGTACTCTGCAACTTCATGATTCATCCTGAACTTTGCTAGTTTGCTTGTTGGGCTAGGCATCTGGTTCAAATCAGAGCTTGCTGCCTCTGGAAGCTTCGGAACAGGAGGTGCGCAAGGCAAGCCACTGCTCTAACAAGGCACCAAAAATCATTTTGAGTGAGTATCTATACATTTTTTAAAAAAGTCCCAGCTTTTTCTGGCGTTATATTAAGCAGGAGACCAAAATTAAAAAGAATTACAACGTGCAAGCACGTACAGTTAAAAAAGAGGGGGAGATTTACAGCAATAAAAAAGCTACTAAGTGATGGAGGGGGTTTCTCCGGCAAGTTACACTGCCATGAAGACTATTTGCCCCAGCTAGGTTCCACATCCGGGTCCTCGGTAATAAGGTCGATCAATCTGGGCACCTTCGTGAACTCTTGTTGAAAACACATCTGTTCCTTTCCAGCCATAAACCCTAACTGACCAACATGACGAGGGATCGAGTCCCCTTCGTATTGGTTGGTATCGCTGAAGAGATGCAATTGGACCACCAGTATCTATACATTCTCAATTACATTTATTCAATAATCATTATATGGGAAATATTTTCACGCGATTCACTGTAGAAAACAAAATATTATTTATGGGTAAATTCAGCTGAAACTGTGAAATGTCAGTTACAGTATTTCCAGTGCTCTAGATAGAAAAGCAACTTTTTAGACCCGACTAATCCAAAGTCATACCAATATTACCAACATCCTTCTGTATTCATTGTTAGATTTTGATTTAGCCTATTTTTATGAATCTTTTACATTGGGTACTGTATTAGCTGACTCACTCCAGTCCACTCGTCTTACTGTGTGCTAGGCTTACAATTCTTGGAAGTCACTGCTTTCTACGGGGTCTACCTAAGCCTAATAGTGTATCTTCAGGACGTTCTCCACGGAGAGAGTGCTTCCAATGTGGCGACAGTCAGTTCTTGGGCCGGAGCTAGCTATCTCATGCCCGTGCTCGGCGCCGCTGTCGCCGACTCTTACTGGGGAAAGTACAAGACGGTGTTGGTCGGCCTCTCCATATCTCTCGCCGTAAGTGATCCTCTGCACTAGCACCGGTTGCATTCTGTAAGAGACAGAATTGGCAATTGTAGTGTCTAATGCGATGACCTTGCTCTCTGCCTCTGACGAACAACTCGAAACAGGGAATGGCCATCATCACCACATCAGCCACCCTGCCGTCTCTAAGGCCTCCGCCGTGCGGGCAGAGCATGTACTGCACACCGGCGACCCTCAGCCAAGAGCTGGTCTTCTTCTCGGGCATATACCTGTGCGCCATCGGCATCGGCTCGGCGAAGGCGGTTTTGATCTCGTTCGCCGCGGAGCAGTTCGAGGACGACAACGGGAAGAACGCTTTGGAACAGGAGAGGAAGGCATCCTACTTCAGCTGGTACTACGCGGTGGCCAACCTGGGCATGCTCACCGCGGGGACCCTGCTGGTTTGGGTCGAGGATAAGGTGAGCTGGGGGCTCGGGTACGGCATCTGCGCGTCGTTCGTTGCGGTCGCCGTCGTCGGCCTCGCCGCGACGGCACCCATGTACCGGATCCTCCCTCCGGCGGGCAGCCCGTTGAAGAGCGTGTTCCAAGTGCTCGTTGCGTTCTCTCGCAAGGTAAAACTGACAGTACCTGATGATGCTACTGAATTGTACGAGGAGGAGGAGGGTATCAAGAACTCATCGCTGCATCCAGTGCACGAACGATTAGAGCACAGCGATCAGTTGAGGTAAATTCTATCCAGCATTATGTCTTCTGTCTGTTCTTCGTCGAAGTAATCTAGTTACGACTGACACGCGTGCTCTCCGAGAATCTTTGCACCAGGTGCTTGGACAAGGCTGCGATTATCACGGAAGCGGACTTGGAAGGCGGCAATCATCGGTGGAAGCTGTGTACGGTGACCCAAGTGGAGGAGATCAAGATTCTGCTGCGACTGATCCCGATATGGGTCACGTCTGCCGTGTACTTCGTCGCCAATACGCAGGCGCAGACCACCTTCGTGCAGCAGGGCACCAAGACGGACTCCAAGATCGCCCGCGGCGCTATCTCCGTCCCGGCCGCGTCGCTGACGTCCATCGAGACGGTGTTCGTCGCTGCTTGCGTCACGCTCTACAATAGAGCCGTCGCCCCCGCGGCGCGCCGCTGGCTAGGCCGCGAGGAGGCGTTCACGCCGCTGCAGCTCATGGGGTTCGGGCACGCGACGGCGGCCGCCGCGGTGGCCGTCGCCGCGTTCACCGAGGGGCGCAGGCTGCAGATGGCCAGGGACGGGGCGGCCCCCATGGGCATAGCGTGGCTGCTGCCGCAGTACGTCGTGATGGCCGTCTCGGACGCGTCGCTGACCGTCGGGCAACTGGAGTTCTTCTACGACCAGTCGCCGGAGACGATGAGGAGCGCGTCGACAGCGTTCTACTTCCTGTCCTGCTCGCTTGGGGATCTGCTCAATTCGCAGCTGGTGACGCTGGTTGCGTCCTTCACCACTGAAGGGGGGAGGACGGGGTGGTTTCCACTGGACATGGATGATGGGCACCTGGATTACTACTTCTTGCTCGTTGTGGCCATTACTGCGATGAACTTCGCTGTTTTTGTTACCCTCGCAAGGAACTACACGCCAAAAAGAGTTAGATAATAGGATTCTTTCTCTTCTCTTTGTAAGCTGCATATGTAGCAGAGGAAAATGGGCAAGCCTAGTATTGATGGTCGTACACTTGAACTCAAAACGCCACTGTGGATCGGATTTGATCTTGAGTCTTACATTCTAGCAGGTTGGGTTACGACTTACGAGGTCATGTGATTTTGACGTCAGGACCTTTGGATCTGCTTTGAAGATTCGTGCACCAGCCACCGTTGTCTCCAACTCCAGTCGATGAGTTCTTCCTCTCCGGCGGTGCGGAAGTGAATTATGGTGGTGGTTCTCCGGATTAAAGACAACCGTCCACCAGGTTAGAGGTGTGGTTTACTAGAGCCCGAATTTAGCAGGAGGCTAGGGTGGCTGTAGGAGTGGTGGTGGTGGAGGCACACAGAACTCACCGGAGATGAGGAGAAAGAAAGGCAAGGGCGGGGTAGGAGCTCGCGGGGCAGGGGTGTTGGAGGCGAGCAGCGGAAGAGAGGGCACGCCGATGAGTCACGCCCGCGAGGCACTGGGGAGGATGGGTGGTGCCGGTGCGCGGCGGCAAGTGGAGGCAGAAAACGTTAAAGAGTTGGGATGGAGCTTGTATATGATTTTGGGGGTGAATTTGGGACGTTGGATCTCCCGTTGGGAAGTCAAGTGTTTAATAGACAGACCATACTGCGACATACGCCGTGAAAGTTGCCCGAGGACGGGGAGGCAGCCCGCCTTATGTTTGACGGTTTACTTGGGCTCAAAACTAATATAGTCCAGTCCAATTTCATATTTCACGTTCGATGTGGCCCGTCTAACGCACCCGTCGTTAACGGGCTGTGCTGGTTTGGGTTTAGATATAGGAGCCCAGCCACGTTCACTCCTAGTCACCTTGTCATGATGTGACACCAACACTCCCAAAACTCCGTAATTCGCTTGCTACTCATGTCGTCGAAGGACCAAAATCACGATAAGTCACAAGAGAAGAGAAGGGTGAATAATCGCAATTAAAATTTTCTTCTACTTAATGAATTCAATCAAAATCTCACTTGAAACACTCAAATATAAAAGAGCAAAATAGAGAAAATCTTGGTCTTGAACTTGCTTATGGGGTTGTGATGATCAAGACGATCGTGAATATTCTCCCACTTGTCACAGCAATTAAGAACACAAGAAACAAAAATCCAAAACGCGATCTTCAAAAATTTCTTAAAAATTAAGCAAAGAGATCGAGTTCTTACAAAAGATTGCCTAGATGATAAGGATATGATCTAAATAAGATTCATCCATCAATCATACATTCTCAACATAAGAAGCACAAGCAAGTAGAAGGAGGGGAGGCAAATTCAACTTACAAGATTGTAAATTGCAAGAATTAAATTGCGAAATTTAAAAGCAAGTAGAAGGAGGGGAGCCAAATCCAACTTGCGAGAATGTAAATTGCAATAACTTAAATTGCAAAATTTAAAGTACGGAATTTAAATGTTAAATTTAAGATATAATATAAATACTGAAATTAAATTCAGAAAAGTAAAGAAGTAAAATTTTATTTATTTGAAGGAAGATTTACAAAGCCTCACAACAAGGTGGTCAAAACTCAAAGGAGCACACAAAACCTTCAAGAGGGGAGAGCTACCCCTACCCCTCTATTTATATTGGCCCTCAAGTAACCTCATCAAGGATTGAGATTGAGTCATCCTCCGCCCTTGGATGAGTTCTACTTGGCCCTGAAGAAACCTCATCAAAGGTTTAGATTCACTCAAGCTAACTTGATTACTACTTTATCCTCTAAACCGCAATCCAACGGCTCTCCATGATTCGAGCAACTTTAAGTTAGCATCTCAGCCGTTCACTTGCCTTTTAGATTCGTAGCGACTCCGTATCCGGTCATCCTCCGACGATCCCCGACCGTTTGGACCTCCGACGCACGTTGTCTAGTCCCGATCATCTTCTGTCTCACCATGACTTATCACCGTCGTCCTGCAACCATAAAAAACAAGAAAATCCATCACATAGCAATGTCTAAAATGATATACAATAATTATCCAATAAATCATATTTTTAACTAAATACAGTCAAATACTCATCAACATAAGTAAACCTCCGCATGATCTTTCGATTGTTACCTGCCTTTGCCACTGTCTAAATGATATTTTTCTGTCATATCATCTCCTTGAATTTATCCTCCGTAGTCCGCACCTTTACGACTATCTTAGTATCTACGTGTTCTAGAGCTGCATGCAACGGTCGGCGGCAAATGGCACGGCTGAGAAAATCAGGCTTGCGGTAGGTGAGGCACCCATGCGCTTTATCAGTTTCGTCAGCCGAGGTTGTTGAACCCTTTGGCCTTCAATCTTCACGTAGGGCAGGCAGTCCAATCGGCTGAATCGCATCAAATTGCCCAACATAAGCGGCGCCTTAACGGCAGTTGGAGCATACATGCCGTTCCTCTTTGTTTCTCCACTTCTGGTGTTGTTGCATCTTTGAATACTGCTGATCAACTTATCCACCAACCTTTTCAAACATGAGATCTTGGGTCAGTGTCAGCATGGATCAGACTGTTTGGGTAGGTTTGGGTGCGGTTCAATCTGAATGCGCCCGTTTTTGGCAAGACTTGGATTCAGGCATTAGTTGAGGATTTTGACCAGCCTGTTCGGAAGAACAAGACTAATTAGTCATCACTAGAAATTATATCTGGTTAGTTGACATACGGATTTTTTTGGTAGGTTACGCAATGCCTCGAGCGTGATTCAGCCTTCAAAGCAGAGTAACAGAAGCCGTACAAGATAATTTCGCCACAGGTGATACAATCGATCACGACTGGACTGACGGGGATGGGAGGGTGTAGTAGATAGTAACTTTTCTTCAGTCAACAGATCATGTGTTTATCTGATCTCACAAGAATAGTCCTTTTGAACTTCTCAACAACCACATAACAACGGTGTCCTTCGTGCTGTCCAATCGCAAACAAATTGAAGGGTCTCCCTAATTTGCATGTGCCGATAATGCTTATTCATCTGTGTGATATTTTCTAAAGAAGAAAAGTATGATTTGTTTGTGCACATATTTTTTTTTCATTTGAGACTTTGTGTAATACTCCCTTCGGTTACAAATAGTTGTCGTTTTAGATATCGACACGGTCATCAAAACTCAACTTTCATCACTAATTTTTATTGTAATATGGTTAAAAAAATCCAATAAAATTATAATATTATGAAAGTACGTTTCAAGACGAATCTACACATATGATTTTCATGCATCCAATCTAAATATTTAAAAATATATCGATAGGTAAAGTTTTAAAAGTTTGACTGCACGTATCTAAACTGATAATTTTTTATGAATCGGAGGGAGTATTTCGAAAAGAAGGCAAGGCTAGTGTTGTGTCAGTCAACACCAAATTAACACATCTCCCGTTTTCAGTTCATTCCTTGCAGTATCTGTTTGCTAATCCGGCATCACATGTTGTTTGTTTTCATGCAGTTTGGAATTGGAATATGTGAATACGAGAATTAGAATGATATATAAACAACCGTATGAAACTAAACCTAAATGGATTCAATCACTTTATCCTCGTCTACTGCATCCTCCATCGTTTTGAGCTTGGCAGCTGTCAGCACACTGCAAAATGACGGTAGTCTGGACAGTACGCTAACTGCTAAGGTGTATTGGTCGATTGTTGACCGAACTAAATTTTTCCGTGTGTCCCATCTCAAGTTATTCTAATACCAAAGTGATCTTCAGATGAACAACTATGTGACCTGACAATGGCATTCTTAATCAGCAAAAGGGTAATGCCAACAATGCAATACATGACCAAATCGCGTGAATTGCGAAGTCCTGGTCGTTAGATAAACCAATTGGTTCACGAAATGGGCAAGAAGTGAGAAAATAAAGTGTTTGTGCATTGAGAATATAATAAAATCCGGCTAGAGTGGCGTACCAATCTTCAGAAAGATTGCTTTACGTTTCATACGTAATTAAACTAACCTAATAAGGACTGTTTGTATTATTACAGGAAAAAGGGCGCATGAATCGTGTCAATTATGACCAAGCACTAGAGGAAGCAATCGTGTCGATTACCGTGTCTGGACTCTGGAGAACACTCCGTGATGCAAGGACATGGCACAAGTTTTATACCTTCTAAGAGTTACAGTGCATGAGCATGAAAAGAACTAGGTAAAAAGCAAAATGAAGCAGTAAACAGCGACTATGGCTGCTATTCAGGAAGTCAGGATAGCTCGTGCGATGCAGCCAAGTGCTTAGTTTCTTACTCCAGAATTTTTACTATCTTTAGAAGTTGGGACGTACCAAAAGAGATATCAAAATTTCAAAGAGTGGAGATACTAAAAGTTTAATACCTTCAAAGATGATAAAAACTTTCTTTTTACTGGGGAAACAACAAATCTCCGTGGAAAGAAGACTCACAGTCTCAAAAAAAAAAAAAATTTGTGCGCGCTCGCTCTGGAGTTGGGAGGGTACATCTTTGCAGATAGCATTTCGGTTACTTTATTAAGCACTCTCCCACATTTATTTCTACTTGCGAACTTTGATTTTTATAGGACGTATTTTGATTGGTCATATAGATTAAAGAAGCTCTAAGATTGAGAAACCATTAAGGACTTTGGAATTACGAGAAAGACTGGTTTGTGTGGTAAATCGTACATAATGCTTGAAAAGGAGAAAGAAATAAATAGAGACAAAAGAGAGAAAGTAAAATTAAAAATCCTTGCACATCTTATAATATTCAATGAGAATACAAACCACGCATCAGCGGGGCCTACGGCAGGGCGATCCGTTGGCGCCTTATCTCTTCATTTTAGCCATAGACCTGCTTCACTTCATTCTCAAAAAGGCAACGGGTGATGGTGTTCTATCTCCCCTCGAAGGCTCTTCGTCAGCCTCTCGGCTGTCCATGTATGCGGACGATGTTGTAATCTTCCTGAACCCGGTCAAAGAAGAGCTGCAAGCTGTAATTGACATTCTGCAAAATTTTGGACAGGCCTCTGGCCTTAGGGTCAACCTACAAAAAAGCTCCGTAGCCGTGATACAGTGCAGCCATCTTGACCTCCAAACCGTTTTGCAGCCGTTCCCAGGTGCTATCTCTGAATTCCCCATGACGTACCTGGGAATGCCCCTTACGCTTGGTCGACTACGGCGTGTCCACCTACAGTCTGTCCACGATAAAGTGGCCCGGCGTATTGCTGCCTGGCAGTCAGCACATCTCACAATGGGAGGCCGCCTGATTTTGGTTAAATCGGTGCTCACATCCATTCCAATCTACCTACTGACTACGCTAAAAGTGCCACAGAGATTTATTGCGAACATTGACAAGATACGACGGAAATTCCTTTGGGCAGGCGACGCGGCGTTGCATGGAGGGAATAGCAAGGTGCGATGGATAACTGTGTGCCGACCGCTCAGATACGGAGGCCTAGGTGTCCTCGACCTGGAAAGGTTTTCACGAGCGCTCCGACTCCGCTGGATCTGGCTCATGTGCACGGAACCTCATAGGCCATGGAATGGGATTGCCAACGCCGTGCGACCGGATCGACCAGCAGCTCTTCATGGCTGCCACGAAAGTCGCCATTGGAAATGGCCAAAGAGCCAGTTTTTGGAACTCTAGGTGGGTGCACGGTCAAGCGCCATCTCAAATAGTGCCAAGCCTCTACAAACACTCCAGGAGGAAGGCAAGATCGGTTGCTAATGCCTTGGAAAACAATAACTGGATGCGAGACATTCTCCACCACC
The DNA here is from genome assembly GCA_036346275.1 of Otatea glauca. Lineage (NCBI taxonomy): Eukaryota > Viridiplantae > Streptophyta > Magnoliopsida > Poales > Poaceae > Otatea > Otatea glauca. The sequence continues at coordinate 46,486,108 of CM070717.1, forward strand.
TAAATCCTCACTTGCTAATGGAATACATCATGCGTGGTCCAAAATACAATCGGTACCACTAAACCGGGACGCTTGACGATGTCTTCATCCGGGCGCAAACCTCTCATGGTGCCTACTCCGCTTCCTCGGCATATAACTTCCAATTCAGTGGGTCCACTGACAAATCTTTCCTGATGACGATTTGGACTGCATGGGCGTCGTTACGCTCTAAGATCTTTCTTTGGCTAGCGCTGCAGAATAGGATATAGACGGCGCAGCTATTGCAGCTTAGGGGATGGCCAAACCAATATTTCTGCCAAATGTGCAATCGAAGCTTGGAAACGACCTTGCACCTGTTTGTTGACTGCCCTCAAGTTCGGATGCTCTGGTCGTTCATCGCGCAATGGGTCCGCATTTCCACACTACATCCAGACCGATGGGACACGGCAACAAACCTTGAGCAATGGAGCCTGCAACGCATTAACTGCCATCTGAGCCTCCGGAAAGGTGTAAAAACACTGATCATCATGTCTTGCTGGGAATGGTGGAAAGAGCGAAACAAAAGAGTCTTCCAACGGGGTTGGGCGTCTCACGACCAAATCCTCCAGTCGATAAAAGATGAGGCTGTCGATTGGACCTTAGCTGGAGCTTCGCACCTTAGGATTCTGATTGATCGCCAGTTGTAAAGTTTTTTTTCTCTCCTTTTTTGTTTTTCTTCTCCCTGTTTTTCCGCTTGGTTCACGACCTCTACGGCTGTCTTTCGGGTGCTCCCTTCTGCATCATGTTCTTTTTTCCTAAACTTTATATTCGGATTTTCTTCTCCTCTAATCAAATCTAATCACAGCGTTTGTTGTTTCAAAAAAAGAATACAAACCAAACAGTGCTTATAAAATTAACGGAGAGAGTAAGACTGTTCGGTTCCTAAAAGTTAGCGTGATGATTTGGAACCTGCTCATATTAATTGGTCGTGCCAACTGGTTAGTACAATAAGGGTAAATATAATGCTCTGAGGCTCAGTGATACCTAAACGTTGTCAGAAATGAAAAGATTCCTGAAACGCACCTGAAAGTGGAAAGTATTCGACCACATCGCACATGATATTAGACCGTAACTACGCTTCTGCCCTGAATCCTTGATACAATCTATCTCTTGCTTCCAGCATCGGTCGAAGACAGTGAACTGAATATCCTTCTGACAGTGAACAACTATGCTGAGACATATTAGGCACGTTTCTGCACGAAGATTGGCGTAACAAAACTCGACAGAAAGTTACCATCGCGGCACGTGTCCTGAAAAAGTGCAGATCGCACGCAATTACGATAAGCTCCTTCAGGACCAGAGACAAATCAAACAGGCTTGCGAAGGTCGCCAACACCTGCATGGAAACTTCCTGTCTCGTGAGCAGGCATCGATCAAATAAAAGGATTAATTCCTCACATACTACTAGCATTTAGAGAAGATCTATGAATGTATCACTGATACGTGGGGTCAGAATCTACTTGTTAGTGACACAATGAGTAGTATATAAAGAATGCGGTTAATCTTTAATGACATATAAGGAATTGCCCCAGCATAAAAAGCCATTAGGCCTGACTGCTTTTACATTATCGAGTCTTATTGTATAATGCTTCCGTGCGGACTAGTATTATGTATGCAGACGTTTTACCATCCTTGATAGGTACCAAAATATACATTGAGCTAGTAACAAAAGATACCAAAAATTTAAAGAGTAGAGATACCAAAGTTACAAAAAATTTAAGGTTAATTTGATGGTACCTCTCAAGGATGATAAAAAAACTCTAAGATTAAATCCGTGTGAAATGCCTTCTTTTGTGTTTGTGCAACTGCTGTGATAAATATGGTCGTATCTAGCTTTTTAAGATTTGAAAATGTATGCTAGATAAATCCTATTTGCTTTGGAGGAAAACTAGGGTGGCTATATAAACCTAGGGAGTGATCATGGAGAACTCAATCAATTAAGAAGTCACAAGCCAACTCATCCAAAGCAAGAGGTGCAGGAAAGGGTTAGATACTAGGTTATTCTTTAACATTAATTCTCTTATAAGATAAGGACCAATGGTTCAAGAGGTTGTGAGAAAGCAACAATCTTTTATACCTTTTAAAGTTGTGTTTAAAGAATTTGTATTGGCTTCTTAGTTTTTTTAGGTTTTCCATTAGTCTATGACTACACCTTAGTTTTATATAGTCTCTTTAATTCTTCTTCAAGTAAATAGGAATCCTACCTCTATTAGGATAACACATCTTTTTAAATTCTAAAAAATAGATACAAGTCACCATATTTAACATGCTGATTTGAATCGATCTCACGCTGATATTTTATCTTCACTGGGACAATGACGCACGCTTACCCGCTCTCTCTCTCGCGTGCCGCGCTTTGCCTGCCTCCGCTGCGTGTATAAACAGTGTTGCTTGCCTCTCATTTCCATCTCAGACTCCCACCAAAGCAAAGGCCCCTCCGGGAGTACTAACCAAAGCACTTGGCGATTTGAAGGACTAGCTTGCAGTGCGGCAATGGACGCCGGCGACGCCATGGAAAGGGGCCAGCGGTCGCCGCGGTTGCCAGAGGTACGCAGTACTTGCTAATTCACAAGCTCATCGTATCACCGGTCTGTGATATGTGATCGATCAATCATGAATGCGTCCGTCCGTGATGGCTATCGGTTTAGGTTTGATTAGGCATTGAAGCACGCACCGTACGTAGTATTAGTGATTCAGGCATGCAGTTCATAGTTTCTTCTTCTTAAATAGACTGAAGGGCGCACAGTGCTTAGCCTCTTGCATGCGAAAATGCAAGACGCGACGAGGTGAACGAAGAACATTAGCTCGTTTTGCCTCGCGTATGTCGAGACCCGAGAAGCTAGGAGATGAACTCGTTGAACCAATGTTTGCCTGTCCTTTTCTATCACGTAATAATCTGACCCGTTTCTACGCAAGATGTTGCGTCGAAACAAGGCCTTTTACCGTCTCATTCCATATAGATCCTATTTGCACGAGGCCACGAGGGTGGGTGGGTGGCAACAAGTTGACCAAGTCGCCATCAAGAAGAGAATTAAGCGTGATTGCGTGAACAATACAAAGTCAGAGAAATAAAAATCGTTTGTGCTAAAAGATTCAAATATTTCTCCTAGCTTTCGCCCCAAATTAAGTTTAAAAAAGTTGGTCAGCAAAGCGGTGGCAGCACTTTACCCATCACAACCACCAAATATATCTTTCGTATTTTTTGACGCAACACTTCATTATTTTTCTTTAATTTCTCTTGTCAAGTAATAGCGCCAGATGATACGCGCTTACAAGTACAACGCCATACTTTGATTATGCGGCTTGTACATATTCAGAGATAAGATTTTCTGACAGTATGCACAAATTTTCCTGCTTTGCAGAGCCGAAGTTCAAAAATGGACGAAGAAAACCTGAAGGTGCCGCTCATACAAGACAAAAAAACTGGCAGCAAAGCACCAGCAGTGGTTCTAGGATTTGAGTGCCTGGAGAGCACAGCATTTAACGGCATTGGCACGAACTTGGTGGTGTACCTCGAGACTGTTCTGCACAGCAGCAATGTAGCAAGTGCATCCAATGTCACGTCGTGGTTTGGAACGAGCTACCTGACCCCGATCTTTGGCGCGATCATCGCGGACACGTTCTGGGGCAACTACAACACCATCCTCGTTTCCCTGGTCGTCTACCTTCTTGTAAGCTCACCAAAACCATATGATCGATGCTCGTGTTAAAACATGCAAGAGAGCGAGAGCGTGTTAAAGCGCACTTCGTTGTACCTTCAACAATGTGCTTAAGCTTGGCTGCATTGATCTCGATCTCCAGGGTATGCTGCTCGTCACCTTCTCGGCGTTCCTGCCGACCACCGCGCTCTGCGGCGTAGGCTCGTCGTGCCACCCCGTGCTCGGGACGCAGACCATCGCCTTCGTTGGCCTCTACCTCGTGGCCTTCGGCAGCGGCGGCGTGCGCGCTGGGCTGCTGCCGTTCGGCGCGGAGCAGTTCGACGACGACAACGCGGTGGACCGGGAGCGCAAGATGTCATTCTTCAGCTGGTTCTACATCTGCGTCGACTTCGGAATGATCATCTCGGGCCTCTTCATCGTGTGGATACAGCAGAACGTGAGCTGGGGCCTCGGCTTCGGCATCGCCACGGTCTGCATCGCGCTCGCCTTCGGCGGCTTCGTGCTCGCCACGCCCATGTACAAGCGCCGCATGCCCACCGGCACGCCGCTCAAGAGCCTGGGCCAGGTTGTGGTCGCCGCTTGCAGGAAGCTCAGCCTCCGTGTCCCCGCCGATGCCGCCCATCTCTATGAGGTCCACGACAAGATCGACCAGCCGAAGATCGCGCACACCGAAGAGTTCGCGTTCCTTGACAAGGCAGCGGTGGTCGCGGAGTCGGACCTGGAAGAAGTGACGAACGTCGCAGCCGCCGGGGCCGCAGGCTCGTGGAGGCTCTGCACGGTGACGCAGGTGGAGGAGCTCAAGATCCTGCTGCGGCTGTTGCCGATATGGGCGACGAGCATAGTGCTGTCGGCGGCGTACGCACAGCAGAACACCACGTTCGTGCAGCAGGGCGGCGCCATGGACATGCGGTTCATGTCGTTCACCGTCCCGGCCGCGTCGCTGGTGTCGTTCGAGGTGCTCTGCGTCCTGGCCTGGGTGCTCATCTACGGCTCGGTGATCGTGCCGGTCCTCAGAAGCATCTCCCCCGCCCGCGGCGAGCCGTCGCAGTTGCAGCGGATGGGCGCCGGGCGGCTGCTGATGGCGTTCGCGATGGCCGTGGCGGCGCTGGTAGAGATGAAGCGGCTTGAAGCCGCAGGGCGCGGCGAGTCCGTGAGCATCGCGTGGCAGATGCCGCAGTACTTCGTGCTCGCCGGCGCGGAGGTGTTCTGCTACATCGCGCAGCTGGAGTTCTTCTACAGCGAGGCGCCGGATTCCATGAAGAGCATGTGCACGTCCTTCGCGCTGCTCACCGTGGCGCTGGGCAGCTACGTAAGCTCGCTCATCTACGCCGTCGTGGACTCGCTCACCGCGACCGGCGGCCGGTCCGGGTGGATAGCGGACAACCTCAACGAGGGACATCTCGACTACTTCTTCTGGACCATGGCGGCGCTGTGCACGCTGAACTTCGTCGTGTACAGCGCGTTCGCGAGGAACTACAAGGTGAAGACGGTCGTGTCGTGATCGTTCGCTACTCACCAGAGTACATAAAAAAGACCAGATTTCGCATTGCATTGGCAGTGTGCTAGAAAAGATTTTAGAACTAGCATTAGCAACCGGGTGCGCAGAAGACAACACGAGACAGAACACGTCCAGTGCCCAAAAAACAGCAAAGGCGGCAACAACAAAGATTCATGATTATAGATCTGTGTGCTCCAAAGTTTTGTTTGGCAGCGATCGGGTCTGTGAAACAGTCTTCCTTTTCTTTCTTTCATTTTTTTCTTTCTTTTGCCAGTTAGCTGAAACAATGGATGGGCAACAGGACATCCATATGCCATTTTTTTTTTTAAAAAAAAAGGATATCCATATGCTAGATTTTACACTGCAGAAAGATGCAATGCGGATACTGCACATTCCATGAAACATCGTCAAACCTATTTACTATTTGTTCTTGGTGCAGTACTCTACTTTACACACAGATGTCTAGAGGTAATGTTTACGCAGATCCTTCAACCGCGAGCAGAAGTTTACACGCATAAAGCTCTGTATGAGGTGGTACGCGTTCGAGCTTCAACGTTAAAACCTTGCCAAACAGGCAAACAAATTCGAGAAAATGAGTCACTGTCGAGCTCAACAAGTTATTATTAGACTTCTTTCGAAATTGACATAGTTCAACATAAAATCATTTTATTTACCATTTAAGTGTTTATTTCAAATTCGAACTAACGAGCCATTATCGAGCCGAGTCTTATTAATCTTTTTTCGTTTCGAAATAGATTCATTTCAATTATAAAATCATTAACTACTATAATCAAAACAATTTTAATTCGAATCCTAGCCAACTTTTTTCGTGAGTACCACGAACAGTCCATGGAAATTCCGTCGTGAAATTATGGGCCTTGGAATGCCAACCAAACGGAAGTAGTACTGTAGCAGTGTTAGGCCAAGCTGGGCTAACACCTTTGCTGAATATATGGGCCATGTTGCACACGATACATAGCGGGTGGTTTGTCATCCAAGTGAATCCGTGAGGTTGGCGGCCAATTAGCCCAACAGAATCGCCAGTTTTGGGCAGCGTTTTTTTTTTGTGGATAACTCTTGGGCTTCCCGCCCGTGTGCTTGCAAAGCTGCGAATTTTTTTCCTTTAATATTTTTTTAATTTTTTTTTCAAAACTAGGCGTCGAGGCAAAAAAAATTATAAAATTGGGCGCCGGTCGTCCGTATATGGGGCGATCGCCCCACATACGGGCGATTAGTACTACTTTAAACGAGCGATTTTTTCTCTGTCTGCGGTTAATTTCTAAAAAAAATCATAACTTTTTCATATGATGTCGGATAGAGATAAACTTTATATGAAAATTTTAGCTCTCGACGGGATCTACAACTTTTGTATACAAATTTTTAGATCTGAACATTCTATCCCGTTTTTGGCTATCTAAATGGACTCAAATTGAAAAAGTTTGTATACAAAAGTTGTAGATCCCGTCGAGAGCTACAATTTTCATATAAAGTTTATCTCTATCCGACATCATATGAAAAAATAATGATTTTTTTTAGAAATTAACAGCAGACAGAGTAAAAATCGCACGTCTAAAGCACTACTAATCGCTCGTAGGTGGGGCGATCGCCCCGTATACGGGCGACCGACGCCCAATTTTGTAATTTTTTTGCCCCGACGCCTAGTTTTGAAAAAAATATTAAAAAATATTAAAGAAAAAAAATTTCCAAAGCTGCAACCTGCAAATATTCTTCCATTGCAGCTTTTATAAACTGCTATAACTTTCTAATATACAAAGCTTCCAGTACAATTCATGCTCGATTCTAATTTCTCCAGACAATCAAGCCAAACATTGCGGATACCAAAATCCGAACAACCAGACGTTCGCTCCAAAAATAAATTACGGAGCCAAAGGAAACGGAACCTTTCTAATGGAAACAAAGTTACCAAACACCCCCTGGACCCAGTGATCGATTTGTTTATGCTTGTATATCATGGCCGCTTCGTCTTATCATGCTTTAGTGTTGGAAATTCGTGGGAGGTTTTCTCGGTTGTTAGGACGGTCTGGTCGTCACACAAAGACGTTCGTTTCGATAACCCACAATCCACCACATTTTATCGAAGGCGTGTCCATATTACACTAGTATAATATTCTGTTTTTCGGTTTTCTTTTCTCAGCACGTAATATATGGTCTTTTTCTTTTCTAGAACGTTTGTTTCTTTTTCCTTAATTTCAGGATATTTGTTTCCTTTTCCTTGAAATGATGCTGGAGGTGGGGGGAGATCTGTTGTGGGCTACAGGGATGAGTTAGACACATTAAACAATGGCCATCGGATGTGAGTGAGTAAAGCTGAGGAAAAATCTGAGAGGTTAATTTTGATGGAGGCAAGTTTCTGAGAACGTTTCGCTGGGTGCATGAAGGTTAGGCCATCTCTAGTGGGGTGCATTATTTGGGGTGGATGTAGAAAAGAATGCTTAAGTGAATTATAAAGGGGTATAGATAAGCACACGAAATCAATGAAAGCAAAGCGGTGTGGCTGTGGACCTGCGGTCCGTTGATCCGGTAAGCAAAGTTTTCGCTTTTTTTCCCACCGACACACTTTTTTTTTTTTACAAATTTAGTCATGGTACAAATAATTTGCAAAACTAGTTCTGTCCTAACCACGAAAGCAACTACAACTGATATATGTCATCTACTGTGCTTCCGTAGCGCGATATCTCACTAGTGCGGCGGTGCCATAGCAGCCTAGTCCATAACGGTAGACAGAACAGGCCCACCGTGACAGAAGAGTTGTCACAGACTGTGAGCTCGACAGTATGTGTCTGGGTTGATCGGCTCGGCATGGCTCCTCGCCATGTGCACAAAATCCCATGATGACTAATTAATTAGCTTTTAAATAGAGATTAATTGAGTAATTAATTAATTGATTTGATTGGTAAGTTCCTACTGAGGTAGGTGACTTAACAGGAACTTACTGTAGCTCCACGGTGTGATAGGCAAGACCTACCGAGGTGTAGGCCTCTGCTGCTCTGTCGACACCTTGTCGTGGTACGGGAGCGGTGCACGCGATACGTGTTAACTACCGTTGTTTTCGCGGTCAAAGACGATGGATGCTAGTTTTGTAAATTCGTTCGCATTTCGGCCAATTTTTTTTTTTTAAATTATCCAAGGGAAAAAAATCGAAGCCTCCCCGAAAAGCTACCCTAATAAAAGTAGAATTCTTCACTGTTATAGCTCTAAAAAATTGTTTTTTTTTCAAAACTAGCCCTCATGTGTTTTTTTGTGCAAATATGGCTCCCTGCCCGGAAATCCCGCGCAGGGGAGTGTGGAAAAAAATAGGAGGCGATTTCTGCAGACAGTGCTCCGTCCCGCCGCGGAAAACCGAATGTCATGCCACCGCACAACGGAAAAAATATAATCCCGCGTCTCCACTCCGCGGAAAATGTAAATGCGGCGTTTGGGGTCAGCGGAATTCCACAGCAATGCAATTTTTTTTAAAAAAACCATGGTATTGTAGCAATCTCGCGCTACAGTACCATGTGATTTCCTCTTCTTGATTGATACTGTAGCACAGAGATGGCTATTTTCGCAAATTTTTTTAGGAGGAGCTATTTTTGCAAAAAAAAGGGAATAAATAGCCAAATATACTAGCATTTCGTGCACCGTTGCGTCGCGGAAAACCAAATGCTGCACCACCGCATCACGAAAAAAATGGAATCTCGTGCCTCCACTCAGCGGAAAATGTAAATGCCGCGCTCGGGTTCAGTGGAATTCCACGGCAATGCAAAATTAAAAAAAAAATATCTGTGGCATTGTAGCAGAAAGAGGGCTATTTTCGGTAGTTTTTTTTAAGAAAGAGCTATTTTTGAAAAATAAAATAAAATAAAGAGCCAAATATGCTAGTATTTCCCCGTGAAGGAGGGCTGCAAGCGCAAATCCCACGAGAACTCTGCAGCAACGTTCAAAAAACGTAAGGGACAAAGCCGCTCCAACGGTCGGATTCAAACCCAACCAAAACCACCTTTAGATCCAACTCCCACGCAGCCGTCTTCCTCGTTGCGCTAGCTCCGCCGAGCCAGATCCAAACCAGAGCGTGCAGATGAGGGTAGGAGACGCACTCGCAGTAAGCATGGACTTCCACGCGCTCCCCCGCCGCGACCTGCAGGCGCTGTGCAAACGCAACGGCGTCCGCGCCAACATGACCAACGCCGCCATGGCCGACGCCCTCCGCGCTCTCCCCACGGTGAGGCCTCAGTCACCCACCGCTCGTCCCTTCACTCGCCTCGCTGGCTTGGTCCGTTTGGACTGACTGCTTACCGACCAACTTTCGCGTTTCCTTCCAGGTTGATGGGATTGAGGAGTACGTCAAGCAGCCGGTCGCCCTGCCGACGCCGACGGTTAAGGCGGTGGCGGAGGAGGAGCAGAGGGAGAAGCAGGGGAGCCAGCTCCCGCGCGGCCGCCACGTCACGGTCAAGTCGCCCGAGAAGGCGCAGGCCCTTGGCGTGGGGCGGCGCAGTCCCAGCCGTCGCTCTCGGGCCGCACCTGTGGTGGCTCCGACTACAAGGAAAAGGGCCGCGGCATCAAGTAAGAGTGAGGCACGGGATGTGGCTGCGGAGGCGGTGCCGGCTTTGACCACCCGCCGGAAGATCCGGAGCACGGTGCCAATGGAGGCAGAGGAGAAGGTGCCGAGGGCGAGACGGAAGTCGAGGAGGGCTTCGGCGAGAAAGACAATGCAGCTGGAAGAGGAAGAGGAGAAGCCGCAATGTGAGAATAGTTTGATTCCATCAATTTGGCTGCACTGTTTGATTTGATTGCTTTCCTTTTAGCTTTGTTGATGCCAATTTTGTTTGCCGCGCGAGCCAGGTGTTGTCTCTGATGTGGAGGCTGTACCTGCACTGCCGGTTTCCGACGAGGGATGTGATGATCCCGAAGAGGTGGAAGAGGCTACGAATCCTCAGAACGAAGAGGGATCGGGGCAGGAAGATGAAGGCGAGGCACATGGTAAGAACAGTTTGGTTCCGGTCAATTTGCTGACACTGTTTGATTGCTTGTCTGATTCCAATTTTGTTTGCTGCGCGAACTAGCTTTTATCTCTGATATGCAAAGTACTGTGCCTGCACCGGTTTCCAACGAGGTACGTGATGATGCTGAAGACGTGGAAGAGGCCACGAAACCTGAGGACGAAGAACAGGACGACGTAGTCGAAGAATCGAGTCAGGAAGACGAAGGTGAAACACATGGATTCCCCCACTTCAGTAGCAACTTGCAATATAGATACTTGTTACATGTTCTCTGTAGTGGCCGTGTGCTGAGTTATGTGCGTGCTTCTCCAATTGGAAATCTCAGGAGTAATCGTGGATACACCAACAGCAGTGGCTGAAGAATACACGGGTAAATCAGCATTACAACAGCCTCAAGTCAATGCCCATCAGTGTGCTGCTCCCTTGCCCAGCCAGGAGGATTCGCCAATCCTGGATCTCGTTGGGCAGGAAAGAGGTGCCAATTCCGGCGAAGGGCAATTGGATGAGGACATGGGTGATCATCATGCCACAGAAGAGGAAGAAATGGTGCCCGTCAACGAGTTGCCGCAGACCACGCTAAAAGACGGTGAGACCACCGAGGAAGTTGGTTTCACCGGCGACGCTGGCCATGCCAATGACGAAAATGAAGTAGTAGCAGTCTTCAGTGAGCTTCTGCAGCCTGTCACAGCAGAAGCCAGCCAGGCTAGTACGGAAAATGCTTTTCTTTTTGAAGACAAGGAAGATGCAACTGTTGATGAGGTGCTGCATGACACGTTTCTTGATTCTTCTGACATGATCGGTCGGGCTGCGGACGAGATGCCACAAAGCTCGGCGACGATGGATGAGGATGCTGATGAAGATGATTTCGACACTGATACCTGCCGTGCTGATGAACAGAATGAAGTGGTCACTGTTGACAACGTCTCTCAAGTCACAGTGACAGACAACGATAACGTTTTCAGCAGTGACATGCCACCGGAGTTCAACAGTGCCGGAGACCTGGGTGATCGCATCAGCATCACGTCACCGTTCTTAGCTGACATGCTTGACAATGTCACCAAGTCCAACAATGTCCTCGCTGGCGAGCCAACTGTGTCTGAAGCCGAGGATGTGTCACAGTGCATGCGAAGCAACAGCAATGAAAAGAGCACTGGATTGTTCGCAGTGGAAGAAGAGAACGAGGTGAAGGATGAGAAGCAGAACAAGGAGCCTCTGGTATTGACTAAGCTTAGCCTGAGGAAGCTTAGAGCCAAGCTCAAGGAGAAGAGCACTGGATTGGTCGCAGTGGAAGAAGAGAACGAGATGAAGGATGAGAAGCAGAACAAGGAGCCTCTGGTATTGACTAAGCTTAGCCTGAGGAACCTTAGAGCCAAGCTCAAGGAGACGCTGATTGCTCACAAGGTAAATGACCATTCACCTCCAATTATATACTATTATTAGTGTATTGTTTGAGTACTAAACTACCTCTAATATGCAGCGCAAAGAGAGGGTGACCGTTGCCAGGTCGGACGAGGACGTGTCTTGATTCGAAACAAATGGGCAGGAGCAGATCGTAAATCTGCAATAATATTAACCCGGAGAAACAGCAAGCTCTGAACTCCAATACGTCGTGTGTTATGTGATAGCATCAGGTTGTGAAACCATGGTTTCTCCAACCTCTGATCTAATTTATTTGTATTTGTTCTTCTCTCTTTATCACGTTTGCCTGACGGAGCGTCAGATGATTCGGCTGTATTTTAGTCTAGTCTAATCGTAGACTGCTCACCAGTTGTAGCTTGGCTGTGAATTGTTAGTGTTATGTCCTTGTGTGATAGTGTGAGTTTACCTGTTTGTAGCGCAGTGTGTGTAATTGATATTCACGCCATTTGCTCATTGTATTTGCAAAACAAAACTTGGTCGTGTATCTGCAATAAGCCAATAACATGTTCATTGATGTTAAAAGGATTGTTTCTTCCACTACTTGGTCGCGTATTTGCAAAACATATGTTGATATGAGGTGACTCATATATTAGTCCTTTTTAAGACAGAGCGGTGTGCTACTTAAATTTATAATCTCTTTCTAAGGGACTATATAAATCCAGTCACTATGAATAAGCCAAGTAAGAAGAGCTCACCCAAAGTAGAGATGTACAAGCGGATTAAATGTTAGGTTCTTATATGAGGTAAGAATCCAAAGGTGCTATAAGGTTTGAGAGGGTTACAAGATAGCGACAATCGCATGTACTCTTTGGAGATTGTGTTTAAAGGTTTTGTGGTTGGTTTCATCAAATCTTATCTCTCTTGCTGTGTTGCTTAGACACCGCTATTTTTGTTTCCTCTACGAGATTTATCTACCTCGTTCCTAGGACCATACACACTCGTACGATGCCATGACCGGATTTAGGACCTCCAATAGATCAGGAAACCAGATACCTGTTCATCTACTTGGATATAAATCCAGTCACTTACAACGAATCTGAACACGGCATACTCATTTGGGCCAAAACTTCGCTATCAAATATGTCAACACGTATGGAAGCATCGACATGGCTGTTGTTGTCCAGGCCATTCTTGAATCTTGATAATCATCTTTAATCCGAAAATCAGCACGGCAGAAGGAACTCAGCCACTCGATCTAGGATATTCTTGACACGAAACACGTTAATCAATCGCCGGCCGCTCCAATTCAGTCATATGGTATTCAGGTCCTTCTCAATAGTCAATACCAAATCCCTGATGTATACCAACCTCAAAACTAAACCAAATCACAAACGTTCACAAACGTTCACCGGCCACTCCGATTCAGTCCTTCGCAACACTGGTCGCCTGACGTAGACTGATTTCACAACTAGAACCTTTAATTTGCAACGTCACGCTCACGAAAGATGCACCGGTGACCAAATACTTGTAGTACTGATTAGGGCATAAGTACATCGCAACCACAAGCAACATGAGCACACATCTTTTGCTTGTTCTTATTTTAGGCACCAGCATCACATTACTACTAGTACTGATGCATGCCATGTCTGCCGATACTATATATTTAGCACAACCGCACTAGTAGTTCGTTACTAATAAGCAAGGAGCCCAGCCAAAGAGAGTGATAGGAGTTACAGAGCTAGGCTCGTCTTAGTTCTGGGTTGCCAGCCCGACCCGGCCGTCAGGCGACAGGGGGCTTCTCGACGTCCTCCAGCGGGCGGAACCACACCTTCTGGTCCAGCACCGAGCCAACACCATTCGCGCTGGTCGCCGGCGCGCCAGCGGCCACCTTGGCGTCCACCGCCGGCCCGAACACGCCGGTCGTTGGGTGAGGGCCCCAGTACTTGTCAGGGTTAACGGCACTGCCGATCACATCGTCCGGCACGACGGCCGGGCGCACCTGCTCCTCCACGTTCTTGTCGTAGGATGATGCGTGGACGGCCCTCCTACACACAGGATGCACCAATCAGTGTGTTAACGAAGCGGAGAGCCTGAGACTGGTGGAACAAACTTATCTACACCAACCGTACCACATTGACTCGTAATAGTAACACATTAACAAGAGAACTGAGATCAGGAAATCAATCGTTATACAAGAAACAATGCTAATTAAAATCTAAACAGCTTGGACTCATGCAAAGGACGCCAGTTAGTCTGCTTCTTGCCTGCAACAACTTGGAAATAAATAGGCTAGTGTTTCCACTGTTACAAAGAAAGGAATTACTCTACAATGAAGAGAGAAGGCAAACACATGCCCTTCGATCTATCATTACGCCACACGGCTATCAGCCTATCATTGGCACCAAAGAGTGGTTCTACATTTCCTACTACTACACACCATTGTACACACGCGTGATGCACGCGCGCACACACTCTTTAACTCCACTGAGAATCCCAGTGTCCCCCTCTGTCGTCGTTGCTGGGATCAGCAGGGAAGAGGACAAGGGAGAACGTGAGGGGCACGACGGCCAACGCAGGAGTCGGTTGTTGTGGATGTGGATAAGAGCGAAGCCATCCCACTCACTCCAGCGTGTACGGACACAAATCCGCTCGTTGCCGCACCGTTCGGATCGGTCGTCGGGCCAAGGCAGAAACGGCAGAAGAGGGTGGCACGAAAGAGAAATGGAATCGTACGGGTCAGATGCGAATGGCCGGCTTGTGGGCCCGGAAGAGGCAGAGCCTTCTCCTGGCGAGGACGCGGCAACCGTGGGTGGCCCACTGTCAGAGCCCAGCCCACCACTTTTCGCACCTTTTTCCCACCGTCTCTTTGAGTAAAACCAAAGAGAGCCGAAATTAATCACGACTTATCTAGCCCGAACGTGCATCCGTAAAAATAGCCCTCCCTCCTCCTGCTGCCGTTCAGCCGTGCCCAGTGAGCGCGGAAGCAAGGGGCGCACCTGAAATTCGGCCGACCGCTGGAGCAGGACGTACTGCTCTTTCCATGCTCGATAAACTGTTTTAATTTAAAAAAAATAAAAAAATTTATACGTCGAAAACCGTTAAAAAACCGTGGTTTGAAAACCGTTTTTTAAAAAACATTCAATCGGCTGTTGTTTTTTCCTGAAAAACCGAGCGGTTTCTCGCGAAAAACCGAACGGTTTATGATTTTTTTGATTTCTTAACACTTCGGTTTCTGACGATTTTCGAGCGATTTTTCGAGCTGTTTTTGCGATTTTCGAAATTCGGTTTTGTGAACCCTGGGTAGAGCTCCCTTCCGTGCACACGAGACTGGCCGCCCGCACAGCCCAGGTGCAACCGACGAGATAAGGACTATTTTTGCAAATGTATTCGAAGAGAGCTAGTTTTGCAAAAATAGGAACGACATGACTAGATAAGCCCAGGTTTCCAAGAGAGCGCCCTGCCGCAGATGGTGGATACATACCGGCCGAAGCGACGACAACCACCGCGCGTCAAACTATCCAGCCACCCGTTCGTCGAAGAACTTTTGGAAAGGGATAAGTCGGGTCCGGCCCATTGGTTGTGCCACTGTGTGATGCATACGTGGCATGCTGCCACTATTCTTCCTTCATCTTGTTTGTGGGTGTGCGTCTAGTGGTATTTGGGCTTTTCATCCCTCCGATAAAGAAGGCATTTTGACATAAGTGGCAAACTCGAAGTAAAAAATACTATCTCCATGGATCTGGCCTTGTAGTTGGTCCAGTAGAGTCCTCCAGATCTCTGCAGTCTGCATAGAGTTTTACAGACTTCCTACTGGAACTACGGATTGATGACACGTATGGACAGGGGATTAAACAAGATTGGCGATCTCCAAAGTGGTGAGGATGCCATATCTAGAATACTAGATCATGTGAAAAGATTACCTTGCTAACTAGTAAGATATTGCCATCTAATAACATACTAAATTCACTCCACCGCTTTGACTACACAAGGATCTTCTGCTGAATCAGGGGTTAATCACAAGGTAAGATACTCCTAATCCTATTTCGGGGGAAGGATGCAAGAAAAGAATCCACGGCAGGCAAAAGCGAGCTAAAAAAACCCTTACGAATCTCTCCATGAAAACAAGATCTTGGGTATGTACCACTAACTTAGCAAGAACATCTACTCATAAGAAAATTTGCAATAGCAACTGTATCTCAGCTGAGTCCACAGGCATGTGAGTATACCTCGGGGAGGCGGCCTTGCCGGCCAGGACACGGGCGACGAAGCTTCCAGCGATCACCCGCCCCTTGGTGTTAGCTGCTGCTGCCATGCAAAGGCCGATCGATCGAGAGCAGGAGAAAGGTAGAAGAGGAGAGGACGACAGTACTGCGAGATGGGGGGAGAAAGGGAGTGGGTTTCAGTTTCTGTGGATGGACTCCTCAATACCTCACGGCTCTGGCGGCAACTTATAGCGCCCAACCGGTGAGGCACCAAGGCTGCCGGTAAACGGGCATACAGCCGCCGTTATCCGGAGGAAAACGGAGTTACAGTTATTAGGAAACAGCAGCGCTGACGGCGACCTCGCTAATTGCGATCGCTGAAACCAACCGCTCGCACCCGCACTCGCACTCGCACGGTCGCACCTACCATCGGCCAAGGCATCGCTGTCCCGTGAAGCGACTCTGTCTCTTGGGGACTCCATCAACGCGGGATCGTCCGATCGTATCCTCCAAATGTACGTTTAATCTGATGTACTTCTGCTTAGTAGTATGTGGAGTAACTTATTGGATGAACGGCGCTCGCTATCCATGTAAACTCGTAGTTCTTTCCAGGCAAGTATATTTATAAAAATATATTATTATATAACAATTGTCATACAAAATGCAACACCTTTTTTTATCAGGAAGAAGTCCACTCCGAACTTTGCTCGCGAGTCGCTGGATATTTGATCTGAACATCACAATTTAATTCAAATAATATCCTAATTTGGTTTTGAATGTAGTATTACCTATGTATCACAATGAGTGAGCGATGTTACCATATAGGATCACACGTTGACTAAGTTAGATTAATAACAGGTGGGACCCACAGGACTAATTACCTATCAAGCTTCCCGCCGCGCTTCCATGGCCGTCACTTCTTGTAGCTCCCCCTCTCTCTGTTGGTTGCGATTTAGGGAAGAAGTCCCTATGCCCTAACTGTCATTTACCCAAACTTGTCAACCTATCATCCTATATGGCAAAAATTGTCTACTCATTGCGTCACGCAAGTAGTATCACCATGCAAAACCGGGTTAGGGTGTTGTTTGAATTGAATCGCAAAGTTCGGGGATCAAAGATCTGGTTTCATAGTTTGACGTTCTGGATGAACTTCCAAACAAAACATGCTGTGTTAGTGTTATACGTATGGACTTTTTTCTTTTTAATATTTAGTCTTGCTTTTTAAGAGATTCGGTGAACATAAAAAAGAAATAGCGGATTGTCATGTGGAAGCTTTCTTCTCCTGATTGGACTAGAGACTGTCACAAAAAAATTAAGATTTTTCAGTGGGAAGAACCAATTGTGTAGGCAGAAAGTTTACTTGTCAATATTTTCAGCTAGTAGAACTAATATATGGATATATGTTGACATCACAATGGATATAGAAAATTGTAAGCAACTAGACAAAACACAAAGCTTTTGTTGACAATCAATAGAGATGGAGTGGTATATGCTAGGAAAACTTTGATTCGTTTGTCATGAAAAGTGCTAAGTTATTCATATTTTTGTTAGTGCTATTTTCTGTATCCGTATTACGAAACATTCCTTTTTATTTTCCTATAGAAAAGGAATTTTTTTACTGTCCGTAGAAGATATCAAAATATGCATTGAGTTAATATCAATATACACCAAAATTTAAAAGATACGAATAAAAAAAAAGTTTAAGCGTGAATTAGTGGTACCACATTGGGACTGTAAAAACTCAATATCGAGTACTACTGAAGGCATAACCCTACGGTAATCGACAGTAGAACCCCGCGGATCACCAGTATCCACTCGAGATTCGAGAAGGCGGCATTAGAAAGCTGCAAGAGGCAATACTTGCTTGTCAGAACTCACAACTATGCCAAATGTGAGCCTGCCTAGATCTTGCCTCCTCGCCGCTTAGAACGTACTTAATTGGGGCAGTACGTACTGTGAGATAACCGGCTTGATGGGCATCGGAATATGCCATGTTAGATGCGCATTAAGCACCGACCAGTCATCTGCCTCTCCGAGTGTATTTTCCAGTCATTCAACACGCACCTACCCTCCTGTGCGTACGGAGGGAAGAACACCATGGATAATAGCGACACGGAAGCATAAGTTTGTGTCTATGTCTCACAGTTGAACAATTCATGTGTTATACAATTCCAAAAGATCCAAATGGATATGTGAACTAATTTCTGTATTTTAGATCTGCGTTCCTAAGAAGCGCGTAGATTTTAAGGATTTTTTTGGAGGAACTCGATTAACATATGGTTGACACTGTAGCATCATTTGATTAATAGGAATAGTTCCCAGTAATTCCGTACGGAATCGCAAGAATTTCAAGGGAAACGAGACACGCACTTGTACTCCTTTTTGGCTGGCGAGTGTAGGATCGAGGTAAATTGCTATGGTTGCTGTGGACGGTGATGGCAAGCTTGACACTGGTGGGGAAAGACGACGACTGTGAACAACAAGGGGAAAAATAGATTGCAGCAACTAAGTCGAGTACAAAGGTAGTGTTTATTGGAATTAATTCAGAATTATTTCAATGTAAAAAGTTAGGAGTATTAAGTTGAGATTACATGATTTTACCATATTGCTTAGCTAGGTGGAGTGGAATCAACTTATAAGAGTGTCAAGACTAGAGTTATACATGGTTGGCTATGTTAGGATATGTATACACACATGCGCGTGTATCGTGTATTTCGCGTGACTTATGACCGATTATGCCACATCACCTTACACCTAAGTGTACTTAATTTTTTACCACGTGTACCAACTATGTCACATCATCTTACACCTTGACAGCTGATGTGGCACCGCGAACTCAGGGAGATGCATGTTCTCATACGGTTAGTGAAATTGTGGCAGTTCGACTGTGTTTTCGTGAGGCGGTTTTCTGTACGCGCTTTCTTAAGGGAGACGTCCCTGTTCGTTAGAGGATATCCGACAGAAAACTAATCTCTTTGTCCTTCGACGATCTCTACTTTCTCTGTGCTTGCTGCCATCTGAGTCATTCCGTCCCTTCGCGTGTCGTGCAATGGGCGTGAGGAAGAGCATTTTCTCCGATCTGACGTCAGTCGATTGACGTCCTGCATAGGAGATCGATGATGAGGTTTCTGGGAAGTGCCGCATCGCGCGACTACTCGTCTTCATCTTCGATCGACGCGTCGCTCCTACGTACTTTCTAGTTCTTCTCCAAGTCCTCTGTAAGTGACTCGGCGACCGAGCAGTTATTGGTACAAGCTATCTTTCTGTTGTGATTAAATCTGTTCATGTTGCTATGATAATATTGTTTACATCTATATATATCATTTAGGTTATCTAGCATGTGTAGACGTGACTTCTTTACTAGCATGTTCTGTAAATTTGCTGGCTGCTAGTAACTATGTTGTATAGACAATATTTAACTTCATGTTTTTATTGTGTACCTGTATAATTAAATTAATGCTACGCGACGCTACTTTTCCAACAGTGTTGGCTCAGTCAGAGAAGGACGGTGGCGCACTCCCGAATACTAGAGCCTGGGGAGGAAAGGGAAGACAAAATTGAAGGAATCCCTTCACCTTGGATCCCAATGCCACCCTAGCTGGCGTTGCCGGCCTTCACTCTCGTTCTTGTCGCCTCATCTGAGATGGTGCTGCTGGCTCGCCCTCGCTCCCGCCGCGGGCACCCAAGATGGAACTGTTGATTCGCCCTGGATCCCATCACAGCCGCTCGAGTTGGCGTCGTCGGACTTCACCCTCGTTCCACCAGCATCGCCTAAGGTGCGGCCATCGACCTTCACCCTAGATCCCGTTGTCGCTGGCCTTCGCCCTCACTCCCGCTGCTGCCAGCCTCGATCCCTCCATTGCCGCTCACTTGGGGTGGGTTGTGGACAAGAACGATAGGGATACAATGAGGGGGATAAGAATGGATTGTTGGGTCCACCTGTAAGTGACCAACAAATCAAGATTTTATCATATGCTGCTAGTTAAATCATTGTGATAATCTCTTATATTTATACTAAAAGTAAATGAGATTACTATTCACTATAAAATTCTTGTGTTCTTCCTCTTCCTGTGAAGGAAAAACAAATCCTATAAGATTCCTGAATTTTTTTAATCCTCTATTTTGCAAATACATTCTTACCCATTCCTGTATTTTTTGTGTGTGTTCTCTATGTTGTTGAATGCTGCTAATAAAGCCGCGCTTAGTTGGGTGAATGATTGATTACTCAATGGAGTCGCTCATTCTTCCCACTTTTCAGATCTGCGTAAAATCGTAGTACTTCTTTTGTTGAGAGGCCATTCATGTCTCTGAAGATAGAAGAAGATGCCAAAAGCGACGGCATCATCAGCCTATCTGCAACAGCCCCGTTCGTTTTCTACATAAGGAATTCGCGCGCGCATTCACCTGCCCATTTGCAAGTCTGCACCGGACACCCGTCCAGAGCAAGTCACGTATGCATACAGGCACAGCACACGCTCATTTAAGCGTGGTGTCACGCACCGTTGAAGCCGCCGCCCCACGCAGGTAGACGATGTTGGGAAACCACGTGGTCCAATAAAAAGCTCACGGTGATTTCTTAGTCGAAATCCTAACTGACCGCTATAAAAGGAGCAGGGGGTCCCCTTATGTACAAGTAATCTAAAAGCAATAAAGAATTCAGTCGCTCCCTATACATCTGTCTCTCTCTCTTTCTGTTCTCCAATTTTAGATCTGATCGGGAACCTCGGACTATTCGATAGCGAGGTTCCTTAACACGATATCGTACGAAGCTCTGGGAGTTGAGTGAAAGGTGAGAAAAGGTGGGATTTCGGCGATTGAATCTAAACGCTTGTCGTTTCTATGCATACATCTATCCTGCGCATCCGATACTGTTCGTCACGTGGCAAGAAGCTACAACGACATGAATCTGATCTGGTCGTTTTTCTCGATTACATTTCTTGTTCATCGGAAAAAAAACGGTAGTTGCCTCGGCAAGCGCGCCAAGCACTAAACAGCGCGGCTCGAAGCGCGCAGCGCCACCGCGATGGCCTCGGCGTGTGTCTGCAAATCTGGCGACGCCCCGTCGCGGCGCCCGACCTTGCGACCCTCGGCCACGTCCATGACATCCTCGGCCTCGCGCCCGCCGTCGCCGCAGCGCAGCCGTGCGCGCCCTCGATCGGCCGCGCATGAAGCGTCGCCGCCCGGCCTCGGCGCTCGGACTCATTGCCGCCGCACACGGCCGCGCCCCGCGCGCCGGCCGGCTCGCGGCCGACTACCCGATCCGCGACCACGCCACTCTAAAAGCACGTCGCCTCGGCGTCCACACGCCGCGCCGCTCGAAGAAGCACGCCGTCGCTGGGGCCGCCGGCGCCTAACCATCGGCGCGCGACGACGCCTGCTGCCGGCAATGTCGGCAAAAAGGCCGTGTCTTCCGGCAAGAAGCCGTCTTTGCCTCGCTGGACACGCCGCACAAAGCTTCGCCGCCGGCCAGCGCCTGGCCGCGATCGCGCCCATGCTGGCCGCGCGCCGCCTCGGCTACTCGGCTTGCCGCGCTGCGCCCGCCTCGGCGCAGCGTGCGGCGAAGCCTCGAATCTGGCGTCTGGCTCGTGCCGTTCCTCGTCTGGCATGCGCCGCGCGCCGCCCGGCCGCTCCATTGCCTCGGTCCGCCGCGCTCGCCGCCTCGGTTGCCCGTGCCGCCATGCCGCCATTGCCGCGTCCGAGGAAGGCGAACGGGTAGAAAGGGGCAAAGAAAAGAAGAAGGCACGGGCAAGTAATGAAGAGGCGGGGGCGGCTAGGAAACCCTAGCCGCGCGTGTAGTCGGGCCGGAAACAGGGAAGGCCCAGCGGGCCGGTTCGGCCGAAAGGAAAAGAAAAAAAAATAAAAAAGGAAAAGAAAAGAAAGAAAAGTGAAAGAAAAAAAAAGAAAAAAAATTGCAGAAAAAATTGAAAAAATTGCCAGAAAATCAAGAAGATTTATTTGGCTCTGTTTTTAATTTTTCTAGCTTTATTTCTCTGTTTTTATGAATATTCTTTATGAATTTTGAATTCATTGCTTTATTTTGTATATTGCATTGCATAGCAATTTAATTTTCTTTGCACTTTATGTTTTTGCAACCTTTTTTCTACCGGATTACACGCAGTAATCTAAATCAGAATTTTGAAATCATGCAGATGTCTGGCATTGTGAATCGTGAGTTTGAAGAAGCGGCCCTTGCAGTCGAACTACCTCGCTTGGGCATCGGACGTGAAGATCGTTCTTGGGGCAAGAAGCTCGCGCGCGATTGGTCTAGGGTCCTCGCGGGGACGCAAAACCTCTGGTGGCGAGCGATCAAGCCCTGCATTTTCTCAAGCACCACCTCTCAGCCACTTTGAAGAATGAATATATGGCTGAGGAGAGTGCACTTGAGCTTTGGACTTCACTTCAGAAGTGGTTCGAAAAGCTCAAGTACACCATCTTGCCCCAAGCACAGCAATATTGGGTACGCTTGAGATTTGCAGACTTTAAAACAGTGGTCTAGTACAATTCTGCCTTGCACAGAATTTGTACCAATCTCTCCCTATGTGGCAAGAAGATCACTGATGAGGAGAAGATTGAGAAAACCCTCTCCACCTTCCACCCAAATGCTATCCAGTGCACACGGCTATCGTCGGGCGCATACAAGGAGTATAGCGGCGATTGATGTAATGCAAGTTGCGAAATCACAAGGCGATGTTCTACGCAAGAACTACGTCTCGCGACCACTGGACGAGGCACCGCACGAAGTCAACGCCAATAGCTACAAGGTGAGAAAGCCTATTAACAGAAAGAAGGGCAAGCATGGTGGAAAAGAGAGGACTCAAGCCAAAGGAAAGTCCAAAGCCCCTGTGAAGAGGGATGACAAAGAAAAGACGCACGCCAAGTCGTATGGACAGCAGAACCAAACGTGCTTCAAGTGTGGCACTTGGGGACATTGGTCAAAGATATGTCGAGAATCCAAGGAAGTGATCAACGCATATCAGGCTAAGAGGAAGGCAAAGGAAAACGCCCCCGCAGAGGCGCACTTCACCAACATCGGTGATGATGATGTCATGGATGTAGATATCCCACTTGTCTCATCCTCACAGAATAGCCTAGACATCGATGCTGCAGCCATTATTATGGCAAATGAAGAGAAAACTTCTGCCGATGACATAGAAGCAGAAATTAATGCATATTTTACAGATTCTGTTTAATGTATTTTTTTTAGATTATGATTGTTAGCATTTTCTTTGAATAATGAATTGTAAGCTCTAGAAGAGCACACTTCTTTCATGAATAAATAGGCAATTTATTCTTTATTCCAGTATTCTTCAAATTTGCAAGTAATATTTGGATTATTTGCCTCTATCTGATTAGAATTATATTTCTTTTATCTAGAAATCGTGTAGCGCCTAAATGGAAGAGATATGCATTGTTGATAGTGGCACAACAAATACCATCTTAAGAGAGTCTAAATATTTCCAATCGATGACGAAGAACATTTGGAAAGATTACTACGATCGCGAGGCGACTCATATGTAATCGGCTCAGGAAGAGCCACTATTATATTGCCTATGGGTACAACTTTGGTAATTGAAGAAGCCCTTTTGTACCCTGAATCAACGCGCACTCTCTTAAGTTTCAAAGACATCCACGCCAATGGTTTTCACGTAGAAACCAATGAAGAAAATGGCAAAGAATACTTGTGCATTGTGAAGCACGCGGTATGTGGAAAAATGGTATTAGAAAAATGTCCCTCATATGAATCTGGGTTGTACTACACGAATATTCATGCACCCGAAGTGTATACTTCCTTAAAGACCGTTTTTAGAAGCTCTGAGTTATTTTCCTTATGGCATGGTAGATTAGGTCATCCTGGTCTTAGAATGATGAGAAATATAGTAAACAACTCACAAGGTCATGGTATTAATGTTAAAAATTTCTCGAATCATGAAGATTTTGTGCGCCTTGCATGTGCCACCGGGAAATTAATAACTAGACCCTCTGTTATGAAAGTGCAAAGTGAAATCCCTGCATTCCTGGAACGCATCCAGGGGGATATTTGCTGTCCGATTCTGCCCTTGTCAGGACCGTTTCGATACTTTATGGTGCTCATCGATGCTTCCTCGAAATGATCGCATGTATGCTTATTGTCAACAAGAAACCATGCTTTTGCAAAGCTGATCTCGCAGATCATAAGAATTAAGAATGCTTTCCCTGATCATCGCGTGAAGTCCATTAGAATGGACAATCTTTGGAGAATTTACTTCAAAGGCATTTGATGATTATTGCACGCAACGGGGATAGCGATTGAGCACTCCGTACCCACGTCCATACGCAGAATGGACTAGTGAAATACTAATAAAGAGGATTAAGTTCATTGCCGGACCGCTTTGCGAGTTGTAACTTGCCCAACACTTGTTGGGGACACGCAATCTCGCGCGCAGCTCTTATCAATTTGGACCGTCGGCCTACAACATCCATTCTCCTATGCGACTTGTGCGGGATCATCCGAAGATCTCCCATCTTAGAAAATTTGGGTGTATGGTATATGTACCTATACCACCCCTCGTGATGCAATGGGCCCTCTCGCAAGTCCGGGATATCGTTGGTTATGAGTGCATCCATAATCGGTATTTGGAACCCATATTGGAGACTTGCATCTGACCCGGTCGATTGCATTTTTGAGCGAGGATCGTTTCCGTCATTAGGGAGAAAATCAACCTTTGGATGAAAAATGCCGGAAATCATATGGCATTCTTTGGGATCCCGCACATGACCCCGCACTAATGAACCAAATCAAGAAGTCGAGAAGATAATTGATTTTGAATTTAGCAAATGAACTACTTGATCATTTTGTGATCGAAGGCGTGGTTAAGTCGCATGTACCGCAAGGAATGCACCGAGAGAGTGGAAATACCAAAGAAAATAGAAGGTATCCCTCAACCTGTTCAGAGGCCTCAAAGGAAAAAAGCAGGAAATCTGGCTCCTCAAACCCAAAGTACCCGGAGACCAATCACGAAAATGCCCCAAGGAAAGAAGGGAGCAGTTGAGACTGCATGCTGGAAAGAAGCCAGCGGAAAAGGCAATTCGGACTTGAATCTTCCATCTGCAGGAAGCCGCCGGAAATAATGTGTGCGCACACATAGGCGATGAAAAGCTAAAGGAACTTGCTCCTGCGATAGGGAATAGCAGTGAAGAGCAAGTAGAAGTGCATGAAGCACCCTATGAAGAAATGGCCATAAACTTTGTAATAACGGAGAATCACGAATAGAGCAACGACCAGCGTTGATGCATACTTTGCAAAGAAGATTGCCTCGATCATTGATCATGATCCGAGTCCGCATCTCTCGCAGAGTGCAAGAAAAGGCTAGATTGGGAAAAATGGAAAAAGGCAATTCTTTGCGAGTTAGTCTCTCGAACAAGAGAGAGGTGTTTGAGCCGTATATCGCACACCTCCCCATATAAACCCGTAGGTCACAAATGGGTCTTTGTTCGGAAGAGGAATGAAAACAACAAAGTTGTAAGGTACAAGGCAAGGCTTGTAGCTCAAGGTTTCACTCAACGTCCTGGAGTTGATTATGAAGAAACCTATTCTCCGGTCATAGGAGGAATTACCTTTAGATATTTAATCTCAATGGCAGTCAACTTGAAGTTGAGAATGAAGCTAATGGATGTTGTCACAGCATATTTGTATGGGAACTTGGATTCAGAGATATACATGAAAGTACCGAAGGAACTCCTATCCCGAACCAAGATGGAGCAAATAGAAACCTGTACAGTGTGAAATTGGAGAAATCACTGTATGGGCTAAAGCAGTCAGGAAGAATGTGGTACAATCGCTTGAGTGACTTTCTCTGCAAGAAAGGCTACACAAACAGCGAAGATTGTCCATGTGTTTTTATACAGCGATCCCCGAATAGATTCTGTATAATCTCCGTCTATGTAGATGACTTGAACATCATTGGGACGAATGAAGAAATTGAAGAAGCATGCTCATACATGAAGTCTGAGTTTGAAATGAAGGATTTGGGTAAAACCAAGTTTTGTTTAGGCTTGCAGCTTGAACATGTCCAAGGAGGAATCTTGGTACACCAATCAACCTACACACAGAAAGTGTTGGAAAGATTTGGCTTTGAAAAGGCATATCCTGCGAAGACTCCAATGGTCGGAAGGTCACTCCAGCGGACCTAGACCCATCTGAGACTAGAGAAGAGGGGAGGAAGTCACGGGAGCAGAATTCCCATATCGAGTGCGATTGGAGCGCTCATGTACCTTGCAAATAGCACTAGGCCGGACATTGCGTTCGCAGTGAATTTGCTAGCTCGATCTGATCTGAGAACCCACCAAAAGGCATTGGAAAGGGATCAAGGACATCTTCCGTTACCTCCAAGGAAGCAAAGACCTTGGTCTGTTTTTCAAAAGAAACAATGAATTGAATTTGGTTGGCTACACCGATGCTGGGTACTTATCAGACCCGCATACTGGCAAGTCCCAAACTGGCCATGTTTTCCTATGTGGAGGAACAACAATTTCTTGGAAGTCGTCTAAGCAGACTCTCGTCTCAACGTCGACAAACCACTCGGAAATAATCGCTTTGTATGAAGCATCTCGTGAATGTGCATGGCTCAGAAGAATGGTTCACCACATCCAGAAGTCATGCGGCTTGAACATTGAGCAAACTCCCACAATCATTTATGAAGATAATGCAGCTTGTGTTGCCCAAGCACAGATGGGTTATGTGAAGAGCAATCTCACGAAGAAAATCAATTCCAAGTTCTTCTATGCTCACGAATTGCATAAGATGAACGAGATCAAGATATTTCATACTAAGTCATTTGAAAATCTCGCAGATTTGTTCACTAAATCACTCCCAGCATCTACCTTTGAAAGGTGCGTAAAAGGAATTGGGATGATGAGACTAAGAGAAGTACATATTTCAGGGGGAGATATTTCACATACTCCCACATAAATCTCGAAGATGAATTATGAATATCCAACATGAATCTTGAAGATTAGCAATTGAAGTTTGGGTGAATTGTACTATTTTTCCTTAGCAAGTTTTTCATGAAGTTTTCTTGCATAAGGTTTTAACGAGGCAATTCGTGCAACATAGTAAACGTATGCTATGTACTCTTTCTCCAAGTATTTTTCCCACTGGGTTTTTCTGAAGTTTTAATGAGGCATATGCATCTCGCGGCAAAGGGCCCAAGGGGGAGTGTTGGGAAACCACGTGGCCTAATAGAAAGCCCACGGTGGTCCCTTAGCCGAAACCCTAGATGAGCGCTATAAAAGGAGGAGGGGGTCCCCCTATGTACAAGTAATCTGAAAGCAATAAAGAATTCAGTCGCTCCCCATATATCTGTGTTTCTCTCTTTTTGTTCTCTAATTTTAGATCTGTTCAGGATCTTCAGACTATTCGATAGCGAGGTTTCTTAACAGACGATACGCCTCGACGCTAGACTCGGGTGGTGCAACGACGTCAGTGCAGATCATTTTCTCCATGCGGCCATGCCTGGTTTGTTTACGGGAAGAAATAATCATGCGATCAATCTGGTCGGTTAGGTTTCTTGGCCGTGGCAGCGTTCGACGTGTCCGTCGTGGTATGGGGCCGTCCTCGAGTGCCACCGTGCCCGCCGCGTGCGGGGCGATGAGAGCGGAACCAGATGCGGCGTGTACGGATTACGGCCCGGCCGTCCGTCGCGTCCCTTTCGCCGTATCGGTGACGACTCGAAGCGGTGGTTAACCGGCTACTGTCTTGTACGAATCGGATTCCTAACTCCCTTAAAAGTAATTTATCCTGCCTTTATTGAGAGACCAAGCCAAGCTCAGCTTATCAGCGTAAGCCAACAAGGTTTAAGAAAGCACAATAATAGACCGACCCGGGGAGAAAAAAAGAAATGCACAACGGAGAGATCAGGAAGAATACAGAGGTTTTCCAACTTTTTTTATATAAAACAGAAATACTAAAAAACGATATACCATTCCTCGACTTTTCAAATGGTATAGAAAGAGTGGATACACTCCCTGGCGAGGTGGTGTGAGGCTGCAGCAAGAAAGCAATACTTCGTGTGAAACGTCACGTGGAGGAACAATGAAGAAAACAAGAGAATAGAGAGAAAAGAAAAGAGGAGAGAAAAAAAGGGGAAAAGAAAAATAGTAGGAAAAATTGAGAAATTTTTGAGAGATTATTAGACAGCCGTGCTTTCGTGTAAAGGGATCCTTATGCGTGTTCTGCATTCCTAATTTAATGAAAAATCAGTGAGTATGGATCCCAATCAACAAGCGACCCGACAAGAGTCATTATGTAGTGAGACTGATGAGTATTCTTATCTTTTTGTTTTAGGAGTTTCCACAACTATGTTTTAAAAGGTTTCAATATATTTTATTTGCTAAATTTCACCAGGTTTTCAAAAGTTTCACGAGGTGTGTGGCTAAGTTTCATTATGTTTTATAGTGTTTCACGATGTTTCACAGATTACTTTTATTACGTTTTATAGTGTTCCATCAATATAATTTATTTTCCTTAGTTCCTAATAGCTTTCACGACTAAGTTTCAATATATTTCATTCAGTTTTTATTATGTTTCATGATAAAACTTCAACATATTTCGTGAGTTTTAGAAGATTATGATTAAACTACATGACGTTCTCAGATAAGTTTCATGATTATGTTTTATCAGGTTCCTTGAGATTCAGGGTGCACAGTTCCGCCCGTGGCCTAGCCGCCTCTCCACCATGTCCACGGTCGCCGCCAACGATGATCGAGAACCGTGACCGATGGGCGTCGCTCCTCAATTGATTCCCTGCGGCTCACCACTAAATTTTTTGTTCTCATTCTCATTGTAATCCATTCATTTTTGGAATTTTTGGTGCATGCTACTCTGCTTTTTAGCGGGAGATTTATGTTTCTACTGGGCATAACAGAGTTCGCCTGATTCTCGATACGTTGTGAATTGCTAGCACTACATGCAACACATACATTTTGTCCTTTCATGGAGGCCGTTGATGGATTCTTGAAGCTGATGCATTCATGAAGCAGTCAGTTCTTCGATGGATGCATGCATGCAACCATGGATCCACTTGCAACGTAGGATTCATTTTCGTGTTCGTTCCTATTTATGCATGTTAAATTCATGTGTTTTTATGGAACCTTATGAAACTTCCGAGGGAAACCTATCTACGAATATACATGTAGGTGAAGTTTCACCAATGTAGGTGAAGTTTCACGAAGTTTCAATTACAAGTTTCACAACGTTGCACACTTAGGTTTCATGATTTTTGACAAATTAATTTCACCAATTTTCATAGTATTCACATTAAAGTTTCACGACGTTTCACAAACATGTTCAAATTATGTTTGACGAAACTGAAACGTTATGAAACTTATAAGTACGCTACGAAACTTGTTGAAACTTAATTGTGAAACAACATAAATCCTATTTAGACAAAACAACATGAAATCCATCGAGATAAAATTTAACTGTGAAATATACTATACCGGTAGAATCAATTCTAATGGTATAGCGTGTTGTAGTACCAAAAGAAAACACAAGGCATATGAGCCTAGAAAAAAAGAGTAGCAATAACATAGGGGCAAATATGCGATTTTGCATCTGTTTATCCGGTACGGTTTCCCCCTGCTTCCCCGACGTACGCGCCGTTCTGCGTCGTTAGCGAGAATCAGTTCAGTTCTTCTATTGGTTGGCTGATCGCGCGTTCAGCCAACCACTAGAAAGAAGTGGAAACGCGATGGCTACACTACAAGGCTGGTCCATTTCTATCCGTCCGCAACCGAAATTCCCCAAAGCGTTCATGAGTCGTGCCTGAATTTTTTTTAATAATATATTTTATAATTCAAATTGCAGAAATATACCAAGAAGAAATTTTTTTACAGAAATGTACTCCCGTCGCCCTACTGCTCGGCGACACGTGGCTTGCTCGGGGACGCAGCACCTTGTCGCCCAATGGGAGAGCGACACGTACCTTGTCGCCACATGGGAGTGCGACATCGTAAAAATCGATGTCCGGTTGGGCGACATGGCTGCGCGCGATCGGTCGTCGCCAACCGGAGGGCGACTTTGTCGCGCTTTTATGCATACGATCGGCAAACCAAGGAAAAAAAAGCGAGGGAAAAAGAAGAAAGGGAGGAAGAAGAAAGAAAAAGGAGGAGGAGAAGAAGAAAAGAAAGGGAGGAAGCGCGGCTGCGACGAGGTAATTTTTATGGTTATTTTCGTGTTTTAATTTATTTAGTGTTTAGGGTTAAGGTGTTATTTAGTTATTTTCGTGGTTTAATTTGTTTAGGGTTTAGGGTTAGATGTAGTTATTTTCGCGGATAAATTAGGGTTTAGGGTTAGATGTAGTTATTTCCGCGGATATATTAGGTTTAGTGTTAGATGTAGTTATTTCCGCGGATAAATTAGGGTTTAGGGTTAGATGTAGTTATTTCCGCGTATAAATTAGGTTTAGTGTTAGATGTAGTTATTTCCGCGGATAAATTAGGGTTTAGGGTTAGATGTAGTTATTTCCGCGTTATGTTTTGTGTAGGGTTTACGGTTCGGATTAGATGTAGTTATTTCGGCGGTTTAATTTGTTTAGGGTTAGGGTTAGATGTTTAATTATTTCCGTGGAGTAATTAGGGTTTAGGGTTAGATGTAGTTATTTCCGCGGTATATTTTGTTTAGGGTTTATGGTTAGGATTAGATGTAGTTATTTTCGCGGTTTAATTTGTTTGTGGTTTAGGGTTACATGTAGTTATTTTTGCAGTTTAATTATGGTTTAGGGTTAGGGTTAGATCTAGTTATAGGGTTGTTTTTACGAATAATAATATATTGTTATGCTTTTTAGAGAAAGATTTAGATATATATGTTTTTTTACATGTAGAAGTGCACATGTATATATTGTTAGGGTTGTAGATGTTTTTGAGAAATACAAGTCTGAGAGATGAATATTTTTAGTAATGTACATATTTTTAGCATAGTTTTTGCATCTGAAATAGGCACACTTGGTTTCAATGTAATGATATTTGTAGGAATGTATATGTTTTTAGGAGCAATGTGAGAGATGTATATTATTTTGAATGTAGATAGACATATATTTCTCCGATTGTAGATATACATACGTATAATTTTTGTAGCAAATAGATATAGTACTTTTTACGAAGAGTAATTAATTTGTGTGTTAATGAATAGGTTGCAGATATGTCGAGCGAGTTCCTTTTAAAATCTTTTATGGAGAAGGGTTGTCATGTATGGTTGGAGGTGCGGATCTGAGTAACTTTCAGTATGTGGATAGAAGTTTAAGTAGGGTCGAAGAGCGTACATTTGCTGTTGTGTTGAATTGGTTGTGTTATACATTTCGGATGGAACAAGAGAAGTGCCAGCTAAAGTTATCTTGCCTTTGCACCATGCGAGATGATCCACATTTATTGGGAGTTAGTTGGTGAAAGAGGCTGCAGCTTGGAGGTCATATGTGAGGCGAACAACGTGGATGGTGTCGGGTGCTTTTAGTGCAAGCGTATGAAAGGGTTGTTGCCCCGCAGCACCCGCTCGACGCCGGTGAGTGTAGTTAGCCTCAAAATGAGTTCACTTATGGCGACACTGAAATTGGAGAGTCTAGCCGAGAGCCGCATGTTCAGGGTTGCAATGAGGATATTGGCTACGGTGGTGAGCAAGTTGAGATTGGGGATGATGATGAAAACATTGGGCAAGATCTTGTGGGGCAAGTAGATGAAGGTGAGAAATTGAGAAGTAATAGCACATATGGAAGAGGAAGACCTTGAATATGAACAAGTAGAAGTGGAAGACGACGATAAATCGGATGAGGAAGATGAAGATGAAGATGTTGAGCCACTTGTGCGTGATTGGAGCACACATCAATTTAATAACACAGTTGTGAATGAAGGCAATGATACACCTTGGCGTTATAGCGACAATGAGGTGAGACCTAACAGCATGTACCCCACAAAAGAGGCGGTCACAGGATGTTATCAAAGATTGGGCCTTATCACTAAGAAAAACTTTCAGGGTTAAGAAGTCCACCCCAACCTGCTCTGACGTGGTGTGCGAGATGCGGGGGGTGCCCCTGAGAGTGCACGATACAAGCCCAAATGGGGCACCCATGGCTATGTTCGAAGGTTGAACAACATAGTTGTATGGTGAGAAACCACAGTGGCTCACAGGAACTCGTCTTACGGGTATATCGCGAGTGTCATGTACCGAAGTAGTTGAGAACACGAATTTTGAGTCCGTGCTATTATCAGAACAATTGAGGCAGATTTGATACACAATTAGCTACGGGAAGGCATGGCGAAGCGAGCGAAGGCCTTGAAAATGAGATTTGGGAAATTTGAAGACTCGTACCATAATCTGCCCGCCTTTGCTCGATTACATTCAAGGAAGAAATCACGTACTTTTATAATTATCGTGATTTGTCCGTCAAGGAAGTGGCGAACAAGAGGCATCTCAAGAGAGTTTTATTCGCATTCGGAGCATGCATTAGGGCGTTTATCACTGCCGTCCATTGTTGTGTGTGGGCGGCACATTCTGACCGGAAAATACAAAGGACAAATAATAGCAGTTGTGGGCGTCGTGCGAACAACCGGTTACACTGTTGCCTTTGCCTTTATGGAAAGCGAGAACTATGAGAGTTGGTGTGGTTCTGCGCGAACTTGAAGATCGGTGGTGAAGACTCGCCAACATGTGTGCATCTTGCATGATAGGTATCTTTGGTGCGCTTAGTGCCATCAGACGGTTGCAAGCGAGGGAAGAGGAGC
The DNA here is from genome assembly GCA_036346275.1 of Otatea glauca. NCBI lineage: Eukaryota > Viridiplantae > Streptophyta > Magnoliopsida > Poales > Poaceae > Otatea > Otatea glauca. The sequence continues at coordinate 46,518,593 of CM070717.1, forward strand.
CATTTCCTGGGTGACTTGCAGAGCCGATGGTTAATGAGGCATTTGGCGCGAACTTCTATAAGCGGTTCAAGAACAAGGGCGATGAACATGTTCAAGAGGCTATGTAAGCGAACCAAGATAGCAAGTTCCGTACTCTTTGGAAGAATCTTGATGAGCTAACAAAAAACACAAAGAGACTACTAGCGATGTAACACGAGGAAGAGTGAGAGCCTTTATTCCCTCAGCAACAGAAGATGAGGCGACGAGTCGTAAATGCATGAGCAAAGCGAGATCAAATGTTTCTGATTTGGATAAAGCACGAGCCCAAAGAGAAGTGGTCATTGTTACATGACACACATGGTGCTAGATACGGTGTCATGACGACCAACTTGGCGGAGGTGTACAACTGGGTAATGAGAGGATGAAGTGTCTCCGTTGGTAGGAATTATCGAGAGTCTTTGCGGGTACAACCAGTATTTTGTGGATAGGCATAAAAGTGCTGAAGTAGTAATGAGAGATGAGAATGCCTTGTACTCAAGCATGATAAGTAAATACATGGATGAGAAGAGTAATAAGGCGGGCAAGCATAGAGCTATCAAAGTAGGTTCACGAACACTGCGCTTCGAGGTGATATGCAGAGATAAAGGATGGCGGGGAACAATCCAGAAGGTTATCACCCAAGAGTGCATCTTACAGGATGAATGTCAATGCTCGTGTAACAAGCCCCTCCTGTTGCACAGGCCATGTTCTCATGTGATAGCTGCATATGCATTATTTGGAATGCGACCCGGTACATATCTATCTGAATATTTTACAAGGAAAAGGTGATGGCAACCTCGGGCGAGGAGCTGTATGGTTATGGTGTTGTCGGTTCTTTCACCACAACCCCTGGTGTCGATGAAAGGTTCTGGGTCCCTGACTTTGATGCAAGATCATACAAAGGAGGTAAATCGCAAAACCAGCGTATCGGGAATGATATGGATGAGTCCAAAGCCGTAAGTGCGTGAAGAAATGTTCGTTGTGCAAGCGAGCAGTCACACGTTCAAGAACTACCGACCACATAACGAAGAGGACGAAGGAGGAGATGGCAACCCGGCGGCGGGGAAGGATCGTCGTCGCAAGGCGTGGTGGGCGACGTCGTCGGACTACGGAGAAATTGTTTGAACTATTAGATGCTATATGTAGAATTAATATTTTGTTTATGTAATGTGCGTTGTAACTGTTTTAATATAATTTGATGATGTAATGTGCGTTGTAATCTTTCTAATATAATTTCTTGATGTAGTGTGCGTTATGTCTGTTTGATTAGAGTTTGTGGGCGCTTGTGTCTTTATTTATACGTATTTGGTTCAATGTATTGTTACGATGCTTGTGTATTTATCCAGCGTCGAGTCTTCACGGCACCCATGGTCCCACACACGTGTGGCTTGACGGTTCGTGGTAAGCAACTAACCATTCAAACTTAACTTCACATATATATATTGGCTAGACTAATAAGAAAACTTAAATTCTGGAGCACATCGTTGAGCTTGTGGGCGAGCGGAGGTGAGCCGCCACCTTGAGGCGTACCTACTCGGGGTTGTTTGGTGGTGCATGTTCACGAGCTCCCACGGGGATAGCGTGGGCGGGCGCCGTCTGTTCATGAGGCGATCGCGGGCGCGCCCTTCGACGCCGCGTGCGATACTCGGGGGTGGCGGTCCTCTGCGCGACGCATCGTGGGCTCTGCGGCGGGCGTGGGCGGATCGCCAACGGTCGATCCTCACCGGTGTCCGCCTGCGGCTTTGGGCATCTGAGAGGTTCGGTCGGGCGCCCGGGATCGACACAAGTCCTCTTCTACGCGATGGTGACGACGATGTCGACGCGTCGACTATGGGCACCATCTAGTGCTACCGACGGGTAAGATATTGCAAACCACGGTTGTGAAACCTACGCTTTAACATTTCTCAGTACTAATTGTAATGTTGATTTTTTTGTCATCACTGCAGCCTATGTGGGCACACGGCACGGGGCGGCTTAGCTACCTGCAGTTCGTCGCTGCCTTTAACCACCTCACCGAGGACCGCGTCTGGCGACGCCAGTACAATGAGAGGCGTCGGGCTACGTGTACCGGGTGGATTGTCCACCCTATGCACACGCGACGCGGCGTACTGGCGTACACGTCGGTTCCTCGTGTTCGACGTCTTGGTCGAGGGCTACGCTTTTCATCGAGTGATGAGGTAGTTCGGTCTACGACAGGAGTTCCCGGTCCAGGTCGGCCGACAGGTCCCACACGGTGTCCACACGTAAGTTCCCTACATCGATGTTCTCTAATCTGTACGGTGTAATGACATGTAATAATGCTATATTTTTGCTTATCCGCAGGCAGACTAGGAGGGGCGGGAATGGGGGCACCCCATGGCACGTATGTATGGCGCCATGGGTCGAGGAGTGGGGAGGAGCCTTGGACGACGTCCATGCCGAGGATGCGCCGTACGACTCGCAGACGTACCAGGGGTATCGAACGTTGTACACTTTCCGTAGCCGTGTGCGTTTGTTACGTGTCGACCCAGATCCTCCTAGACACATCCCCAGGGTGAGGGACACGTATCGCCGCCATACGGACTCGGTTCTGCACGGTGCGGTAAGTTTTGTCTAATGTACGACGTATTTTCGTATTGCATTTTCCAGATTAATGTGTTAGGTTAATTCGTAATGTATTTTTCAGACTGATGTGCTAGCCCGGTACTACGAGGAGTCCGGGAGCTTCCTGTCTCGTTTGTCTTGTGGGATAGACGTGACCAGGGAGGACGTGACCTCCTTCTTCGCGAGGTTCAGGGAGAGCACCAGACGCACCCTAGAGTTGGCAGGTTTGCCGCACGCCTCGCGATGTGGCTGACGGCCCTCGCGGCGTGCCGCTTACTGCAGGGAGGAGTGCTCCAGGTACTTCTTCACACCCTACGTCCTCCCGTCCCACTGTCACGCCGACTTACGCGATAGGGCGAGCTGCTGGACACGCTGGTCTAGCCCCTCACGTCGGAGGTAAGCCCTTCGCCACACTTTGTATGTTTTCTAATTATTTCTTGAATGTTACCAACAATTCTTCACTTCTTACAGGCTCATAGGCACGATGGTTCTCCTCTGCGCCTTCACCGCCCCCGGCGACTACGAGGCGGTTTGATGATGCGACCATGCGAATTCGATCTCGGCGATGGTGGCGTGTCGAGATACTTCGTTGGTCGGATGTGCACGGATCATCGCGATTGCGAGAGCACCACCACCGACGCAGCCTTCTCACCGGGCGACGCTACATCTCGGCTAGACCACGAGGGCCCACCACCCACCGGTGCGGTTGGCGTACTCGCAGGGTGCGTTCGCAGAGGCCCGCCCACCGCGAGAGGTGCCTAGAAGCAGGCGCCCGATGGTTTGTATTTGGCTTATGTATTTTGGCTTATGTATTTGGTTATTACGTTGTAGCGTACTTTGCATCTTATGTATTTATTTGTATACGATATATTTTCCTTATGTTAGTAACCCGTACTTTTGGTTATGAACTATTGTTATTCTTTATTACAATAGCCCCGCTTTCAAGCATGGCGAAATCTTGTCGTCTGTGACTTTTGAGCGAATAGCATACTCACGAGCGTTCATCCTTGTCAGGTCGATTAGACAAGTCACATGCATCAGCTTTGTCAGCCTTGTCGGGTCGATGGGACAGGTCACATGCATCAGCTTTGGCAGCCTTGTCGGGCCGATGGGACAGGTCACATGCATCAGCTTTGGCAGCCGCCTTGTGACGACGATTACACAAGTCGCATGCATCAGCTTTGTCAGCCTTGTCGTGCAGCTTTGCTGATGGGTGACACGTCGTGCAGCTTTGTTGATGGGTGACACGTCGTGCAGCTTTTCACAGAGGATACCGGCCCATCAGTGCTTCAGTTGTGTGGAGCAGCCCCTCAGCACCACTATAAAAGCGGCCGAGAGGTAGACATCCAACACCGTCAAACAAGCAATACACGCCAGTTGAATCTTCACAAATTAGGGCACAATGTTGTTCTACCGTCGCCTCTTCAGCAAGCAGAATTCATCCCGCCCCGAGTACCCGGATACTAGTAGCGTTGACGCCCCAGTTCTGCCGGAGTTGCCCCGACCCAATTGCGACTGCAACCTTCCGGCGAAGATGATGCAATCTACCCACGGAGAGACGGCCGCCTGCGCTCACTACTGTTGTGCTCGCTCTTACCGGGTAGACCTGCTGGTGTCCATACAATATAGAGTAACATTACCATTTCATGCATCGTTCTTTCTTTTCAAAGGCAACGACCGGTGTTGCTTCTTCCAATGGATCGACGGTAGGAACGAGCGTGACTACTGAATTTGTCCACAATCGCCACGACAGAACGCGTTTCGCGAGAACTTCAGCCGGTGGGAGAGGCCGCGGGGATACGTCTCCGTTCTAGAGCGACGAGTTCGGGCGGTGGGCAAGAGGCCAACCAATCGGTGAGTTTCATGCGACGAACTCATGCTTCACTCACAAAGTGGTAATTCTAAACCAGTTCGTCGCATACAGGAGTTAAAAAAGAAAATCGCGAAATTGCTCGAGTCAAAGGAGAAACCTCCCAAGGGGCCACCCGAAAGCCCCGACTTTTGCGAACACGGCCTTCAGGCAGTGGTTGATACCTGCCACGATGAACTAGCGGACCAGAGATTCTACCGGTGCCCTTGGCGGAGGATGAATGGTGCGGCTACTTCAGCCCAGGTGGACCCGAGACGTACCACCCACATCTCAAACTTCCCGTATAGGATAACTGGGGGAGCAACCCTCCCCGTGGTGCTACTACCGCCCAGAAAAGCCAGACCACGAGTACGCCTACGGTGTTATTCAATGACCACAACGGGCATCTTGTATTGATGCAGCAGGCACGCTCCGGTTGTACAAGGACAAGCCCAACACACACCTCCCGCACCATATAGTGGAGTGCGAGCGAAGCAGAGCGGCGTCTCGGCAAATCTCCGCCAACACCAACCAGCGCAGAGGCGCAGAGGTACCTCCTCTCAAGAGGAAGGGACAAGGAAGCGGTACCGAGGTCCGCACCACGCAACAAGTCCTTGGCGCTTCGCGCACCATCCAGGGAACCCGGGTGGTATAAACATAGGGGACGCCGGGAATCGGTATAATAAAAAAATTATGTCTTACACACCCGAGACGTACGGCATAGGCCACCTAATCGGCGACATTTGGGAGCACTGCGGATCCCCGTGGAGTTCTTTCATAGTGGGGATTGAGCGATGTCCGAGGACAAATCGTAACATTTACACGGGTCAGGTAATATGCAAAAAATATAGGACATCATTCTGGCTGTACCCAGATAGGCGGAACGATCATCTGTTCCACCATGACAAACACTGCTTTCGTTAGTTAGTTAGTTCGTGAAGCAATTTCGTCACTGCTGTAATACCCTTGTAATATAATCTAGTATATTGCTTATTTTACCATCTGAACTTTCGGTGCATCCGCCCTCATGTATGTTCAACAAATAGTTTAACACATGATTACAAATCAAAGTTTAATAACGCGATTTAAGGGCATGTATCAAAGATCAAATGTGGTCCACTGTTCATAAAAATACCGTTTAGACATGACGTTTCTGGCCACTAAAAGGTGAAAAACATGACATGAGTTGTTGCCGACTATATTACTTAGGGTTGTTGCCCTAGTGAAAATTAGATGCAAAGCAAACTGTAAATTACGTATTTCTCCATAATATAGAAGTGCATGTATTAAAGATCAAATGTGGTCCACTGTTCGTAAAAATACCGTTTAGACATGACATTATGCAGACGCATGAAAAGGCTAAAAACCATGCACTCTACTTGTTCAAGGGAATTTTGAAAATTATTTCAAATTTCTCTAGAGGCTAAAAGTATTTTACTTCAATCCTAAATCTGTTTATCCAAATATTTTAACTTTTTTAAGTCTCTCAGATTTTTTTCCAAAATTTGTAAATTGTCTGGCCAAGTCGCCCTACCATTGGGCGATTTATTCATGTCACCCTACCATTGAGCGACTAGTGACATGTCGCCGTTCTATTGGGCGACTAGTGACGTGTCGCTCTACGATTAGGCGATATTTTTTGTGAATCAACATGTCGCCCTACCATAGGGCGACAAGGGTACATTTCTGCAAATTTTTTCTTCGTGGTATATTTCTGCAATTCGAATTATAAAATATATTATTTTAAAAAAAAATCAGTCGTGCCTCGCCGTGTCACGCACATCTCAGGACACGTCCCTGTCGTTGTAGATGATACCTCCAGCGCAATGCGTGACTGGTCACCTTGTCAGTCGCGACCTTTGTCCACTCTTTGAATAGCAGCGAGGAAACACCGGTCCGGACTTTGTGCAGCCGTCCGCGACGCAAACGCAGGCGAAGATGCGACCAGCACCGGCCACGACCAACCTCCTTTCAAATATCAACCCGGTCGTGTGGGATTTTTCTTCGAAAAAGCGTGAGATCGCTCCACGTGTTGTGCTCGAATTTCTATCAGTTGACATTTGACCCGTATAGAGTCCACCAACAATGAGCTTCTCGTCCGCATGAGCAAACCTCCGGACGGCCCAGGCAGGTCGTCATGCATCGAAGAATTTTCTTTTATTCTTTTTTTCAAAACTATGCGTCCGAAAAAAATGATAAAAATGCCCCCCGTCGCCCGTGCATGGGGCGATCGCCCCATACACGGGCGATTACGCCGCTGCCGCCTAACGGTCCATTTAACGCCAACGGCTAACGGCGATAGTGGTGGCCCCCTATCGCCTCTGTAGGCGATCGCCCCATCTGAGCGGCGACGGGGGTATTTATCATGCGACTCATTCGGCCGAGCCGAGCGCAGCCAGAAGCAAGGCAGAGAAAGAAGAGAAGAAAGGAAGAAAGAAAGAGAGAAGAGAAAAAAAAGAAAAAAAAGGTAATTTCTGATTTTTTTTTATAGTTATCTGTAAGAATTTTTTTAGAGATAATTGTAGGAATTATTTTATAGGTTGCGTAATTAAAATATCATTTAATATTTAGGACATTGTTGTAGTATTTAGAAATTTTAGGATTGCGTAGTGTTTAGAAATTTTAGAATTGTATAGCTCGTGAATTTTAATGTGGCGATTACTTAATGCAATTATGTAGTATTTAGAAACTTAATGTAGTATTTCAGTATATGCAAATTTAATGTAGTATTTTGTATGTAGAAATTTAGTTCGTTAGAAACTATAGGCAATATTTAGAAATTTAATTTATTAGGGTTGTGTATTACTAATTTTATTACGTAAATAATGTATTAGCCAATGTAAATAATTTTGTAGTACGATCAATGTACGTTTTGTAGATTGTATTTTAGAGTAATATTTTTTCGTGGGACGTTGCAGCATGTCGGAGAAATTGTATTTCTAAATATTTTATGGGGATGGGGAGATAGCACAGGGGGCGGATGGGGTGTATTTAGTTTTTAGAATTTTCAGGATTTTATAGTATTTAATGCGTTACAAATTTATTGTAGTATTAGAAATTTATTTTAGTGTTTAGAAAATTTAGGATTGTGCAATGTTTAGAATTTCTCTCATAGTGTTGTTTATAAATTTCTCGAATAGCGTTTATAACTTTAATGTAGTATTTAATTTTTAGAGATTTCAGGATTGTATAGTACTCAATGTATAGAAAGTGAATACAGTGAAAAAAGTAGACAATATTTACAATTTTAATTTGGTAGGGTCAATGTAATGTGGCACAAATATAATGTTAGGCCATATGGTAGTCATTTTGATTACTTATTTGTAGTCAAAATCACTTATTTATTAATCGTATTTTGTAGTACGGTCAATGTCGTTTTGTAGATTGTATTTTAGAGTAATATTTTTCGCTCGGACGTTGCGGCATGTCGGAGAAATTGTATTTCCAAATATTTTATGGAGATGGGGAGATAGCACAGGCGGATGAGGTGGATCTATCATCATTTTCAAGAGTCGCAGGGCATATGCGATCGAAGCGATAGGACATCTGAGGTTTGTTGGAGTGGATGTCTCGGATGTTCGGTTTGGATGCCCGGTGTTGCTTCTTAGTCGAGCAGAGTGAGCGAGCGCAAGACCGTTTTACGGAGAGTTGATTCCTATTAACTCGGCGTCAACATGGAGGAGTTATGTTGGTTTTGCTGTAGAGCGGGTTGGCGCTCATGTTGTTGTCTGATGCTACCCGGTAGCTCCATCGGTGTCGCAAGTTCGTGATGTCGGGGTGGACATTACGGCGCAGAGGACATCAAATGTAGAAGGATCGAAGAGGAAGGCGGCGAGGAGCCCGAGGCGAGCACGAGACCTAGCGGTGGCGAAGGGGCCGGGGCGGAGGAGGCGGTGGAGGCGCGAGGTGGCCGACGAGGGGAGGAGGTGGAGGACATTGTTGACTGATGGAAGAGGAGGACCGTGCGGATGAGGAAGTCCCCGATGGTGAGCACTCCGACGAGGAGGACAACGCCCCCGAGGTGCCTGTCCCCTGGTGCGTGGACCAATTACAATTTCGAAGACCTAACGATGAATGAAGGGAACATTGATGCATGGGAGTATCGTGAGAACGAGGTGTATGAGGACCATATATAAAGACAAGGAGGCTGTGATGGATGCGGTGAAATCTTGGGCAATGTCTCTCCGGCAATTCGGGGTTGTGAAGTCCAAGAAGGACTACGGCGTGAAGTGCGTAGTTGATTCGTGCCCATGGCGGTGCATGCATACCAGGAAGTGGGCGGACTCTGGAAATGCTCCATAGTGATGGAGCATAGCTGCGAGCTGGAAGAAGCGGGCGGGGACACCGCAATCGTCGTCCACTTGGGTGGCAAATGTGTTTATGGTCGGATCGTGGACAATCCCCATCCGACCTCGATCTATTATCACGGTAGTGGAGGAGAGGTTTCAAGATACAAGATTAGCTACGCAAAGGCATGGAGAGCAAAAAGGACAGCTCTGGAAATACGGTTCGGGGCGTCGAGGCTTCAGTGAGAATATTCCCAGCTTGCTCGGGCAATCGCACAAAGGAACCCGGTACATCCATCGACCTTGCGGAGTTCCTGCGGGTGGTGCGTGCACCGGAAGTGGGTATTGCGGCGTGCATTCTTATACTGGCGCATGCATAAATGCATTAAAAGATTGTCGCCGGTCCTTTGCATGGGCGGCACATTCCTCGCGAGGAAGTACAAGGGCGATTCTAGCTGCGATCGCGGTGGATGCCAACAACCGTGTTCTACAGGTTGCGTTGGCATTCATGGAGAAAACACGGAGAGCTAATCTTGGTTCCTTGAAAGAGTGAAGTGGCGATTGTTCTCGACAGTTCGATGTTTGTGTCATCCATGGCCGACATGCGAGGGCTGCTAAGAGCGATCGTGGATATGCAACAAGGGTCCGCCGTCGTGGGAGCAACAAAGTGGCGGATCGAGGAGCAGGTGGTGCATGAGGCACATGGGTGCCAATTTTTCCGTTAGTTCGGGAACAAGGAGCTTATGAACATGTTCAAGTGCACGTGCAAGCAGAACCAGCGGAGGAAGTTCGACGCTTTGGAAGGCGTTGGGCGAACTAACGAAGAAGCAATCAATGGATCAGGAGGTACCGCTAGTTCATCAAGGAACCCGATGGTGTACCATGAGCAAGGAGAGGACCACGACCTTGTAATGCGGCTGCAAGCGGACCCCCAAACATCCGGCGTGGCCGGTACGACATAAAGAGTTTCACCGATTGGATACGACATGAGCCTTTGGATAAATGGTCCCTTACGCACGGCGAGGCGGCTCGCGTTATGGGATCATGACAACGAACTGACGAAGATTTACAACTGGGTAATGAAAGGCACGGATGCCTTCCATCGGTGGGTATAGTTGAGGTGTCTTATTAGGACACAGAGATATTTCATTGAGCGATACAAGACCTCCACAGCATGTATGTCGGACAATCGATTGTCTTACTCAAGCTGTTGTGTCTACCTACATGTCCAAGAAAACAAGAAAGCGCAGACACATCGGGTTACACCGAGAGTGGCGTGGAGCGGAGATACCACGCGCATCTGCGGTGACCGAGGTCGCAGGGTGCCAGGAGAGGACTTCCATCTGTGCATACTCGGCGGTGATTGCGAGTGCTCTGCCGAAACCACGCTGCTGCACTTGCCGTGCTCGCGTCATTGCCGCGGCCGCCGAGGCGCATCAATCTCGTCATCCGTTCGTCTCCCGTACTACTACAAGCGAGCGTTCTCAACACGTGGCATCACGAGGTGTACGGGTACCTAGTGGACGGATCGTTCACAACCCCCTCCGGACCATCGATGGGTGCAGGACATCCGAATGTTGAAGTGAAGGTCGGACGTCGAAGGACAAGGCGATTCGAACGATATGGATGAGTCCGAGGCGCGTCGCAACCGCGGATAATGTAATTTTCCATGTTGTTCCCATCTTGTATTTTTCAATGGACCGTAAGTTGTGATGTAAGTTGTAATGATCGATGTAATTTTCAATGTCTTTGGTAAGTTATTTTTCGCATCATGTAATTCTTGATGTACCAGTTAGTAGCTATGAGGATAATGTAATTCTCGGCGTTGTGTGCCTCGTCGAACATGTCGTTGTCTTTCGTATGTTTGTAATATGAGTTTTTGGCTCTCGTACTTGGTTGTATTGTTTGATGAGTATGGTACAATTAGTTATTTCGCATTTCATTTTGTGTGCACATGTAATTCTTGACAAATTTGTTGTATTTGCTTTCTAACAGATCACGATGGCGCGACCTTGCCTCGTGCTGGGCGTGACCGTCGATCGACCACCGGTCTAGGTACTCGCAGAGAGAAGCGAGAGCTAGGGACACTCCGACCTCGGGTGCCCAACGGTACGCTTCGCATCGACTCCACGTTGGGTTCCACGGTAGGCGCCAGCGCTTGCACTCTTTTACGTACATGTACTTACCGTGAATGCAATTCTAACGACGCATTGCACTACATGCAAAGTTGCGGCGGTGGCTTACTTCCTCTTTGTAGGATGGTGGAGCGGTGGCGCCCGTTAGCGGGCAAGGAGGTCCGCGTTCGGCACGACCGGTCCTGGCTGGCGCGCTCGTGGACCGGTGGAGACCGGAGGCGCACACGTTCCACCTTCCGTGCGGAGAGATGGCTCCGACGCTGCGGGACATGTCGTACCTCTTAGGCCTCCCTGTGCGGGTCGGCGATCGTGCGCCGCGACGCCTCAAATCACGTGGCACGCCGAGTTGTCGCGCGTTTCGCCGAGTGTGCGCGGCACCCCGGCGACCCCTACCACCCCTTAGGGAGGCCGAGCGCCCGCGGACCGACGCGGCGTGGGCGCCGATTCACGGTGAGTACCTCTTTCTTTGAGAATTAAAATAGAAGCGCCAAGTTTACGATAATGTTTGTTGCGAACAGCTGCAGCTCGGCTTCTCCACCAAGACGCGGAGGAGGCGGGCGTGGTTCGCCACTTGGAGGCATACCTCCTGTTGTTGTTCGGTTGGGTGATGTTCCGTCCTCCCACGGAACACGGTGGACCAAATCACCGATCGAGTCACGCCAAAGACATCGCCGACACCCGGTGGATGAGGTAACACACTCGGTTCAATCTCGCTCTCGTGAACACGTCTAACTCCCCCTTGTAAGCGGTGATGCGGTGGTCGTGAGCCTCGGTGTGCTTGCGGCGACATCTGAGGTCTGCGGCGACGCCGTCTCTCGGGCGAGCACGACGCGGCGATGTCGGGTTGCGTCCTACTCCTCCGGTTGTGGTCTTGGGGCGCTTCTCCGTCGGCGAGCTTGTTGTTGACACGACACCGCACTCGAGGAGCTTTACGGAGCGACCGGTTGGTAGCCCACCTTGGGCCACTATCGGGTCCGACGCGGTATGCTCCTCGTATCTTTTCCCCACTAACGCACTTGAATAACCTTCGCCATTTCTTATTTCCTCGCGGCGGAGGTTCGCGCGCGAAGCGGTGAGGAGGTCCTATCGGGAGTTCGTTCGGGAGTTCGATCGTCTCCACGGCGAGGGCGTGCGGTGGAGCGCCATACACCGCGTCGACGTCACGCCCGAGCACCTCACGGGTCTCCGTGCTTTGCACGCGAGATGAGGCCTTTGGCTCACCCGTAAGGTGCTCGTCTTTGACCTTTGTGTCGAGTAGTACCCGCACCGAGTCTTTGCGGCGATTCGGCTGTTCGATCCTTTCCTTTGCCGTCTCGTCACGTTGTCGCGCGTGGCGCTCACAGTACTTGCCCCGATCCTACTACTCGCATCTTTGCGAAATTAATGTGGTGTGTACTTACTGTTTTTGCATTGCGAGATGGCCGGATGGGTCTTTGCGGTGGGCTCTCGATTCGCGCCGTATGCGACCATGGGCCTGCAGTGGGGCCGCCGCTCGACGAGAGGGTCATCGAGACCCGCCAGACGACCATGACATGTACGATCAAGTACATGGAGTGGTTCGCCCCGCGACTCGCCTCGGGGTGGGGTACACACCAAAGACCCGACGTCGACGACATGCATCGAGAGCGGACACGTACCCTTCACGGATGTCCCGCAGGGACAACGCCTCGGTAAGTGTCGCAATCGAACCTACATGGGCACGCGTCTTTTTCATGTAACTTACGTAATACCAATCGGCGTTACATGCGGACTCGCTCTTAGCGGAGATTGAGGTGGAGGTCGTGTCCATGTTGACGCGCCTAGAGGGGGCATCTGGTGACCACCGTCGAGTCCGAGACGGCTTGGGGTCGGGTCCTCGCTACGGTGGCGGTTGGCTCGCTTGGCCACCGCCGAGGGCGCGAGACGCGTTGGCGGATCAAAGACACCACGTCACGCCGCCCAAACACCTCGCCCTACCTCCGGTGCCCGTCACGCCCCACGCAGCGCAGGGGGACGGTGGGCGACGAGGCTCCTTCGCGTCTCGCCCTACCCGTCGGTTCCTCGCTACGCCCCACGCAGCAGCGGTGGGGGCGAGTGGGCTGGGAGGCTCCTTCGCGTCTCGCCCTACCCTGCCGGTTCCTCGCTACGCTCCCGCGCAGCGGCGGTGGGGCGATGGGCTGAAGCTCCTCGTCGTCCCGCGCCCAGCGAGAGACCGGGGTGGTTTCGGCGAGCCTTCGACGGCGAAGTTCGACCGGAGAGTACCTTTCGGCCGACTACCTCGACCCTCTCGGCTCGGGTGCGCCGCCACGGGACTTGGCCTCGCCGCAAGACTACTCTACGCTGCGCCGCAGGCCGGCCTAGGAGGGACGTCCGTCCGCCGTCGCCACTCACCTACCCCACGGGCGATTAGGAAGCGTGGCGTGATTGACTTGTTGTACGGATGTATTTTTGTAATGACTTTACGTTGCAAAGACATTGTATAGCTCCCGAGTTAGTAACATGACGTTATCACTATAAATTGTTCAAATCATTTATGCATTGCTTGCCTATACCACACGACGTGACAACACACCAACGTTTGGTACACCTATCGCCTCTAGTAGGGCGATCGCCTAATGTGAGGCGATCGCCCTTACATGGGGCGATCGCTAAATATGAGGCGATCGCTCCATACCCGCGATATCGCCCTTTATAACATTCGTTCTCACAAGCGGTCTCGCAAAGAATAGCGGAGAAAGAATAGAGGTGAGCATCAATCGAAAATGCCGAGGTGCAAGTGCAAAGGGTAAGGGAAGGCAAAGGAAGAAGCAAGTGCATGCCCGCAGAATTTAGCGTACCAAGATCTCTTCCTACCTCGTGGAGCTGTAGCACCCATGTGTATGTGCGGAGATCTTTGCAGGCTTGTCCGCTCTTGGGAAATTTCAACTTGGAAGAGGAGGTATTGGAAGTGCGCAACTTCGCCTTCGATCCGGAGAAGAGCTCGAAGGATCGCCGCATGGTAACAATCGTGCGGGGTTACATAATATTTGTGAATGAAACTTTGCTAATTTACGTTTCATGCAGTCACCTCCGCCATTGTGTGAATTTGAGCGATGGTTTGATACGAGATCAACCCGAGGACCAACGGCTTCTTGACCAAGCCAACCGTGCAGGATGAGTTCAGCGGTTTCAAGAACAACGCGATGCCGCACGCGAGGAGGCATGTAGGAAGGAAGCGAGGAGAAGGAGGCCGAGAGAGAGGAAACGAGAGGCGCGACGTGCGGAGAAGCCCACGGAGGCATGGGCGAATGGGAAGTGGCCTCGAAGCACTCAATAGGCGTCTGGTGTTAACTTTGGTTTTCTTTGTTCGTGGTACTCCTTTTAGTTTTAAGTCGTAATAAGCAGTGCGGCCCAACCTTCAAGAGTGTGCTCACCGTCCAGGAGGGCTCGTATATGTCCTATTGCTCAGGTTGTCCCAAATGATGTTATTTTTCTCCATCGAGATAGGTTATAGCATTTTCAGTTCGTCAGATTTGATTTCATCGAGTTTTACCATCGTTTACGAAAGATACGGCCATTTTGATGTTTTACCGATTTCATGAATTATGGATCAACACACATTATAATTCCTTCACAATCCACAGTTAGAGCCTAGCATTCGAACTCAAATAAAAAAATTACGCAAACAACACATGGATTTTTATTTTACACTCTAATTCTTCATTCCAAAATTTAAATTTAGAAACAAGTTTCATTTAATTTGGACACTCTAGCAAAAGTTACGGGTTTATATTAAAAGCATATAGTAATTACAAAACAAAACTAAAAAGGCTGCGCCGCCGCCGCCTGTCTCGAGCGGCGACGGGGCTCACTAACGCCGTCGCCAGAGAGGGCACCGATCGCCGTGTATGGGCGATCGCCTATATCTGAGCGATGGGGCATTTTTGTCATTTTTTTTTCGGACGCATAGTTTTGAAAAAAAGAATAAAAATAAATATTAAAGAAAAAAAAATTCATGCATCGAACGCATAACGGGCACCCGTACTTCAATCAGATCCAAAGCTTATGTGGCCCGTTTGCTGGTGGTAGATGGTTCGAGTGGATGCAGCATACCACGGCCGATGCAGTTGGGCCCGCTGGCCGCCTCACACGTTGGCCGCGTACCGCCATCTCGGACTCGTGGCCCCGGCCAGGAGGAAAATTTGGCTACTAAGCTCTCGTTGTTTAGGTCTATATTTTTTGGCTCGTAGGTTAAAGCTATTTTTTCTTAATTTTTATATTAGGTATAGGTAAGTAAGTTTATCTTAACTATTGGTCTACAACCAACTTATAATAAGACAAAAAACCATTTTTCGGGTGACTTTTTTTACTTTTTAGTTATAGAGAGTCTTATGTCTTTTAGAAAATTTGGATTTTAAGTTGGAGAAAAAGGCCAAACAGATAGAGCCTACATCCTGCAGCGCTTATCTACTATGCAGTAGGCATAAAACTGCAAGCAGTTGAAGCCTGAAATTGGGCTTTACGTGGGTTTCTGGAGGCACCTCCGTAGAGCCCAAACCTAAATTACCCACCACAAACTAGAAATAGCCAAACAGGCTGGCTGAGGCACGGAACTGTTGGTTCGGCCTGAACACGGCACTGCCCAGCCGTAAACAGGTTGTGCCGGCATGGCCTACTCGTCCGTGCCGTGCTTAGGCCGGCACGATTAGGGCACGACACGGCCCTAGTTCGGCACGGCTCGTTTAGCCCGTTTAGTTCGATTATAGCTATTGGAGGCTTTAAAAATCCAAAAAATTCAAAAAAATGCCGATTTTTCCCTATAAATTGGTGGATGCCCCCTATTTTTACACCAGCAATCTTGCATTCTCTTGTGGAAATTCTTTTGCTCTTGGTGGTAATTTGGTAAAATTTAAAATAGTTTTGTCAAAAATCCAAAAATCCGAAATTCGGCTTTCGGCTTCTGTCAAGAAATCAAGGTGATAATTGTGATTTATTTTTTTATTTAGTTAGTATTTTAAATAATATTTTAGTATTAATAGCGTAATTATTTCTTGCAGTTTGCTTTATGGAGCACGGGGATTTTCCGTCGTTCTCAGCTTCTGATTTTGGGATTTCACTTGAGGAGCTTCTTGCATCCTATGAAGCGCAAGAAGCTGCAGGAGCTGTGCCATCTTCAGGGTCTACAAGTGCTACTGCGTCGGCAAGCACCGGAGCGAAAAGAACAAGACACAGTACATCGGAAGTCTGGGAAGATTTCGAGCAGATTTTTGAGACATCAGACGGCGTCCAGAGCAGGTATGTTGTTTGTAAATATTGTAAGCACAAATTAGCCGCAAAATCTTCAGGTAGAATGGGGCACTTAAAGAGGCATGTTGAGAGCTGTAGAAAAAAAGCGAGGATGGCTTTAAGACAGACGCAGCTATAGTACAATCCCAACGGTACGGTACATAATTGGGACTACAATCCTGAGATAGCTCGTGAATCTCTTTGTCGTTTAATCGCTTCTCAAGATCTTCCTTTAAACTTTGGCGAGTTAGCTGCGTTTGAAAGCTATATTAGGATCGCTCATAATCCTAAGTTTTCTGCAGTTTCTAGACAGCAACTAGAGATTTGATTAAATATTATAATAATTATCGCAATAACCTAAAAAAAAATTAGTACCTATACTTTTTCTGTGTCTTTGACATCTGATATATGGAGTGGTAGAGCTAAAGAGGATTAGCTTAGTGTAGTTGCTCATTATGTAAATGATGATTGGCAACTAGAAAAGAGAATTATAGGATTCAAATTAATTGATGTAGCATACACTGATGAAAATATTGCTGATTGTATTGTAAAAATTGTGCAAGATTTTGGCTTAGTGATAAGTTTTTTACAATAACATTATATAATGCTTCTGCAAATACTTCTGTCATGAACATTCTTACTCCGCTTTTCAATTCATATACTGAATCTTTCTTATCACATCAGTGTTGTGCTTGTCATATTATTAATCTTATAGTTAAATCTGGTTTGAAGAGGTTATATTTGTATCTTGAACCTTTTCGCACTACAATATCTTACTTAAATTATTCTAATCAATGAGTAACATCATATAAGACTTATTGTATTGCAATGAATGTGTGTCCGTCTAAGTTTGGTTTGGATATGCCTGTTAGATGGAACTATACTTACTGGATGCTTAAGAATCTCATACCATATGAGAGCACATTTTCTGTTTTTATTAACACGCACTGTCGTACATGAGATGGTCAACTGCTACTCACAGAGCAACATTGGTATATTGCTAAATATTTGCTGTTATTTTTAGAACTTTTTTGAATATACTGTTGCTTTATCTGGAGTTTATTACACAACCTCTCCTTAAATTGTGCATCATATTTTAGAAATTACTACCCACTTTAAGAGCCACGAAAATGATAATATCTTGCGTGAAGTTGTTTATGCTATGAAAACTAAAATTTCAAAGCATTGGTAAGAAATTCCTAAGTTATATGCATTTGCATTTATTTTAGATCCTAGAGCTAAAGTTCGAGGATTCTCTAATGTTCTCCCACTTCTAAGTGATGCGGTAGGTACTGATTATTCTAGTTATTTTTCAAATGTCCGTGCTAACTTATCTCAAGTTTATAATAAGTATGAACAGATGTTTGCTGGAGTTCGCATGCAGCGACCTCCACCAGCACCCACAACAGGTAAGAAGAAAACCGCATGGAGAAAGATATGGGGTGTAGGTGACTCTTCCTCAAGGAGTTCGACTACAACAACGACAAGTACGAACTCATCAAGTGGTGGGGAGCTAGCTGCCTATCTCAACAGCGACACTATCAACTACCAAGAGCAGCAAGAGGAGGACTTCAATATTTTGCAGTGGTGGCACGAGCACAAGATAACATATCTGTTGCTTTCCATATTAGCACGGAATGTGTTAACAGTTCTTGTCTTCACGGTTTCTTCGGAGTCTGCTTTCAGTTTATCCGGAAGAATAATCGAGGAGAGAAGAACAAATCTGATAAGTGAGATAGTGAAAATACTTCTTACTGTGAAAGATTGGGAACCAGCTGATCAACGAGCTCAACATACTGTAGAAAATGCTGAGTTGGCGGAGACGTTAAAAAATCTTTATCTAGATATTAAGGAAGAATAATTGTAATCTTCACTTTTTTCCTGTATCGCTGAGCTATAACTTGTACTCTTTTTTTTGCCAAGGTTTTTTTGTGTTGAGTTTTTACTTGGCAAAGATTTTAAGGAGGCAGCCAAACATCAATAAAGAATATTATTTAATTAAAATTATTTATCTCATTATAGAATTTATCTCATATTTTAGTTTTTTTAATTTATATATATATTTAAAAAGTTTTTCTACCTCCTTCGAGTTTTTCTAATTATTCTAAATTTTTCCCATTTTTTTTTGAATTTTTCATATTTTTTCCTTCATTTCTTCATACTTTTTCCATTTTTCTAAAATGTTTTCTGATTTTTTTGGCGCTAATGGGCTAACGGACGAGGCCGTTTCAAACCCATCGGACCCGTCTTAAACACGACCCGACCCGATAGCCTCGCGAGCTTTGTTGCCGTCGTGCTTGCTTTGGCCTCTCTCGCCACAAACACAATGTCGGTGCTATATAAACGTGCTTAACCGATCGTGACGAAACCCTACTCTGCCTCCACAACCTCTCCCAAACCCTCCTGCTGCTTGCCGCCCAAGTTAGACCTATCATAGGTGGTGGACGGCTACGTCTGCGTGACCGGAGGCGAGGTGGGCGCCGTGTCGTCCCTGCCCCCCAATATTGGCCTGCTCGGTCTCTCCCCCAAGAAGATTGGTGAGGACATCGCTAAGGAGACGGCCAAGGACTAAAAGGGCCTCCGTGTCACCGTCAAGCTCACCGTACAAAACCGTCAGGCGAAGGTTTCTGTCGTCCCCTCCGCCATGGCTCTCATCATCAAGGCCCTTAAGGAGCCCGAGAGGTATTGGAAGAAGGTGAAGAACATCAAGCACAATGGCAACATCAGCCTCAACGATGTTATCGAGATCGCCAGGACCATGAGGCATAGTTCTATGGCCAAGGAGATGTCCGGGACCATCAAGGAGATCCTTGGGACCTGCGTTAGTGTCGACTGCACCGTCGACGTGAAGGACCCCAAGGATCTGCAGTAGGAGATCACCGACGGCGAGGTCGAGATCCCCTCCGCTTAAAGGTAGGGAAGGGTTTCCTTGTTACTGATTTGTTCTGTTGTTGCAAACATGGAATGCAATCTGGTATTGTTTGAAGTTATAACTTACATGGGACCAGTCTGGTAGACTGTAGCAAAGCGACACCTAGAGTGCCCCCGCCATGTTCTGCGCCTGGCTTGATACCGTCTAGAACCGCGCCTCAGCTCCGTGTGTACGTATGACGTGCTCGGGAGTCCCGCGCAACTTCCTCAGCCGATGCGCCCAGTGTGACCCAGCCTATTGCCCACAACACTATAGGCATCCAAGGCACCACGATAGGAGGCCATGGCCCGGACGCACCTGCTGATCCCTGTGCTCTGCCATGCTCGTGTGTTGAGTCTTCGGTGCCCAGCACAACAGGCATCCCATCGCCTCCTACGCTCCCCACTGGAGCCACTCCGGTTGTGCCTCAATCCAACACATACTAGATGGCTACCCGCAGCAAGGACGGCTTTTGGATGCCCCAGAAGCTCTTCGACCTCCAAGTGTCTAGAACTGCTGGCCCTTCTTCGTTACCGAAGACTTACCGTGGTGCATTCAACGATCCGCACTAGCTTGCGGCCATGATCGACGAGTACACCGCTCTCATCGGCAACCGAACATGGGACTTAGTGCCTCCTTCGCCGCGTGCCAACATCGTCTTCAGCAAGTGGATCTACCGCCACAAGTTCAACTCTAACGACACACTCATTCGCTACAAAGCTCACTGGGTTTTGTGTGGCTTCTCCCAGTAGCCTAGCATCGACTACGACGAGACGTTGAGTCCGGTCATGAAGCCGACCACCATCCGTATGGTTCTTTCCATCTCCATCTCCAGCGACTGGCTGATTCACCAACTGGACGTCAAGAACGCCTTCTTGCATGGCACTCTCACCGAGACGGTGTACTGCTAGCAGCCGTCGGGCTTCGTCGATTCTGACAAGCCCAACCATGTGTGCCACCTGAACAAATCGCTGTACGGGCTCAAATAAGCTCCCCAAGCCTGGTACAATCGGTTTCAAATGTTCATTGTCTCTGTCGGCTTCTGTAGCTCCAAGTCGGATTCCTCCCTTTTCATTTACACCAACAATTCCGAAGTGGCGTACCTCCACCTCTACGTCGACGACATTGTGCTCACCGCATCGACAACAACACTACTTCATCGCATCATCACCGCTCTCCAATAGGAGTTCGCTATGACCGACCTCGGATCTTTGCACTACTTCCTCGGCGTCATGACAACCCGCTCAGCACAGGGATTATTCCTGTCACAAGACAAGTACACCGCTGAAATTCTGCAACGGGCCATCATGACCAACTGCAACCCATGTTCCACTCCAATTGAGGCACGTTTCAAGCTGTCGGAAGCGACTGGTCGCTGGAGTCCCCGTCTCCAACCCGAGTCTATATCGGAGTCTCGTCGGTGCTCTCCAGTACCTCACCTTCACCCGCCCCGACATCACTTATGCCGTGCAACAAGTCTGCCTTCATATGCACGACCCGCGTGAACAACACTTCCAGTTGATCAAGCGCATCCTTCGGTACGTGAAGGGGATCCTCGGGTACGGTCTCCAATTGACTCATAGCTCCTCCCATGACCTTGTAGTCTACTCCGACACCGACTGGGCTGACTGCCCCGACACTAGGAAGTCCACCTCTGGTTACTGCCTCTTCCTCAGTGACAACCTCATCTCTTGGTCTTCCAAGCGGCAACACACCGTGCCTCAATTGGAGTGGCACATGGGTTGCACGTTCGGACGCCATATCTATCTATACTTGGTAGTTATATCTCTAATTGATTAGCTGTAATCACCTCCTAATTTATTTCCTGTAAAACAACAGCATGTATGTTATCTCTAACTCCCCTGTACGTGTACTATAAGTACCACCGAGAGATCAATGTTAATTATGGTGTGATTTCTTTTAGACTCTTTCAGTTCCAAATGCTAGTTCCAAATGCTGCTGATGTACCTCACCAAACAATGTGATTCCTCCTATTTTTGTCATGCTTTAGATGTTATCCTATTGAGACCTCAATGTTACTACTGCATCTAGGTTCCATTTGGTGTTTGGGATGGAGTTTTAAGTACTTGTTGACCTACTTAATCTATGAGCTTTTTTACCGTACACTAAATTCAATATAAACTGTTTATTCTTTTCGATCCAATGGATCAGATTAGCTGTCTTTATTTATACTTCATCCGGTAGTAGAGTAGCAGGAATACTTTCAGCATATCAATTACTAGATCTGATTTTTACTATCCACCATATACTACTAGTATAATATACCGTAAAATTTCTCTAATATATACCTTTCAGTCTGGTCTAGTGAGAAGTTTGACCTTTCATGTTATGCTATTCACCGCATCTATTTGACGCCTTTAGTGAAAAACATGTAGGTTCTGTGGTGAAATATGAGGTTTTAGGTCTATAGATTCTACTGGAAATGGGGCTCCATTGCACTTCAGTTGGAAAAAACGTCGTAAGCAAACTCGCATGCCTATAGCATATGAAGATCGCTATAGTACGTTTTCGTTCGGATCACTCTTCTGATGAATGGAGTGGCGCAATTGTGCCAGGGTTCTGTTTCTAATCTCTTCAATGTCGTCTGATTTACTACTTGAATGTCGTCAGATTTACTATTTCTCGAAGTGTTATGTTTTTTCTTGCATCTGTATTCTATAGCTCATGAAACAACCCTCGCGACAAAAGCAAAGAAAAAAAAAACCTCATTTAGCATAGCATTTCATAATGATAAAAATTAAAACAATGGTGCAAACGGTCAAACTATATTTTGGACGATATAGAAACAGTATTGCTAAGAATCGGACGTTCGATGAAATGCAATTTTTTTTCTTAATGCGTGTAACAATTGTAACTACCGTGTGTAACAAAAACACAAAATAACAGTAGGAATATCGATTAAAAAAATGTTGCACACGATGATTACAATTATTGCAAACATTATAAAAAAATATTACGTTGATGAGTCCGATAAAAACTATCGGATCGGATGTCCGATTGCTAGAACTCGCCGTATAGAAATCGTTGCATTTACCATGCCATAATGAAACAAATCAAACACAGTAGTAACAAACGGGCCATCCAAGTTCCAAACACGGGGCGGATGACATGCGCGTTGCCAAGGCATGGACAGCGCGCGCGCGCGCACGATACAACTTGCTCGACCGGCCCAACAAGTAGCGAACCCACATTCAAAGAAATGAACGAACATAGCCGAGCGCACGTGAAACAGCAGCAAGCAACACATTCGTCGGTCCATTCCCCCGAAACCACGAGCGGACGTACGTTGCGTTCGCTAGAACAAGGGCGGCGGGAGCCCCGCGGCGTCGGCGTGGTTGCTCCGCGCCTGGTGGCAGAGCTGTCGCAGCCTCGTCGGGACGTACCAGATGGCGAGGCGCGGGTGCGCGGCGAAGACGGCGTCGATGTCGAAGCCGTGGCGCGCGGAGATGTCCACGAGCGGCGCGTAGCACGCCTGGCGCCACGCGCCCACGTTCTCGCCGCGCGCCTTGTACGCCCGGCGCAGCGCGTTGGACGCTTCCTCGTCCAAGCAGTGCAGCGCGTAGCAGTGTACGTAGTGCCGCATCTTGGGCTTGTTGATGTAGCTCGCCCCCGTCTTCTTCGCGTACCGGAACACCTGGTTCGTCACCTGCACGCACAGCACGAGTTCTTTTTATTCGCCCCCGTTTGTTGCATTTCGCCAAATGCTGCTGCTCGTGTCATGCGTCGAACAGTTCGTGCGGTGCGGTGCGGTGCGCTCACGGATCGAAATAACTCGGGTGCGGTTGCGAGCTGCGACTGGCGCGGCGCCAGGGGCGCATCGATGCATCCGTCCGGTCTTACTGAACGCTATCCTATCCATCCAATCACCCTGGAATCCGATCAGGCCGTGCATTCATTTCATAGCACCGTCTCCGAGCGGGCGAGCACGCCGTGCCAGAGTGGCAGGCACAGCCCGGGGAGCTCACATGGCTTGTACGTTCGGACGCGTGGCAGCGACGAATAGAGAAATTTTTCAGTCCGCGCGTAATTTGTTTTTCAAATCTGGTCTCTTATGTAAGTGTATACTTACATAAAGGAGTAAATTTTACAAAACTACATATCTTTTTATAAATAATTAGAAACCTACATATTTTAGCTTCTATTTCACATAATTATTTGTTTCTTGTACAAATTATCATAAAACTGCATATTTTAGTTTCTATTTCATAAAGCTATATATTTTAGGAGAACTTGTATCACAAAACTACAGGTTTTATAATTAATCGTTTCTTGTAACGGTTTTGACAGTTTAGACACATATGACAGCCTCATACGTGAGTGAAACGGATACGTGAGTGAAACGGAAAATTAGGACGTGTGAGACTGTCATGTGGGCACACACTGTCAGATCCGTTACAAGAAACGGCTAATTCTAAAATCTGTAGTTTTTCGAAACAAGTTATTCTAAAACCTATAGTTTCGTTATACAAGTTCTCCTAAAATCTATAGTTTTGTGAAATAGAAGTTAAAATTTGTAATTTTTTGATAGTTTGAATAAAAAAATATGTAGTTTTGTGAAACAAGTTATTCTAAAATTTAAAGTTTTGCAAAATATAAACTAAAATCGGTAATTTTTTGATAGTTTCTAAAAAAACTTATAGTTTTGTGAAATTTACTTTTGTAAAAATAACTCTAGCTCCGATAATAGAAGCGTCGGATTCCGCGCTCACATAGTTCAAAGATAAAGTTATTTTTTAATTTTATTCGTAATAAAAAAATTACTAAATTTCTTTTAATACAAACTTGGAAAGTGATGATTTCGTAACAGAGCCACGGAATCCGAGGGCG
The DNA here is from genome assembly GCA_036346275.1 of Otatea glauca. Lineage (NCBI taxonomy): Eukaryota > Viridiplantae > Streptophyta > Magnoliopsida > Poales > Poaceae > Otatea > Otatea glauca. Next base: position 46,542,467 of record CM070717.1, read on the forward strand.
TCCATCTCATGCATGCCTCTCTCACGCTAGCTAGGGCCCGACAAGACAACTTTGCAGCCTACCGATAACTGACACGTCAGCACGCTTTTTCAGGTTTGTACATGCGCAGAGATATCCGTGTCTAATACGAAAAATGAAAAGTACCCCTCCCTCGATTCTTCTTTTTTTTTCCACGCAAGCAAATCTACACACTTCTACAGTTCTGATTGATTTTTCTTGTTTACGTGCGACAAGCTAAGTTTTTAGCAGTACACTAGAACTATTGTATTACTGGTACTAGATGCGTGGGCGCTGTATACGGCGCGCCGGCCCATACATGCCGAAAGTTTTGGATGACCTGATAGGGAAAAATGCCCTTCCTCTAGGACTTGGATGTTATTTCGGTTTTTCGAAAGACTTCGCAAAAAAATTAATATAAATCACATAATTTCCGAGGGGCTTCTACCGAAAAAATTAGACCCAGATGTAATTCCGAAATTTTTACAGGCCTCTTTGCAAAAAATAAATCAACTATAGAACTTTGGGGTCCCTCTAGCTGCAATTTTGGACTGTTTGAGGGCTTGTGTGCAAAAAAAACAATTTTAGAAGAGTCCTTCCCGCAAAAAATGGACTCAGATGTAATTTCGCCAACTTTCGGGGGGCCTTCCACAAAAAGCAGCGTGCCTGCACCACGCGTCAAGCAACCAAAAATTGGCCAGGCGACGCTCGCGCATGCTTCCGGGGGTTGAACCCACAACCTCAAGCTGGCAACGAAGCGAGTTACCGCTGCGCCGCGCCGACACTTTTACGTACATGCGGTGGTAAAATATATAAGCTTCACAAACGCCGCGAAAACTAGGCAATGTTGGCCTAAAATCGACATGGCCATGCCGAGCACGTTAGAACCCCATGGGGTTTAATATACGGAGTATGCACGGAACTAAGAGGCCAGAATATATAATCTTCTATTACTTAAAAATCCATGAAACTAATGAAACAGGGACAATATGGCCAAGACTACCGAGCATTGAAGCAAAGCACAAACATGTTTGTAAGTGAAGCAGGATATTCCCGCTAGAGGAGGTCAGCATTATAGAGCACTCTTCAATAAAAAGAAGGCGACTCTTTCTGTTTATGGCTTTATATATGTACGGTAGTTAAAGAATTAAACTACATTTGTGCACGTAATGAAAGGTCTTGCAGCTTATTACCCTTAATTTTTCATTATCTAAAAATTATCCTAATCTCTATACACTGAACTGATGTAAAACCAAAGAGCCCAATTAGTTATGTTTTGTCATTACAGCCGAAGTTTTGATGAACTAATACTCGGCTCTAAAGAAAGATCTGTAGTTAGCAATTACAACTACCACCACACATGCAGATGATGAGGTACGCGGTTACTTAAATGGGAAATCCTAGCAACAAAAAATCTTGCACACCAACTTCCATGAGGCTAGCTCGAACGAAATTTATGGGATGACAGCACCTAGTAGTACCATCGAACTGTCAGTAATCAATACTAGTTCAGTAGTCACGTTGAGCTGACAGTTGTATTCATGGAGTCGTCATATATGGATATGCATGCTTATGCAAGCTAGAACGTGTGTATATAACGTACGTAAGTTACGTAACGGTGCTAGATCACGTGTACCTTGGTTGGGGACTTGTGGCCGTGCATCTTAGACATGGACTGCACCTGGAGCAGGAAGAGGCGACACTGCTCGTACAGATGGAACAGGTAGTCCAACCCGTTCTTCTTGGCCCTCGCCACCTCGCCGGGCTCCGTCACCACGAACGGGTGCTCCCGCTGCCGCTCCCCGACGCCGCCGCCCGCCGACGACTCCGTCGACTCCGACACGCCTCCGCCGTTCTCGTCGCCCTCGTGCTCGTCCTCCTGCGTGTCCAGCCTCAGCTCGCCCACCTTCTTCCTCGCCTTCTTGTCTTTCCTCGCGGAGCCTGATTTCTTCGCCTGCATCTTGCCGGTGATCACCATCCTCCTAACGGTGTCGTCGTCGCCCATGCCGCCACTCGCCGCCGCATCCTGCTCGTCGGATAATACTGTTCGCATACATTCATGACGACATCACAGACAAACAAGAGATAACTCAAGACAAGCACATTGTTTGCATGCATGGATGTATGATCGCATCACAATTCACAAACAAGCACACGCTTACAGTACATGGACATGAGTGACATGCATGTATACCTTCTTGGGAGGCGACATCCACTGTGCTCCCGGACTGGTGTCCGTGGTGGCGGGTGCCGAGGGACATCAGGCGGCCGCGCTCGGCGCGCAGCGCGGCGCGGAGGCCGAACCGCTCGCCGAGGAGCAGATCCCAGCGGAACAGCCCGGCGAGCGCGGCCATCATGTCGTCGAGCTCGCGCTCCGTCATAGTAAGGAGCGTGCATGCCGTGAACCCGAGCTCCGAGATCCGCGCCACTGTTGACGGGCGGACGCCGTACCCGGCCACTAGGTCCTCCAGCTCCCTCGACGCGTTCGCCGGCGGCGCAGGCAGCGGAGGAGGAGGGGGCGGAGGCACGGCCGGAGCCGGCGGCCCGAGGTCCCACCTGAACGGGTGCGCGGCCGAGAAGGCGTCGTTCGGATCCATGCGCGCGAGGCTTCTTGTTCTTGGCGCGGTTTCTTCAGTTTCTTGTGTTTTGCCTTCGTTGCTCTGTGCAATGCATCGGGGGCCGGGGCCCGTTTATATAGCGGTTACTGTATGTCGCTCGGGCTGTTGCATGCTGTTCAGTCGACAAATCTGAAATGAACGCTTATCTAGCTTTTTTATATGTTTTTTATATAAATTTAGTCTTTTTAGTATTTATTTACAAATTTAGCTTTTTTTTCAAGGCAAAGGAGCTCGGTCGAACACGAAGCAAGATATGGCCTATCATGGTAAGGCTGCTTCCGTGCTACTCTGGTACTGTAGATCTTCTTTCACGCTACCCAGGCGTGACAACATGTCTTCCGCGTCTCCCCACCCACTGCCCACGCCTGTTCGCGCGCTCTCCTTGCATGTGTGCACTCCCGTGCTTGCCTGTGCGCTCCTACGTTCCGCTGGAGCGACAAGGGACATTATCGACTGTCGTGGTTTTCGTGGTGAGATAGGATGTTAAATTTAAAAATAAATGTACGATAGAACAAGATTTAAAAAATTAAGATAGCGAAGGCTAGCTAAGCCATGCTTTGGAAAAATCTTAACTCGTTGCTTCGGATGTATCTGCATTTATTTATGCTTGTTTTTGTCGAATACTTGAACGAGCGAGCGAGCTACGTGGAAACGACTTTGTTCCGTAGAAAGCTGTGTCTCCCACGATTTGATAGTCTAGATTCTAACCCCTATTACGTGCCGGTACATAAAAAGAAGACACAGTAAGCCTAATAATACATCCACACATTGTGTAGTCCTGTCACAGCGCACATGCATGTGTCACGGTGCACGTCTCGTATATATCCTTCTATTTGTTTTTATCTTTATAAGAGTAAATTGTATTTAGCAACGGTTAAATTGCTGGTCGTTACACTTTAGGGTTATCCGATACTTCTAATTTGCACTAGCTCTTCCGAGATTAGTTGCACTTTACACCCATCATGCATGTTTAGACCCGGTTTACTTCGGCTTTTCATTCTGTTTAAAAGAAAAAAAAAACTAGAACAAACGGGGACTTTTCAACTAGTCTTTTGGAAAAAGCCTAAAAAACCCCGTAACAATAAGCCAAAAGCCAGTTTAGTGTTTTTCTTTGCTTTTGCAGGTTAAAAATAGCCTTTTGCCATTGGACTTTGAATTAATTACCTACAATACCATCGTATAAAATTGCCTATTCACCTCTCCCCACCCGCATTCCTCCCCCCTCCCGACTCGAGTTACCTCTAGGGCGACTAGGTCGTCCGTGACTTCCTCTGGGTGTTGGAGATCTCCGCTAGCCTCTCGCGACCAACGTCCTCCTGTCAGCCGATGCCGCGAAGTTGCAGTCCTCCTCATCCCCAGCACCGGCAGTCCTCTTCCCTGTTAGGGGTGAAAACGGGTCGGATACGGGCGGATATTGCTCTTCCCGTATCCTAACCCATATTTTTTTCCCGGATTCGAACCCGATACGGGCTAGCCGGATCCGGATAATTCGGGATATGGATATGGGTCGGATATGTGACGGATTCGGATCGGGAACGGATAGAGATATACGGATAACACACGCATACATTGAGTAATATATGATGAATCAAATCACATAAATAAATACATATCAACAAAAGTAGTCAACACTTCATATTGGTAGCCCAAACTAAATCTTGATGAAGTAATAAAAGCCACAATTTACCACAGTTCAAGCACCAATTCATGAAACAAAATGCAATCATTACATAAGGATAAAAGTTCACTTGAAGTGGACAGTGAACAAAACTTGAGGATTCCTTAAGTAGAAGTAGATGTTGTGCTGCATTGTTGTGTGCTCTGTCCTCCGTCAATGCACAAGCAGACCATCCATGTACAGCGCCTCCAGAGCGTCAAGCTTCATTGCCTCACTGACCAAAAGATCATTAGTTAAAAAATGTACGGCAGCATGTGCTTGTTGGTGAGTGCAAGAGCATTTTTAGGAGCCAGACACACAGGGCATACAGGAAAAACTCGAAACTGCACCAAAAGCTCTTGATGTAATCTACACATCCAAGCAGTAATTACAAAATGAATTGACATTCAACAAAATTAGAAGCCGGCAGGACAATGACATAACAGTCACGTACTGAGAAAATCAGCATTAGAAGGGAAAAATAATACATAACTTGAAGACATCACACATTACAATAGTACACCCTTTTAACCACTCAATTCCAAGTTTGTCCTAGAGCACATAATTTTGCGTTGAATTCTAAAGTGACCAAAATTGGGGCGACAAGCTATCCCATAGATTTATAGGTATGCTGTCTAGCCCTCCTATGGATAAAACTACCATGACCTGGTCCAAATGTAGCTAAGCATAACTGCTCAAGAACTACAGAATGAACTAAAAAGATAATTTAGTTCATATTAGTCACAGCCAATAATTTAAAAAATATTGGTCCAAATGTATGTAAGCATTCTGAGATGAATATTAAGTTATTAATATTCTATATCTATATAAGACATCAGTCACCAAACACATCTCAGAAACAACCATAATAAACGTTATCTAGTCCAATGATTGTGCGCAATGTGGTTCAAGGAGGACCTGCTGTTCTTAAGATGATTTGAGATAACATTATGTCACAAATAAAGACTAGCTAGTTGAATATTTCTGTATAGGATACCTTTTATGTTTTCTACTGCTGTAGGGTTCAGCCTTGCGTCAATTAGGGCGGTGGCAAACCACACATGCTCTGTAGAGAGTCCAATTAATTTTTGCCTAAACATGTGTGGTGCTTGTTGGTTACATTACCAGCTTTAGATAATGTTTTTGTAATTCAGGTAGTATTCAAACCTAATCCGATAATGTTCTTCTTTGGACTTCAGATACAACACCCCAGCCCCAGGTATCCCTCCACTGGTTATCCCTTGCATTGTCCCTTGACAAACATACCTAAGAGAAGGATTTGCAAGTGCTGCCCCTGGAATGTGATCTGGTGAAGGCGAGCGATGGGGATTCAAAGCGCCGGCTGAAGGGAGACACCGTCGCGGGGGGGGGGGGGGGTCGGAGCGCAGAGCCGCAGATGTCTCTGTCCCTAGGAAAATGATGCTTTCACGCTTAGGTGTGAGGTGACTCACAAGCAGGAGATCGAGAAAAGAAATCATACGGATTGCAACCTACAGATGAAGAGTCAGGCCAGGGGGAGACACCGTTGGGGTGAGTCGGACCGCCGACCGGAGGAAGACGCCACTGGGGAGAGTCACCGAGTCAGAACGCAGGTGGGGGGAGACGCCATCGGGGGAAGTCGAAGCGCCGGCTAGGGGGAGACACCGCCAGGGGAAGCCGGAGCGCCAACCGATGGGGAGACGCCAGCCGAGTGGAGCACCGCCGGGGAGATCGGGGAAGGAGAGGACAATTTCAAATCTGGGCGGCTTGGGGTCCGAATGGGGCTACTGGCTAGGGCACATGGAGACTGGAGTGGAGTCACGGACGGGAAAGTGGGAGTCCGGGAGTCACCGACTGGAGTATCTGACCGTCCGAGAGGCGCTGATGAATCCGGATATCCGAATAATACAAATATCCGATATCCGATTCCTGACCCATATTTTCGGATACTGTACACTCCGAATCCGATCCGATATCCGTTTTCAACTATCCGAATCCGGATCAGATCCGACCCGATATCCGATTTTCTTCCAGAATCTGGCTCCGGATCCAATGGGAAAAGTCCGTCCCGTTTTCACCCCTATTCCCCGTCCCCCGCTCCTCCTTCCAGAGATCCCCCACCATCATCTTTTTCTACATCTGGTGGATGGGAGGATAGGCGACAGCTTTCGCGCCATCCGACAACTACCGTGGCCGGCTAGGTTTAGATGAGGACTCTTTCTTCCTTCCTAAAAACCAACCGATGAGTACCAATTCCCAACCCCTTGTTCACCAAAATCCAAAAAGGTACGATACCAATCCCCAATCATCAGATCCGTGTGTTCTAGCATGTACAAAATCATATGTTTGCCATTCGAGTACAGATTGAAGATATTGAGGTAGGCTTTATTTTGTTTTAGAAATCCATAGTGAAATATGTAGTTGCTCATTCAAACTGAATTGTGTAATTGCTCACTCCGTTCTATTATTCTCAAAGTGTATGTAGTTCAGTCTAACCAAAATATCTCTTTGAAATCTCAGATTTAATATCTTTGTGAAAATGCTAATATTTTTCAAAATGAGCTGACACATAGAATAGTAACATCCCAATTACATGCAACTGTTTGTAAGCCTATGTCACGTATGATTTTGGGTGATATAGATGAGAGAAATATATTATCTATTATTTAACAGACGATCTTAGAGACGTGTTTATACACTGCATACAATTATATAGACAACCTATTAATCGTATAAGACCTCTACATACAACTATATAAATATTCTATCATTTAAATTATCTTTAGTTCTATTTATAAATAACACGAAAGTATATTACAGACAACAACGTCTGTACCATTGTGCGTGCACTTAAGTCATCTGAGCAGGAAACCGTGCAATTGCTGTGCTGTATTGTGGGCCTGAGCAGGATACCGTCCCACAATCTGAGCCAAGAGAGAGAACTTGTACGTGTGAGTTCAGTCGTTGAGAGGCAACCACATTTAGCTATGACAAAGAAAATCAAGAATCTTATCGGGACATGCATACATGTTGCACGGTACCTGCTTAATAGTTTGCCATTAATAAAGTGTGCTGTGATGACTAAATATTTTGCCACTAGTACAAATCAAGTAGCGAGACGTGATAGTTCCTCACTGCAGAGCAGTCACTGATAAGGGTTTTGTGACGATATATTATTTTGTTACTAATTATAGATGAAACAACGAGCATAAAATATCTTGTCACTAACTATAGATGAAACAGTAGAGAAAATATTTGGTCACTATAAATATGGTTAGTAGCGATGAAACAAAAGTTCGTCAGGAAACTATTGTAGTGGATCGGCGGAGAGTGCGCTTGTCGGAGGGACGTCCGGCGGTGGCGGCTAGTTAGCTACGCCGGCGGCGGACACCGAAGATGAAGAAGATGGCGTCTGGGAGCTCGAATCTGTTAGCAAATCCTAAGGTCACGATTCTGATTGAAAAAATATATAAAAAGAATCACAAATCGTAAGGTGATGATCCTGAATGATAAAAGATATAAAAAGAAGGAATCACGAGAACGATGTATAGCAGTTGAAGCCGGGATCAGTATCTTCTTAGTTCTGAGACGATAGTGTCAGCCTGACGATGTTGCACGTGATATGGCTTCCAGCAGCTTCATACGGCTATGTCGTTGGCTCATGAAAGCTAAAGCTGGGTGCCTCATTGGGAATCTTTGACCATGTGCAACTTGCGCAGGGACAGTAATATTCTCAGCTATATGCTCACTTGCTCAGAACTCAGGAACCGCAGAAGCATCATTACAATAGTTTCACAACAGAGCATCACCAACGAACACTGAATTACCAACGAACGCTGAATTGTCATTTATCAGTAACCAAGGTAAACATTGTGCGCACTCGTGGCTATAGATTACAACTATCACACGATTTTTTAGTGGCCTTGAATTGTGAAAGGATAATCACAAAAATATTTGCACATTGAGAAATGGAGTGTTAAGGTCTATTTGTAATGTGAGAAATATACTGAAAACGAATATGCCTAAATAATTAAACAATTATTTATGATCAATTTTATCATAATTAAACTTATGTAAAGTATGACATGTCACAAAATGTATACCATTAAAATGTTAACCATAACTTTAACAAAACTATGTCTATAGGGCTAGAAAAATATAGCAAACCATAATTATAGTAATCAACCAAACAACTAAGAGACCATGACACGACTATAATTAGACGAAACAACCTTATGCAATGGCATTGTCGGCGTTTCGAGCACCGGCAAGTAAATTTGTAAGTCTAAGGGGCCGCACGTTTCACTCCCTGAATTAGACTCAGAAGTTCAAGATGTATACTGGTTCGGGCCGAAGGTCCCTACTTCAGTTCGTGTGGTGGCGTTGTATTCCCTTCAGTACAGATGACTGCACAAAGTTTACAAGCGAGAGTTCTAATGGCTTAGCGAGATGGGTTCGATCCCCCTCACGGGGTTCCCCGCCTCCTTTATACGGAAGGAAGGCGGGTTACATCGAGAGTTAGGAGAGGACGAGGTGACCTACACTAGGAGCCGGTCCTTCGTTCACTGGCCGATCACCGTCCGTCTTGCCCATCTTTGGTCGGTAGTCTAGTTGGCGATGCGGTTAAGTATTTCCCGAAACGGCGTACCGCCTCTGCGAACCTTACGAGTGTTGACGTTGCTACGCATGACGTGGGTGTTGCCTCGGGAGAGCGTGTCTCGCATCTTGTATGTGACCGGTGATGGGGTGGGAGCATGACTTCGCGATCATTAAACCTCTTGGGAAGGGCCACCGCCTTGTATAGTCATTTCGATTGACCCGTTCGTAAGTGCGTGGGTCAGAGGATGGTGGAGGCTTCGACACGCGGCCCTTGGCGGATGTTACCTTGGTTTGATCGGTCGGGGATCCCGCCCCGCCAAGGGTCGGGAGCCCCGCTTGGTCGGGCCGGGGTCCCATTCGCGCGGGGTCGGGAGCCTCGCAGTCGGAGACACTTCCCTCGTCGGTCGGGAAGGGTGTCTTGTGTGGCCTTGCAGTGCTTCGTCGATGAGCGGTGGGAGCGGCTGTTGGGCTTGAGTGTGCTTGAGGCCGTCGGCTCGTCACCGGTCGTTAGGGTACCTGTTATAAGTATTCGTCAAGAGGCCCCAACCCCGAGCGATTTGGCAGATTCGGTTGGGGTTGAGCTGGATGAGTGGTGGTGGGCCCGAGTGGTTGGTCCGACCGATTAGGTCAAACGAGCCGCCAGTGTACCCGACGCATCCGACGGCCGCCTCGAATTTGGCACAGGGCATTCGAACCGCCGGGGCTTTAATCACCTCATTGTGCACGCGCGCGACGGCAGCGCGCTCGCCCGCTCGTCTTACGGATCGCCGGGTTACGGTGAAGGGCGCCGTTTCCGACGCTTGCATTTATTTCGAGACGCGTTTAATCTCCCTCCGTCCGGTATATAAGGGACGCCACGCTTGCTTGAGTGATAGACCTTTAGACGAGAATCCTTTCTTTTGCTCCTTAAAATGGCTTCGGGGCACCCTCTAGTCTTCAGCTTTGGTGATGATGTCGTGGTGGAAGAAGAAGATCCTTTAGCCGAGCTTTGGGTGAGTACGACCAGCGATGGCGAACTCGGGAGGAAGAAGTCGAGCCCGTGATGTCTTTGTTGTCGATGCGCTGCTCGAGGTAGTAAGGGGGGCCCTTCTAGAGGCGATGAACCGAGGGCGCCGACTGTAGTCAGTGCGGCTGCGTCGATGTCGCTGAACGGCAGAAGCGCTCGTCGCAGACGGTTCCGCGCGCGCGCGCCGTATCCGCCGACGAGCAGGGCCTACCAAAGATCTTCGTCGGTGCCACCGATGCCGCATGGATGTTTAAGAGGCTTTGGCGCGGATAAAATCCTGCCGTGGTGTAGCGTAGCTATTCTTGTGTCTGTTGGGTACTGTATGTAAAGTTGTGTAAAGTTTGAGCCTGTTGGCCTATAATAAAATCTCATTTTTCTTTATGAATGTCTTCGTGATGAGTTTGCTTCGATGGAGTTGTCCGAGTTGCTCGTCTAACGTCGTAGCTAGACCGTGCCTTGGTCGGCAGGGACGACCGGATGCCTCTGCGCGAGGTTCGGGTGTCCGAGTGCTGGTTTAACGTCGTAGCTGGACGGTGCCTTGGTCGGCAGGGACGACCGCGAGGCCTCTGCGCGAGGTTCGGGTGTCCGAGTGCTCGTTTAACGTCGTAGCTGGACGGTGCCTTGGTCGGCAGGACGACCGCGAGGCCTCTCGCGCGAGGTTCGGTGTCCGAGTGCTCGCTTAACGTCAGAGCTGGATGGTGCCTTGGTCGGCAGGGACGACCGCGAGGCCTCTGCGCGAGGTTCGGGTGTCCGAGTGCTCGTTTAACGTCGTAGCTGGACCGTGCCTCGGTCGGCAGGGACGACCGCGAGGACTCTGCGCGAGGTTCGAGTGTCCGAGTGCTCGTTTAACGTCGTAGCTGGACGGTGCCTTGGTCGGCAGGGACGACCGCGAGGCCTCTGCGCGAGGTTCGGGTGTCCGAGTTGCTCGTTTAATGTCATAGCTAGACCGTGCCTTGGTCGGCAGGGACGATCGCGATGCCTCTACGCGAGGTTCGGGTGTCCGAGTGCTTGTTTAACGTCGTAGCTGGACGGTGCCTTGGTCGGCAGGGACGACCGCGAGGCCTCTGCGGAGGTTCGTGTCCGAGTGCTCGCTTAACGTCGAGCCGGACGGTGCCTTGGTCGGCAGGACGACCGCGAGGCTCTCGCGCGAGGTTCGTGTCCGAAAGTGCTTTGGTTTAACGTCAGAGCCGGACGGTGTCTTGGTCGGCAGGACGACCGCGAGGCCTCTACGTGAGGTTCGGTGTTCGAGTGCTCGCTTAACGTCAGAGTGGACGGTGCCTTGGTCGGCAGGACGACCGCGAGGCCTCGCGCGAGGTTCGTGTCCGAGTTGCTCGTAACGTCGTAGCTAGACCGCGCCTTGGTCGGCAGGACGGCCGGATGCCCTCACGCGGGTTCGAGTGTCCGAGTTGCTCGCCTAACGCCGTAGCTAGACCGCGCCTTGGTCTGCGCAGGACGACCGCGAGGCCTCGCGCGAGGTTCGTGTCCGAGTGCTCGCTTAACGCCGTAGCCGGACGGTGCCTTGGTCGCGCAGGACGGCCGCGAGGCCTCGCGCGAGGTTCGGTGTCCGAGTGCTCGCTTAACGTCGTAGCCGGACGGTGCCTTGGTCGGCAGGACGACCGCGAGGCCTCTCGCGCGAGGTTCGTGTCCGAGTGCTCGCTTAACGTCGAGCCGGACGGGGCTCGCTTTTACGTCGTAGCTGGACGGGGCATCCATCCCGAGTCCTCGCCCGCGAGGGTAGCCGCGAGAGGAGTGGCCGCCGTCTATCCCACACGTATACCCCATCGCAGTGTGGGACCGGAGGGGGTGAGCGACGCGCGTTTACCCGCGTTGGTTTGAACGCCGTGCTCGTGGAGCTTATAACAGGTTGTCCGAGTGGGTCCTGGGAGGTTCCGCCCAAGGGGGACCATTCCGAGTGGACGGTCCCAGAGTAGGGTGTCCTGGCCCTGCTGTGAGGCGACCCATAAGAAACCTTTCTTTACTCAATCCCGTATGGGCCACAGGTCGTCCGTGACCCGTGGCATACCGGCCGCCGCCATCGATGAGCTCCGGAGAGTGTGAAGTATGGTCTCGACGCGAGTAGAGGTGATTGGGTCATCAGCCGACCTAACCGAGGGCCCACCGTGGGGCTCACCTCATACTTGCCCCTCGCTCAAGTTTCGCTGGGGCGGCCTTATGCCCATCTGGTGGGGTAGGCCTTTTGAACCCACAGCTATTATCTGGGCCCCCGACGCAAGCCACAGAGCTTTTGCCGTTTCGGGGCCGCAGCGGCCCAGTGGGCCTCTTGCACGCGCCCCAGAGCAACCGTCCTGGCCTCAAGGCGGAGACCAAGAGGTTACAGGACGCATTGCTTGGGGACGGCGTCTTTATGGCCCTGCCGTTTCGTCAGGATTAAATGCTGAGTGGAATTGGAAATCGGGAGTTACCAGGCTGGCGTGACAGACGAGGGTGGATGTGACGCTTCGCTCGAGGGGGTGCCTGCTCGGTCGGCGCCGCCGCCTTCTATAAATACGCTGTCGGGCGCTTTGAGTAGTCACGCTTGCTTGCCTTCCTCGCCTCCCGTCCCAAAGACAAAAAAGAACAACAAAGAGCCAAGGAAAAGAAAACTCAGCCTTCTCTTCTCCTCGCCTTTCCGTCGCCTCGTTTGCAAGGATGTCGGGCTGAGTGCTCGCCCGGGCCAGCCAGCGCCGCTTGGTGAAGAAGGGCTTCCTTCCTGCGCAAGATCTCTCTGGTTGGAGGGTGCCGACGGGAGCTGCTGCCCCCTCACCGGTGGACGACGAGGTCGTGGTGCTAGCCTCGTTCTTCGAGCGCCGCCGCTTGCTTGCACTGCTCGTCCGGGGCTGCTCTTCCACTACAAGGCGAGGCGCACCATCTTAACCCCAACGGGGTCCTCCACATCGCCATATTCATCACGCTCTGCGAGGCTTTCCTGGGAATCGAGCCGCATTGGGCGCTGTGGAGGCATTTCTTCCAAGCAAGGCTCTGGAAGGACAAGCCAACGGACGGCGCGGCGCCCATTGGTGGCCTGGCCCTCCAGCTTCGGTCCGGCCGGAGCACGGAGTATCTCGAGTTCAAGCTGCCATCGTCCAACAAGGGATGGCGCTCTGAGTGGTTCTATGCTCGAACGCCGGAGACATACCGCCCTTCACCGGCAAACTTCCCGTGGCGGAGGAGTGGAACTGGGGCGCCGAGAAGCGAGAGAAGAATAAGGTGGCCCTGATCGTAGAGCAGGTCAGGGCCCTAAGGAGGCAAGGGCTCACCGGGGACATGGTCGTGCGTGCCTTCATGAGGATGCGCGTGCAACCTCTTACGCCTGAGCCCCGCCTGCTCCGAAGACGAGGGCATCCGACCGGAAGAGGATGGCGGAGCCCGAGTGGCCGCGACGGAGGTCGGCCCGTGACCACCGCCACGGAGGAAGCGCGACGAGGCGCGGCGGCCACCCGAGCCATTCTCGCGCCCACCCTCCAAATCGGTAGGTCGGCGGACTTCTTCCCGCCTCTTTTCTTTGCTTTTAACGCCTGGTCGACCGGTGTTTTTTATCTTCTAGGGCTCTTGGGCATGTTCTCCGGCGCCGCTCCCGAGATAAGGAGGCGAGGCGGCGGCCCGAGCGAAGACCGAGCTTCGACTCCTCCGCAAGAAGCGGAAGGAGGAGAGGAGGAAGAAGAAGGAGAGGAGCGCGGCGAGGGCGCAGCGTGGTGAGGACGTGTCTGAGGCCATCTGTTGCGGGTGTAACCTCCACCGACAAAGCCAGCGAAGCACCCCGGCCACGCATACCGTGGGTTCCTTCGACCACGACCGGCGACGGTCCGGGCGTGGACCTGCCGGAGGGCGACACCACAGGCTCCGCGGTCGGGGGGCCTCGGGCGGAGGGTGACCGCGCGGTCGCCGTCATCGTCGCGCCTTCAGTGGAGGCAGCTTCGGGGAAGCGGCCGGCAGATCTGCCCCTCGGAGGGGGACCGGCGAAGAGGGCGCGCCTGCCGCGCACCCGCTCGGCTCAGTAAGTACTCTTTTTCTTTTGTTCAAACATTTTTGCAGCAAAGCCGCCCGAACCGCTTTTAAGTGTTTGTGATGTGCAGCGCCTATACGGGTGTGACCGTGGTGCGTCCTGTGGCGGTTCCGCAAGGGACAGCGTCGAAGGAGTCGCATAGTGGCAGGACGCCGCAAGAGATTCCAGAGACGCCGATCGGGTCGGCGCCGATCGTGGTCTCGGGCGACCGAGGCGCGCCGCCCACCAGGCCGAGGTTGGAGGAGCTCCCGACGCCCATTGGGGACACGCCGCCGACGTGATCATCCTCACGGAGGAAGAGACGGCGCCGCCGCGATCGCGGCTTACCGAGACGGCCCTGGTGCTGTGAGGTGTCCGACCTCGCCTGTGGGGAGGTGCCGACCGAGGTCCCGCAGAGCAGTCGCCGAGGGGACCCCGGAGGACCGGGCCCACCATCGTTGCCGATGGTGCTCGACGGTAGCGCCCCGCCCGAGCGACGACCAGGCCCGCCTGCGGAGTGGCCCTTGAGTCGGGTCTGGGCGAACTAAGAGAGCGAGTGGGTCGCTCTTCAACAAGGCGCTCTGGACGCCGAAAAAGAGATGGAGCAGATCCGAAAGGGTCTGACTCTTGCTCTATAATCTTCGGGCCGCCGGGCCGACGCGATGGCGGGAGTCCGCCGATCGGCAGTAAGTTGATGAAAAACCCAACTTGTAAAATTCGACGGCGACTCACCGTGAGACTAACGGATAGTCCTCATCTTGCAGCATCTGAGGGCTCGCTCGGAGGGCAAAGCCGAGCTCCTACGGTGCTCGGACAGCCAGCGGGCGGCTGCTGTGGAAGAGTGCAACCGGCTGCACCTTGAGCTGCGCTTAGCTCAAGAGACGCTGAACGTGAGGCGGTCGGAGGGGCGAAGGTCTGCCAAGAGCTGGAGGGGGCCACTAAGGCTCTCTTCGATGAGCGCCTGGGGGCCAAGTCCCTGAGGACGAAGGTGGAGGAGCTCGAGTCCTCCCTGGCAGAGGCCACCAGCGCCAGGGACGCCGCCGCCACGGCAGAGGGGGCAGCGCAAGCGCAGGCAACCCGTCTGCGGACCGAGTGAGACCAGGCTCGAAAGGACGCCGACCGAGTCCGCTTCGAGCGGGAGGCCGCTCGGAAGGACCTGACCTCCTTGAGGGCCTCCTACGAGGCGGCCAGGCAAGAAGTCGGCAACCTGGCGAACTCTGCGGCCGGTAAGGGTCTCAACTTCTTATTTGATTCTGTGGGCGCTATTCGTAAGTCGTGGTCATCTGGCGCCGTTGCCATCTGCAGAGGTGCGGAAGAACTTGGGCCTCGCCGTTGAGGAGCGAAAGGACGCCCTGCAGGCCCGTGACAAGGCGGTCACGCAGCGGAAGCGACTCCGCGCGCCAAGGTTGCCGAAGATGGTTGGGCCGAAGCCGCCACGTAATCGAGGCCTTCGCAAGGCCGACCAGGACGCTCGCGTCCGGGTCCTTGGAGCGATGGCGGCCCGAAGCGCTCTGGCGCCTCGCTAGCCCGAGTGCGAGCAGCGTCGAGAGGGCGATGATTGTTGGCGCGACGCTGAGTTTTCCTCGCCGTCAACACCATCTCGCACTACGATGGAATTGACCTCGCGGTGGTGGCGTGGCGTCGTCGAGGAACCGGACCGACAGCGAGATTGATGTGTTCGAGTTCTTGGTCGAGCCGCACGCCGAGATTGCTACCACGTCTCGCCGCAGTCGCCTCGAGGAAGAATAAAGTAGTTAGATTTATCCTCCTTTTTGATTGTAAAGACTATTATGCTTGTAAACAATCTTAAGGTTAACAAGTTCCAGTACGCCTCTTGCCCCCTTTTGTGTTTTTGGTGAACGTTTGACTGGCCATAGCCTTAAGGACCGCAAGGGTCACTTATGCGTAGGTCGGGTTGCTTCGAGAGGGCTAAGAGGATAGGAATCTTGGTTACTCGCCAGATTATACGCACTTGTGAGGGATAGGAGTGTTCCGATCGACAAAAGATCGCCCACTTGGGCATTTCCTTCTTCCGCCAAGTGCCGTAACCATAGCCGGGCGAGGCCATAGCACTCGGGTCGAGAGGATTACCGCTCGGGAGGACTCGTGACCGGTCGGGTCACCGACCGCGCGAGCGCGTGAGTTAGCCGAGTTTGCGCTGGGAGGAGTGTTCCCAATCGACCAAAAGGTCACTCCACGGGCATTTTCTTCTTCCGAAGTGCTACTTAGCAACTATAGCCCGGGCGAGGCCGTAACGCTTGGGTCGAGAGGGTTATCACTCGGGATGGACCTCAGTGATCGGTCGGATCACCGACCGCATAAGCGCCGACGAGCGGAAAACTGAACGGGGCGCCAAGGACGGCCGAAGGCCGCATGGCGACTGTGTGCTCGGAAGGGTAAAGGTAAAGACCATGCTGGGGAAAAGAAAAGAGTTTAGGGATAGAATCGCCTTAACTTTTCTTTGTTCCAAGCGTTCGGAAGGATGCGACCGTCGGCGCCCTTGAGTCGAAGGTGCGTGTCGAGAACCTCTACGACGGTGAAGGGGCCTTCCGAGCGGCGATAGCTTGTGCTTGTCTTTGCTTGGTTTGGACCCGACGCAGACTAGCTCGCCAATAATGGAAGGATCGCCAACCTCGGCGGCCGTGGTAACGCCCGCAGAGCTTGTTGATACTTGGCCGATCGCAGATGGCCACGTCATGCGCCTCGCCGAAATGGTCGATGGCGTCTTGTTGCGAGGCAAGCCCCGAGCCTCATCGGCTTTAGTCTTGGGACACCATACCCGTGTCTGTTGGCAAGGCGGCCGGCGCCGAACACCATGAAGAACGTGTAAACCCGGCCACGGGTGGGCGTGGTCCGCAGCTCTAGAGGGCGGAGGCGCTCGGCCACCCACCGCTCGCGAAGTGCTTGAGCCGATCAAGATCCGTGGCTTGAGTCCTTGAAGGATCATGCCGTCGCACGCTCGACGGCCGTTAGTCGCGGATGGGCCACGGCCGCCCAATCGACACGGATGTTGAAGTCGCGCAGAACTCGAGGAACTCCTTCCCGTGAACTGCGTTCTGTTGTCGGTGATGATAGAGTTTGGGACTCGAACCAAAAACGATGTCGCGAAGAAGATGGCCGCTTGTGCCGACGTGACGCCACGGCCGCTTGGCCTCTATCCACTTGGTGAATTTATCCACCGCGACTAGGAGTTGAGTAAAGCCCCCGGCGCTTTCTTGAAGGGCCCGACCGGATCGAGTCCCCAAAGCGCAAACGGCCATGTGATGGGGATCGTGCGCAAAGGTGGTGGCGATGTGTCTCAGGGCAAAGAATTGGCACCCTTCGCAGCGCACGACCGCTCGGGCCGAACACGGCGGTCGGCCAATAAAAACCTTGTCGAAAGGCCTTTCCACGAGGGATCGGGTGCGGATGGTGGCCGCAGACTTCGCCATGGATATCGGAAAGCAATGCTTCCCTTGGTCGGCCAGAACGCACCTCAGGAGGACCCCGAGGACTCCTCTTGTAAAGGTCCGGGCGACCAGACGAAAGATTTTGCTCGCCGAAGCGAGGCGCCGGCCTCGGTCGGTCGTGGGGAGCGACCCGTTCGTCAAACGGTTGATGAAGAGCTTCCTCCAGCTTGATTCACCGCTAGCACGCCGTGGTTCGACCGCCAAGTCTACGCCGACCGCGCGACGGCCGGGTGGCCGTGCTAGGTGAATCGGAGACCGCTCGCCACCGAGTCCGGTGGATGGAAGGTTGCGGAGGTCGCAGACGAAGATCCTGTGGGATCGCCCTCTGCTGGAGGCAAGATTGGCTAGGTAATCGGCCCACCGCTTGTAGGCTCAGTAGCGTGGAGGAGCTCGAAACCCTTGAACCGCTCCTCGAGCTTGCGCACTTCCCGACAGTACGCAGCCATACGGGCGTCTCGGGGCTCCGAAGCCTTCATGACCTGGTCGACGACAGGCTTGGCGTCCCCGCGGACGTAGAGTCGGTGAGCGCCGAGGTCGGCAGCGATCCGGAGACCGTTGATGAGAGCCTCGTACTCGGCGATATTGTTGGTTGCGTCGAAGAGCAACCTGATGGCGTATTGAAGTCTGTTCCCGAGTGGGGAAATGATGACGACTCCCGCGCCCGCGCCGTTCTTGGTGTAGGACCCATCAAAGTACATTGTCCAGTACTCGGGGTCTTCGATTACCGGTGGCGCCTAGGCTTCGGTCCACTCGGCGACGAAGTCGGCTAGGGCCTGCGACTTGATCGCTGTCCGAGGGACATATGTTATGCCGTGGCTGCTGAGCTCGAGCGCCCACTTGGCTATCCTTCCCGAGGCGTCGCGATTGTGGACGATCTCGCCGAAGCGGGACGCCGTCACCACGGTGATGGCGTCTTTGGTCGGGCGTAATGGACGAGCTTCTCTTGGCGATGAGCACCGCAGAGAAGCTTCTCGCACTGCGGTGCGAGCCTTGACTCGGAAAGAACCTCGCCGATGAAGTAGATCGGCCGTTGTACCTTGAGTTCGCGGCCTTCCTCCTTCTGTTCCACCACAAGGGCCGCACCGACGACTTGAGCAAAGGGCGGCGATGTAGAGGAGCGGCGGTTCGCCTCGTGCGGGGCGACCGGGACCGAGGTGAGGATAGGAAGGCCTTCAGCGGTGAGGGCTTCCTAAGCCTCCCGGGTCCACCAAGCGGTCGGATTTCTTGAGCAACAGAGTGGGATTCATTCGCCGCCAAGGCGAGACACGAAATGGCCCAAGGCGGCAAGGCACCCTGTTAGCCTCTGGACCCCTTTGAGGTTAGGAACCGGGCCTATCCTTGCGATCACCGAGATCTTCTCCTGATTGGCCTCGATACTCGCCGGAGACGATGAAGCCGAGCGACTTTCCTTTGGGGACCCCGAAGACGCATTTCTCGGGGTTGAGCTTTATACGGAACCGTCGAAGATTCGCGAAAGTTTCTTCCAGGTCGGCAATAAGGTCGTGCGCATTCTTGGTCTTCATGACGATGTCGTCAACGCACGCCTCAACGCGTTGCGGCCGATCCGCTTGTTGAAGCACGCTTGCATACATCGTTGGTATGTAGCGCGCGTTCGTTTTAGGCCGAACGGCATTGTAACGTAGCGTAACGAGCCGAACGGCGTGATGAAGGAAGTCGCGGTGGTCGGACTCCTTGCCGCTTATCCGTGGTAGCCTCGAGTAGGCATGCGAAAGGAAAGAGACTCGCACCGCGGTGGAGTCGATGACTTGGTCGATCTTGGGGCAAGGGGAACGGTCTTTGGGACACGCTTTGTTGAGACTCGTGATAGTCAACACACATTCTCCATTGCCTATTTTTATTTTTTACAAGTACGGGGTTGGCTAGCCACTCGGGGTGGCGCACCTCTTTACAAACCCCGCAACAAAAGCTTGGCGATCTCCTCCCTATGATCCCGCGCCTCGCCGAAGTCGAGGCTGCGCGGGCGTTGGGCGACCGGCTTTGAGCACGGTCGGATGCTCAAGGAGTGCTCGCGACTTCCTTGGGATTCCCGCATATCGGAGGACCTCCATGCGAAGACGTCTTTGTTGGCGCGGAGGAAGCCGACGAGCGCGCTTCCTATTTGGCGGGAGCGTGGCTCCGACCCGCACGGTCTTGGTCGGATCGCATGGATCGACCGCGACCTTCTTCGTGTCCTCGGCGGACTTGAAGGATCCCGCCCCCGACTTTCTGGACTCGGGGGCGAACTCGGAGGCTTCCCTCCTGAGGTTGTCGAGCTCGGCAGACGCGATGACTGCCGAGGCAAGCTCACAAGCGCTCATTTCGCGGTTGTAGGCAGCCGAAAGACGATGCCACGGTGATAACTCCTCGTGGCCCGGGCATTTTCAGCTTGAGGTAGGCGTAGTTGGGGACTGCCATGAACTTGGCGTAGCATGGCCTCCCCAGGATAGAGTGATAGGAGCCAGGGAAATCCACACCTCAAAAGTGAGGGTCTCGATGCGAAAATTCCCCGGTTCCCCAAAGGTGACGGGCAGGTCGACCTGCCCGAGCGGATGGGCCTGCTGGCCAGGGGTGACGCTGTGGAAAGGAGCCTTGCTCGGTCGAAGACTCGAGCGAGAATCCCCATGGCGCCGGCCTCCACGTAGAGGATGTTGAGGCCGCCGCCATCCATGAGCACCTTGGGAGGCGCTTCTTCCCCACGATGGTCGACTACCACCGGTATCTTCCGGTGGGGATGTGGTCGGGGTGATCACCGATCGAAGGTGATCGGGAACTCGACCGCGGAGGTATTGAGGGACGGCTAGTGAGCGGTGTGGACCTCACGGTGGCGAGTTTGAGTCGACGCTGTCGGTGTAGCACGCCGTCCGCCAAAGATCATGAGGCGGCCGCCGGGTTCGGGAACTCGCCGTCCGCCTTTTTCTCCACGGCCCGTGGGGCCGTGGCCGGCTTCTTTCCTTTGCCCCGCGGCATCGTGGGGGCGTCGGAGAGGAAACGTCTCAGGACTTCGCAGTCCCGGTACTTATGTTTGACGGGGAACCCGTGGTTCGGGCACGGGCTGTCCATCAATTTTTCGAAGTGGTCAGGCGCGACGGTCGGTCGTACCTGCTGCTTGGCAGGGCGGTCGACAGTGGCGACCACTTGGGACTCGCGGATCTGTTTTCCATGCCGCTTCCGCTTGTCGGAGCGGTCGGAAGGGGATCCGATTGGGACGCCGGGCTCTTGCTGGGCCTTTCCTCCTTTGAAGATAGCCCCCACAGCCTCCTCGCCGGAGGCGTGGTTGGTGGCGATGTCGAGGAGCTCCTTGGTGGTCCTGGGCTTGAGACAGCCCAGCTTGTGCACCGTGGCCTTGCGGGAGAGGTGTCAGATGAATGCTCCCACGACATCGGCGTCGGAGATGTCGGGGAGCTCGTTGCATTGACGGGAAAACCGCCGGATGTAATCCCGGAGGGTTTCCCCTGGCTGCTGCTTGAAGCCCTTCAGGTCCCAGGAGTTGCCAGGGCGCTTGTAAGTGCCCTGGAAGTTGCCGACGAAGAGGGTCTTCAAGTCGGCCCAGTTCCTGATGGTTTTGGCGGGCAAGTACTCGAGCCAAGCTCGGGCCGAGTCCACAAGGTAGATGGGGAGGTACTGGATGATGAAGAGATCATCCGTCGCTCCCCCCGCCCGGCATGCGAGCCGGTAGTCTTCAAGCCAGACACCTGGGTTCATGGCCCCAGTGTACTTGGCGATGTTGGTGGGCGCCCAGAATCTGGCAGGGAAATCCGCCTCACGGATCCCCTGGCAGAAAGCCCGTGGTCCGGGACCATAGGGGCTTGGGCTGCGGCGGTGGCGCCCGTCGTCCACAATACGTGAGTGGGCGGCCTCCTCCGCCGCCTTTCTCTGCGCCTCAAGGGTGGCGCGAATGTCGTAGGCGTCGCCGAGCTGCCGCGCACCGGGTGCGTGAGGCCCGGGTGGTTCGTGGTGTGGCGCGCCTTCACCGACCCAGCGGCCCGGCGCAGACGGGCCCGGTGGCTGAGGTGGCACCGAGCGGTAGGAGCCGAGGCTGCATGTATTGCACGGCCGACGCTCCACCGACCGGAGGTTACAGTACGTGGCTTTGGCCTCCGGGTCAGCCGGCTCCGGAAGGCCTCGAAGCAGCATCGCAGCCGCGGCCACGTTTTGGCTTGCATGGGGGAAGAACTGAGGGCCGTCGGATTCTTCCGCCAGCTTGTGGTGTACCTGTCGCGCGCGTCCGCGTGCGTCGCCGGGCACCTGCTGGGTCTCGGGCTCATCTCGCCCGTGTTAGCTGGAGGTGGTCGAGCTCGACCTTTCGCTTATCCAGCTCTTTCGTTGTCATTTGGAGTTCGGCGGCGAGCTTGAGCGCGTTCGAAGACTTCACCGGGTATTCCTCCTCTGCGCTTTAGTGCGCGGATGGGGCCCCATAGCCGCAGGGTTATGGTTAATCGACCGCGTTCGCCATGTTGCACTCGCGAGAGTGCGCTGCGGTAGGGTACTCCGTGTCGAGCCGAGTCGTGGTTGGATGAGTCTTCCAGCTCGTGGATAGAGGCCGCATGTAGCCACCATCGCCACAAGTTGTGAGCTGCGGGAGGTGACACGGTCACTGCCGGAGCCCACGGAGCTTCGCGAGCGTGGCGGAGCGCTCCCGGGCTCGGCTTTGGGACTCGCAGGGCGCCCAAGCCGAGCTTAGCGGTCACCGGAGATGGTGCCTTTGTGGGCGCTGGCCTCCGATGGCGGCGGGATGAGCGTAAGCCCTCCACCGAGGTGACGGCAAAGTTGAGAGAGCCGGCGGATCGGCTCCCGGCCAGATCATGCGTCGCGGGTGGAAGATGCCATCAGGAGGCAAGCGAAACCGAGATGGTGACAAAGACGCGAAGCCCCTACCGGGCGCGCCAACCGCTTGCTTTGAGCACCGGCAAGTAAATTTGTAAGTCTAAGGGGCGCGCGTTCCACTCCTGAATGGTTAGACTCGAAGTCCAAGATGTATCTTGGTTCGGGCCAAGGTCCCCATTCGTATGGTGGCGGTGTATTCCTTCAGATGCGGATGACCGCACAAAGTTTACAAGCGAGAGTGCTAATGGCTTAGCGAGATGGGTTCGATCCCCCTCCTACGGGGGTTCCTGCCTCCTTTTATACGGAAGGAAGGGGCAGGTTACATCGAGAGTTGGGAGAGGACGAGGTGACCTACACTAGGAGCTTGGTCCCGTTCTCACTGACCGATCACCGCCGTCTTGCCCATCTTTGGTCGGTAGTCTAGTTGGCCAGGCGGTTAGGTATTTCTCGAAAACGCGGCGTACCGCCCTCGCGAACCTTACGAGTGTTGACGTTGTCGCGCATGACGTGGGTGTTGCCTCGAGAGAGCGTGTCTTCGCATCAGTATGTGACCGGTGATGGGGTGGGAGCATGACTTCGGCGATCATTAAACCCTCTTGGGAGGGCCACCGCCTTGTATAGTCATTTCGATTGACCCCGTTCATGGGGTACGTGGCTGTAGGATGGTGGGGGCTTCGACACGCGGCCCTTGGCGGATGTTACCTTGGTTTGATCGGAGTCGGGATCCCATCCCGCCAAGGGGGTCGGGAGCCCGCTTGGTCTGAGCCGGGGTCCCGCTCTCGCGGGGGGTCGAAGCCACCGCAGTCGGAGACACTTCCTCGATCGGTCGGGAAGGGTGTCTTGTGTGGCCTTGCAGTGCCGGTCGATGCGAGTGGCCGAGCGGCTGTTGGGCTTGAGCTGTGCTTGAGGCCGCCGGCTCGTCTCTTCGGGCCGTTGTGGTACCCCTGTTATAAGTATTCGTCAGGCATGATCTAGCCACCGCACATGGTTGTGATCACGCCGCATGCCCCAAAGCCCGTGCCGGTTCATCCGCATGCCGCCCATGCCAACGCTTTGACTCGAGTCACCCATACCGCGGGTCCTCCATTCTTCCCAAGGCCCTGAGCCCCACTCCAATGCTCGCCGTTTCCCTGCGTCTATCTCCAAACTAGGGATGGGAATGGTTCAACCGGCCCAATGGATAACCTAACTACGCTTAAATTTCCAGTAAATGGGTCAGAGGTGTGATCCATAAAGAAATGGGAATTGCTAGTAACCAAACGTACGATTAATCGAACGCTAACAACTAAAGCCCATGGCCCATGAGAAGCCCCCATAACGTATCGGATGCCTTGCTCCTCACAAAGTCACACAATTCACAGCAGCACCTCCTAGTAATTCCCTTCGTTCCCCAATCTATCTGCCCATCCGACTTCTCCATTTCTACCAAACACTTCAGATCCACCACCACCATGGGCAGTTCTTCATTGGTGGGTCCGCCATCACCATCACTGCAAGTAGCTAGCGTACCACTCACCGTTGATGCAACAACTTTCTTTTCTACCTGCTATCACGAAGGAAGAAGTGACAACGATGCCACAGCTGCTGTCGCTGCCGCTAATAATCACACCAGCGACCTGAACGACGAGCTCCTCGCATGGTGTTTGTCCTCGTCAACTACCCTAAATCGCAAGCATTGTTCCCTCATTCTCCACCAAGCGCTGCTTCCTCGTCCTCCTCCCTATGTCACCCATGTTGGAGGGCTAGCAGCAAGGCACCAGATAGAGCTCGTCCTCGCCGGATCAAGCATCGGGCTAGCCTTCTCCTGTGCCGCCGTAGAGATCAAAACCAATGAGTGGAGTCTTTGTTTCCTCAGGACACTCCCCAAATCACTAACGCCAATGGGTTCATGGCGGAGGAGCTCGAGTCGATGCTGCTCCTGTTGTACGACAATGGCGACGCGGGCATCTACTTGAATGTTGCCGCCCCTGCTACCGGCCGCGTCAGCAACGACAGTGTAGTCAGATGACTCGGAGGTGTTCTTGGACATCGTGCTGGGTACATCAACCGCATGCTCATGGCCGAGGACATCGACAAGAAGTTCGAGCACTACCCATGGCACGCCGCGATGCTCGTAGCCAAGAAGTTGTTCCTTGAGATCCTCGCTGAATAGTTGTCCCACTCGGGTAGTAGCGCGACCGAAAGCCCTGATGGTAGTAGTGTCACCAACTCCTACAACAGCCTCAGTTCCTACAATTGCGGCACGACGTCCGATGGCCTCGGCATCATGCAGACGCTGTTGAGTGGTGTAGACCGGTCTCATTCCCTTCCTCCTCTATGCTCATCTCGAAATGATGACATCGATAAGTCAAGTTGTAGCGGTAGTTATTTTCGAATGTTTCAACACGAAACATCAAATGTTGTAGATGTTCAATAGTAACTTTGTTACCGCAACAAGTTATAATTTTTGTTGCAATACATCCTTGTATTTGTTGCTCCAATAGTTCAAATTTGTTGCACAACTTTGTTTATTGATTTGTGTTTGTTGTATCCAGAGTAAAGATTTTTTGCGACAAACATATAAACTTACTATTCTGCTTCTGGAAGTTTTTACTGCACTGGATTGAGTTAGTTGTCTCATAATTATCTTTGAATGTTGCCACTATTTTTAAAATGTTGCAACATTGTAACACTATGAATTTGTTTGATTCGGATATTCGAACTAGTTTTAAACTTTACCTTGGTTGTGTACTTGTAGTTTTCATCTAATTTTCAGTGATAGTTTTTATAGTTTCCTAATTTTTTAGAATATTGCACTTTTTTTCATATCGTATTGCACATATTGATTATAATTATTGCACATATAATTTAGAGACGTTACACCAACACATAGTACATCCAATTTATAGTCGATTCCTAGTAGTTCCCAGAAGAAATCGGGGGGCAAAAATGCTTGTTAATCTGTCCGCCCCACCGTGACGCGCCGCCGCGTATCTGGCTTTTACACGTAGCCGTGAATACGCACGGTAGTTTATTTGATCTGCCAGTAGCAGGAGTAGAAGTACCCATTTTTGTCTTTAATATTTCTTTTTATTCTTTTTTTCAAAACTAGGCATCCGGGCTGAGAAATTGCAAAAATGGGTACCGGTCGCCCATATATGGGGCGATCGCCCCATATACGGGCGATTAGTCTCGATTATCTGACGGCAGGAGCTTAACTAACGGCAGGAGGCGGGGGGCCCACCTATCGCCCGAGGCAGGGGCGATCGCCCCCTGCTGGGGCGATGGGTAGGCAGGGCCGATTTTTTTTTAAATTTTAATTCCTAATTAATTTTCCGAGAATAATCAATAGGACAGAAATAACAAAAATGGTCATAGTACTGATGTACTTTAATATTTTAAATCTTTAAAGAATTGATACCTCTTTGTATTGATTATAAATAATTTTTAACGAAAATGGTCATAAGTTACAAGCGCTGATCTTTAAGTACGTGGTACCTCTTAGTATTGATTATAAATAATTTTTAACGAAAATGGTCATAAGTTACAAACGCTGATCTTTAAGTACGTGGTACCTCTTAGTATTGATTTACTGTAATATTTTATGTGTGTTGGCCAAAATATTCCATAAGTTAGAAGCACTATATGTATTTGCCAAAATCGTCGGTTTGCATCAACAAGCGATTAGGCGATCGCATTACTAGGGAGGTCGAACTAGAACAAGATAAATTTTGAAATATTAATTAATATATAAGGATTTGAATTATGTCGTGAAAAGTACTATGTGTCATGCAAATTTGAATTGTATAAATCAATTTTACTTAAACACTATTTAGTGCATTATGAACAAACTATACGAACCATGCCTCGAAAAATCCTGAAATAAATATGTCTTGTTTGTAGGGTGTTAGTTGTCCCATTTTAGGGGAAAAAATTAGGAATAAACTCAGTTGAATGAACCAAATGACTGTAAGTAGCCTCATTTGCATCACATACTTAAACGTTTACAGCAACCCGTGAAATATCATTTTTAAATGCAATTTGTTGGGAGAACAGGCCAGAGTTGCTCTTTGATATATGCAGTACCCTATGGTGGGAAAATATTTTATTTACACCTTTCTTTGCATATTAATTCTGCCAGTGCAATAACCCAAAGTATTATGGTCGAGGCAACAATGAAACGCTGAAGCCTTTTCGGCAGCCTGCGAAATATCATGTTGAAATGTAATTTGTAGGGAGAATAGCCCAGGTTTGCTCTTCGATATACGCAGTACCATATGGCGGGAAAATATTTTATTTACACCTTGCTTTGCATATTAATCCTGCCAGTGCAATAACCCATAGTATTATAATCGAGACAACAATGAAACGCTTAAGCCTTTTCAGCAGCATGCGAAATATCATAATGAAGGTCGAATCGTAGGTTGCTGCGGAAAATAAGTAGGTCACACTCTTTATTACAGCTTAAGACTAGAAGGAGTACCACGAGCAAGGAATTTGAAAGTTAAAACTAGACGTCTACTGAGTGCTTCGAGGCCACTTCCCATTCGCCCATGCCTCCGGTGAGGCATCTCTGGCACGCCGCGCCCTCTCTCGTTTCCTCTCTCTGTCGGCCTCCTTCTCCTTCGCTTCCTTCCTACGTGCCTCCTCGCGTGCGGCATCGCGCTGCTCTTGAAGCTGCCGCGTGAACTCGTCCTGCCGGTTGGCTTGGTCAAGAAGCCGTTGGTCGTCGGGGTTGATCTCCGTATCAAACCACTGCTCAAATTCACACAATGGTGGAGGTGACTGCATGAAACGTAAATTAGCAAAGTTTCATTCACAAATATTACGTAACCCGTACGATTGTTACCATGCGGCGATCCTTCAAGCTCTTCTCCGGCGGATCGAATGCGTAGTTGCGGCACTTCCAATACCTCCTCTTTCAAGTTGGAATTTCCCAAGAGCGGACAAGTCTGCAAGGATCTCCGCACATACACATGGGTGCTACAGCTCCACGAGGTAGGAAGAGATCTTGGTACGCTAAATTGCGCGGGCATGCACTTGCTTCTTCCTTTGCTTTCCCCTTTCCCTTTGCACTTGCACGCCTCGGCATTTTCGATTGATCCTGAATTTTTTTCCTCCCTCCTCTATTCTTTCTTCCTCTCTCGCTGCCGTCTTTGCGAGACCGCTCGTGAGAACGAATGTTATAAAGGGCAGATATCGCTAGGGTATGGAGCGATCGCCCTAACTAGAGGCGATAGGTGCACCGAGGCGTTGGTGTGTTGTCACGTCGTGTGGCATAGGCAAAGCAATCTCCGCACAATTAATAAAACATAAATGGATTTGCACAATTTAAAGTGATAAGGCTCTCATGTTACTAACTCAGACAGTTAT
Organism: Otatea glauca; assembly: GCA_036346275.1. Classification (NCBI taxonomy): domain Eukaryota; kingdom Viridiplantae; phylum Streptophyta; class Magnoliopsida; order Poales; family Poaceae; genus Otatea; species Otatea glauca. The sequence continues at coordinate 46,569,930 of CM070717.1, forward strand.
ACAATATGCTGCTGAACGTAAAGGCATTACAAAAATACGTATGTACAACTAGTCAATCACGGCCACGCTTCCTGATCTGGCCCGTGGGGTAGGTGAGTGGCGATGGTGGACGAACGTCCCTCCTAGGCTGGCCCTGCGGCGCAGGGGTAGAGTAGTGTGGCGGCGACGAGGGCGTGTCCTGTGGCGGCGCTCCCGAGAGCTGAGAGGGGGCGAGGTAATCGATCGACAGGTACTCCTCCAGGTCGAACTCGACGTCCGCAGGGTCATCGAAACCACCCTAGGATCCTGCTGGGGCGCGAGACGATGAAGGAGCCTCCGCAGCCCACTGTCCCCACTGTTGCTGCGTGGGAGCGTAACGAGGAACCTGCGGGGTAGGGCGAGAAGAGGAAGGAGCCTCCTCAGCCCACTGTCCCCACTGCAGCTACGTGGGAGCGTAACGAGGCACCGGCGGGGTAGGGCGAGGTGCTGGGCCGCGGGGACGTGGTGTGCCGCGTCCGTCGACGTCTCCGCGCCCCCGACAGGTGGCCAAGCGACCCAACCGCCTCATCCTATCGAGGACCCGCTCCCAAGCTACCTCGGCCTCGGCGGTGGTCATCTGTATGCCCGCCCGAAGCCGTGCCAACATGGACATAGCCTCCACCTCAACCTCCCCGACGAGATATGCCTGCATGTAACGTCAGATTAGTATTAAGTAATTTACATGAAAAAGACGTGCCCATGTAACTTCGATTGCGACACTTACCGCGGAGTTGTCCCTCTGGGACATCTGTGAAGTGTACGTGTCTGTCACCGATGCCTGTCGTGCGATATACGGTGCTGGTGTGTACCCCACCCTGAGGCGAGTGCGCGGTGCGAACCACTCCATGTACTCATTGTACATGTTAGGGTCGTACGGCCGGGTCTCGATGACCCTCTCGTCGAGTGCGGCGTCCCACTGAACCGCCCATGGCTGCATACGGTGCATGAACTGAGTGCCCACTACAGCACCCATCCGGGTCATCCTACAATGCAAAAACAGGAAGTACACACCATATTCATTTTGCAGAGATGCGGAGTAGTACGATCAGGAGAAGTACCTATGAGCGCCACGTGCGACAACGTGACGAGGCGGCAAAGGAAAGGACTGGAACAGGCCGAACTGCCGTAGCACTCGGTGTGGGGAGTACTCCTCAACACACAGGTCAAAGACGAGAACCTTACGGGTGAGCCAGAAGGCCTCATCTTGCGTGCAAAGCACGGAGACCCCGTAAGGTGCTCGGGCGTGGACGTCGTACGCGGTGTATGGCGTCCACCGCACGTCCTCGTCGTGGAGGCGGTTGAACTCCCGAACGAACTCGAGGTAGGACCTCCTCACCTGTCGGTGCGCGTACGTCCGCTGAGAGGAAATAAGAAATGGTGAAGGTTATACAAGTGCGTTAGTGGGGAAAAAGATACGAGTGAGCATACCTGCCGTCGGACCTAGTAGTGGCCCATGGTGGGCCAGTCCACCGGGTCGTCTCCGTAAAGGTCCTGGGGGTATGGTGCGGTGTCAGCAGCGAGCTGCGCAGACGAGAAGCGCTCCCAGGACCACAACTGAAGGAGTAGGACGCAACCCGACATCGTCGCGTCCTGGTTCGCACAAGAGACGGCGTCGCACAGACCTCTGTACGTCGCCGCAAGCACAGCTGAGGCCCACGACCACTGCATCATCTGTTTACAATGGGGAAGTTAGACGTGCTCCGCTGAGACGAGATTTGAATTGAGTGTGTTACCTCATCCTCCGGGGTGTCGGTGATGTGCTGGGCGTACTCGATGAGGTGCCGGTCCACCGTGTTCCCGTGGGAGAACGGGAACATCACCCAACCAAACAACAACAGGAGGTATGCCTCCAGATGGCGGACCACGTCCACCTCCTCTGCGTGCGGGTGGAGAAGCTGAGCCTGCAGCGTTCGTAACAAATATTATCAGCAACTTAGCGCTTCTCTGTTAATTCGCAAAGAAAAGAGGTACTCACCGTGAACTGAAGCAGCCACGCCTTCGTCGGTCCATGCCGCTCACCTTGCCTGAGGGGCCGGTAGGGGGCTGCCCGGGGGTGCCGCTGCACCACGGCGAACCGCGCGGATAACTCCGCGTGCCACGTGACGGAGGAATCGTGCGGCACAACTGCCGGACCCACACAGGGGAGGCCTAGGAGGTACGACACGTCCTGCAAGTCAGAGCCATCTCTCCGCACAGAAGGTGGAACGTGTGCATCTCCGGTCTCCACCGGTCCACAAGTGCGACCAGCAGGGACCGGTCGTACCCGAACCGCGGGACCTCCTTGCCCTCTAACAGGGCAGTCACCTGCTCCACCTTCCTATAGAGAGGAAGTAAGCCAGTGGCTCGAAACCTGCATGTAGTGCATTGCATCGTTAGAATTGCATTCACAGGTAAGTACATGTACGTAAAAGAGTGAAGACGTTGGCAGCTCACCGTGGAACCCAACGTGGGTCAATGCGAAGCAGCTCGTTGGGCACCCGAGGCCGGAGTGTCCCTAGCTCTCGGTTCTGCTCTGCAGAGTACCTAGACCGGTGGGTCGCATCTACGGTCGTGTCGAGCAGCTCAGGGCAAGGTTGCGCCATCGTCGCCTGTTGCAAAGCAAACACAACAAATTTGTTAGTAATTAAATGTGCACACAAAATGAATTACGAAATAACGAAACATACCATATTCAACAAACAATACAACGCAAGTCCAGAGAGCTCAAAAAATCTCATGTTACAAACATACTAGAGATGAAGACATGTTCGACGAGGCACACAACGTCGAAAATTACATTATCCTCATAGCAATTAACTGGTACATCGGAAAATTACATGATGCGAACAACAACTTACTAGTACATTGAAAATTACATGATTGAAACAACATCGAAAATTACAACTTACCGGTACATTGAAAATTACAAGATGGGAACAACATCGAAAATTACATTATCCGCGGTTGCGACGCGCCTCGGACTCGTCCATATCGTTCCGAATGCGCCGTGTCCTTCGACGCCCGACCTTCAGCTTCAACATTTGGATGTCCGGTACCCATCGATGGTCCGGAGGGGGGGCTATTGTGAACGATCCATCCACTCAGTATCCGTATACCTCGTGATGCCACGTGTTGAGGACACTTTGCTTGTAGTAGTAGGGGGAGATGAACGGACGACATGATTGATGCGTCTCGGCGGCTGCGGCAATGATGTGCGAGCACGGCAAGTGCAGCAAGCGTGGTTTCTGGCAGGAGCACTCGCACTCAGCTGCTCGGAGTATGCACAGATGGGAAGTCCTCTCACGGTGGGCACCCCTGCGACCTCGGTCACCGTAGTGCACGTGGTATCTCCGTTCCACGCCACTCTCCGGTGTCACCCGATGTGTCTGCGCCTTTCTTGTTTTCTTGGACATGTAAGTAAACACAACAGTTGAGTACGACAGTCGATTGTCCGACATACATGTTGCGGAGGTCTTGTATCGCTCAATAAAATATCTCTGTGTCCCTAGTAAGACACCTTCAACTATACCCACCAGTGGAAGGCATCTGGTGCCTTTCATTACCCAGTTGTAAATCTCTGCCAGGTTCGTTGTCATGATTCCATAATGCGAGCCGCCCTTGTCATGTAGAAGGGACCATTTCTCCAAAGGCTCATGTCGTATCCAGTCGGTGAAACTCTTTATGCTGGTCCCCGGCCTATGCCGGATGTTTGGGGAGTCTGTCGGGAGCGCACACAAGGCTGTGGGGTCCTCTCCTTGCTCATGGTACACCATCGGGTTCCTTGATGAACTAGCGGTACCTCTAGGATTCATTGATTGCTTCTTCGTTAGTTCATCCAATGTCCTCCAAAGCGCGTCGAACTTCTTCCGTTGGTTCTGTTTGCACAGCCGCTTGAACATATTCATAAGCTCCTTGTTCCTGAACTGACGAAGAAAATTGGCACCCATGTGCCTCATGAACCACCTGCTCCTCAGGTCTGCCCACTTTGCTGCTCCCACGATGGCGGACCCTTGTTGCATATCCACGATCGCCCTTAGCAGCCCTACATGTCGGTCATGGATGACACAAAAATCAGGCCTGTCCAGAACAACTGCCATCTTCACTCTTTCAAGGAACCAGTACCAGCTCTCAGTGTTTTCCCCCTCCACGAATGCCAATGCAACCGGTAGAACCTGGTTGTTGGCGTCCACCGCGATCGTAGTTAGAATCTGGCCTTTGTACTTCCTCGTGAGGAAAGTGCCGTTTATGCAAAGGACCGGACGACAATGCTGGAACGCATTTATGCATGCGCCCAGGGCGAAGAATGCACGCTGCAATACCCACTTACCAGCGCACACACCACCCGTAGGAAACTCCGCAAGGTCGACGGATGTACCGGGGTTCCTACGTGCGATTGCCCTGAGCAAGTGGGGAATATTCTCGTACGAAGCCTCGTACGTCCCGAACCGTATTTCGAGAGCTGTCCTTTTCGCTCTCCATGCCTTTCCATAGCTAATCTTGTACTGAAACCTCTCCTCCACGGCTGTGATAATAGATCGAGGCTGCAAGTGGGGATTGTCCACGATCTGACCATAAAACACATTTGCCACCCAAGTGAACGACAGATTGTGGTGTCCCTGCTCCGCTTCTTCCAACTCGCAGTTCTGCTCAATCACTATGGAGCATTTCAAGTAGTCCTTCCACTTCCCCTGGTAGGCATGCACCCGCCATGGGCATGAATCAACTACGTACTTCACGTCGTACTCCTTCTTGCTGGACTTCACTACCCTGAATTGCCGCCAGAGAGACATTGCCCAGTACTTCACCGCATCCATCACAGCCTCCTTGTCTTTATATATGACCCCCTCCGTCACCTCATTCTCACGATACTCCCATGCATCAACGTTACCTTCATTCATTGTTAGGTCTTCGAAACTGTAATTGCTCCACGCACCAGGGATAGGCACCTCAGGAGCATTGTCCTCCTCGTCGGACTGTTCACCATCAGGGACTTCCTCATCGGCACGGTCCTCCTCTTCCATCAGGTGAACTATGTCCTCCACCTCCTCCTCCTCGTCGGCCACCCCTCGCGCCTCCACTACTGTCTCCTCTGCCCCCCTATCCCTTCGCCACCGCCAGTCTCGTGCTCCTCGTCTCCGGGCTCCTCGCCACCTTTCTCTTCGCATCCTTCTACATTTGACGTCCCCTTCCCCGTAATGTCCACCACAACATCACGAACTTGCAACACCAATGGAGCTACCGGGTAGCACTGTACCAACAACATGAGCAGCCAACCCCGCTCTACGGCAAAACCAACATAACTCCTCCATGTTGATGTCGAGTTAATAGGAATCAACTCTCCGTAAAAACAGTCTTGAGCACGGCTTACTCTGCTCGACCAGAACCGAACGATTGGGATCCAAACTGAACATCCGAGACATCCACTCCAACAAACCTCTGTATGTCCTATCGCTAGATCTGCTTATGCCCCGTACAACTCTTGAAAATGATGATAAATCCACCCCATCCGCCCCCTGTGCTATCTCCCCATCTCTATAAAATATTTGGAAATACAATTTCTCCGACATGCTGCAACGTCCGAGGGAAAAATATTACTCTAAAATACAATATACAAAACGTACATTGATCGTACTACAAAATACGACTATAAATAAGTGATTCGACTATAAATAAGTAATTCGACTTGCCTACCATATGGCCTAACATTATATTTGTGTCACATTACATTAACCCTACCAAATTAAATTTGTAAATATTATCTACTATTTTCCCTGTATTCACTTTCTATATACTGAATACTACAATAAATTTGTAACGTACTAAATACTATACAATCCTGAAATTTCTAAAAACTAAATACTACATTAAAGTTCTAAATATGAAATGCGACATTAAATTTCTAAACAACACCATCCGAGAAATTCTAAACGCTAAACAATCCTAAATTTTATAAACACTACAATAAATTTCTAATACTACATTAAATTTGTAACGTACTAAGTACTATACAATCCTGAAATTTCTGAAAACTAAATACTACATTAAAGTTCTAAATATGAACCGCGACATTAAATTTCTAAACAACACTATCCGAGAAATTCTAAACGCTACACAATCCTAAATTTTCTAAATATTAAATGCTACATTAAAATTCTAAATACCACACACTCCTATAAAATTTTCTAAACAGTACAAAATCCTAAAATTTATAAATAATAAATGGTATATTTAACTTCTACATAACTAAACAATCATAAATTTTTTTGTAAAAATACCTTCGCAGAAACGACGAACCGACTTCCCCCCTCTTCTTCTTTCTCTTCTTTTTTTCTTTTTCTTCTTCTTCTTCCTTTTCTTCTGTCTCGGCTGCCTGCCTCAGCCGAGCCCGAGCGAGCGCCTTTAAATGACCTCTGTCGCCCCTGTCTTGGCGTCGCCTTTCTCGAGGCATGGGGCCCACCTCTCGCGCCGTAGTTAAAGCCGCCGTGAGAGGCATCCTATCGCCCGTGTATGGGGCGATCGCCCTATACACGGGCTACGAGCGTCTAAAATCGTAATTTCTCATCCCGGACGTCTAGATTTGAAAAAAAAAACATTAAAAAGAAATATTAAATAAAAAAAATTCCATCTGTTAGTATGTACAGGAGCATGGCCCAACAATCAAAATGAGCATGGCCCGACCCACGCGATCCGAAGGGTCATTTGGACCAGTGGAGGAACACAAGGGGGTCATCCGACCCATTACCCTTCACCGGAAGCCTGGGCACCGAGCGTGGGTCGGTCCAGGCGAACCGATCCTAACTATTCCCATCCCCAACGGACGGGCACGGCCATGCGCTGATCACAATCCGCCGCCCGCGCCTTGCCGTTGTTACTCGTAACGCCGCACTTTGGCTCCAGCAACCCACCACGCTATCCAGTGACGAAACTGAAAACTTCTCAGGGAGAAAAAACTCTATAGTTTTATACGATAATTTTGTAATATAATAAATCCAAAACATATGTTTTAAATTTATTAAAAGTGTAATACAAAATAGTTCTAAGAATTTAAAATTTTTAAATCATTAAAATCAGAATCAATTCAATCAGCAAACTTAGTCTAATAAAGATATAATCTCACGTCGATTGCTGATGTTAGACAGAGAGAGATAGACCTTTCAATAAGGACGCTGCAATAGCTTGAAAAGTACTTTGCTTATAAAGCATAAGCTGACCTGCGCCATCCATCTCCATCCGCAGGGGCGTATCCAAGGTTGGGGCTGGTTGAGGCGCCAGCCCCACCTTCGGCCGGCCGAACCCCTCTCCCCAGTATCCCAATGCTAGAAAGAAGCAGAGACATGACGTTATGGCTGCAAATTGACAGGCTTAGGAACTGGGAGTAAGATGTAAGAAAAAAAAACAATACTACTAGTCAAGTGGGCTATCAAAATTAGTCATGGACTCCCTTACTCTTATGAGCGTTCACCTGGTACAATATTCAGCATCCTTTACTGTAGCGCAACACCGGGAGTCGGAGAGACGAACAGTATCATCTCATAGGCGGCGGACCGACGCATGGGCGATTGTGGGCGGCAGACGCACGAGCGGCTGGGGCGGGTGTGACCATGCGGCAGGTGGTCGATTGGCGAGAACTAGCCACGGCACCCTGGCACCGACGGGCGTCGAACGGGGCGCCGAGGCTGGGGCAGGCGGGTAGCAGAGAGGCGGCAGAGGCCCGAGAAGAGTTATCGGCCGCTAGGAGCGCTGGGCGGAACACACATCGCTAGAGGAGAGCCGCGAGAAATGCGCATCGCCAGAGGAGAGGAATCGGCCGCTCGGAGCGCCGTCCAGTCGGCGGCCAAACACGCATCGCCAGAGAGGAATCGAGGCGATCGGTAAGGAGGAGCGACCGAGGAGACTCTTAGCCTCGGATTGATCGTCAGGACGCGGACGCTAGAGCCAGAGATTCGCCGGTCGCCACTGATCGCTCAGTATAAAAAAATTGCCCCAAGTCCCAATGCAATGCCTTCTGATAATTGATAAAAAATCGTAGAGTGAAATTGTGTCGTACTCAGTACTAGTGCCTTCGTAAGTTTTATTTCAATTTATATTTTTATAAGTATTCACAAATTGAAATTGCATCCCTTAGTTTTATATTTTTGTCTATAGGTCGAATGGTCGATGACCTGTTCTCACTCCTCACATATTTTAATATTTACATCATTCTATCCATTAGCAATGTACCACACTTGTCATATTTTGATTATTCACTTTATTTCCTTTCTCTTTTTGTATGAATTTGAAATTTAGTTGGCAATAAATCGGTAGATGTATCATTAGTATGCTTGTCTTGCGTTAGAACTTCGACATAGAAACCCCTCCTCAATTTTCATCTTGGATTTGCCACTGTCCATCCGCACTTATCCCGACCAGCCGCCGCGCGTGCGGTTGTGCCCCCGCTGTTGGCAGTCTCGCGTGCCGGCCGTGGCCGTAGCTGTATGCCCGTCGCGCCCTCCGGTGCCGAAGGCCACGTGATGAGCCATGGCTTACTAGTTAGGTTGCTACACGCGGACGACTGCCGGCCACGCCGCGACCAAGTCTCGGGTTATCACTTTCGTGTGTAAACCACTGAACCATACTGTTTTCCGGAGCTTTCTCCGAAGTCAAATGTTCTGTAGCAACTCACATAATTAGTCTAGAGTAACGACGGTAACACTATTATTAATCTGAGATAATTATATGAATCTCGTCATATTAGCTAATAAAAACATGGAGCGCATTCGACGTTTTATTAGTTAGTAATCTGTATTCAGAGTGTTGTAGCCAAACAATAATTAGAAACTAAAATGGAAACTTATTACAATCCATTGTCACATAGGCTATAGGCCTAATACATTAATTATACATTGGATCCAAATACAATAAAAATATAATACAAAAGTACTACTTACCCTGAAAACTGATAAAGCCAAAATATGGCCTACCTAGCTATCTAATCCTCCTGATAGCTCTCATCCTGATAGTTCTGATCTTGTGGGTGATCGTCACCCCATGCCTCATAGGTGAGTCTATTGGGATTAATGTCCCAACCAGATGCTAATCTCTGAAGTAATTTCCTAAGCAAAGAGGAATTTATCGAGAGTGAGTACAAAAGTACTCAACAAGCATTAACATCAAAATGCATCCATCTGTGTAACCTTTCCTCAATGACATTTTTAGATAATAGAGTTTTATTAGAAAAGTTGTGTTCTTGACTTTAGTTATCCAAAAATGCTACTAGCACTCGTATATAAGATAGACTTAGCTTCCGTAGCCTCCAATCCAGGAGACATGCATAAATTCATGATTTTATTCTGCGTAGGTTTGTACCACTTTATCTATAGTGACCCCATCATGTGAGGCCTTAGAATGTTTATCACAATTCCAGTATTAGATCTCCAACCCTCGTGACCAGCGAGTAGTGGTGTCCTCAGCTGTTCCCCACCTACCCTCAGCATACCAGTTGTACCATGCTACCACAACAACACTGATACTCAACCCAAGACTTTTAATATAGCGTTTCAAAATTCTCAGCCCTTAACTGAGTTCTAACTATTTCTATTCTAAAATCGCAGCCTTTAGCTGAATCTCAACCCTTAGTTGAGTTTCATATTCTCAACCCTTAGTTGAGTCCTATGATCTCAGCCCTTAGCTAAGTCTCACCGGGCCTTTCGGCCTACTCAGCTTCCATTCTTAGTTATCTACTCATACCCAATGTGGAGGTCATAATACCTTCATAGAATAACCTTTTCTGACCAATTTCACATACTATGGTTGATACTGAAATTACGACTCATTATTCGAGTGTAGTTGTTTATCCTTATATTATAGCCTATGTACTCACCTCTAATATATCATTTAAATGAACGCTTTATACTCCTTTATCACTTTCGGTATATTCCAATAATAATTCTAAGATACTCTAATGCGACATGGTTGAAAAAATTTCATCAGAGCTCTTTATTTTTTTACTATATACCATTTTCCATATTATAAGGAAAATATAAACAAATTATGCTATAAGAGTGGACTTTAATGAATTTTTTTTCATGAAACTCACTTTAGAGTATCTTATAATCTGTATTAGAGTATACTCAAAAGGATAAAGAGGTATAACAACATCATTTAAACGGTATACTAGAGGTGGGAGTACGTACACCAGGAGTATGGAATCATTTTCCTACACACACACTCCATTACAGTACCTTCAGTCCAAAACTAAATTCTCACAACCAATCCATTTATTTTACCAACTTCTGATTTAGGGTTTTATTTCAAAAGATTTTTTCCCATACACTGATGATATCACATACTTCTGAAAACATTGCAAAACGATTTCTTAAATATGATCGAAAGAAGCTTGCCTAGATTTTGATAAAGGAAATCGTCCTCGCCTGGTTGTTGTTGGAGATCACTGGTCTGATTTGAATTAGTTTCTGAAATTATAAAATACTATATCTTAGGTGGTTATTAGATTTTTGCATTTTTACGACGCCCAACCCGTTCTTAAAACTTTGAGTAAATTTCATAAAACTACAGGTTTCTTATACAAACTATAAGAAAACTATAGGTTTCTTGTACAAACTATAAGAAAACTATAGGTTTCTTGTACAAACTATCAGAAAACTACAGATTTTAACTTCTATTTCACAAAACTACAGATTTTAGAAGAACTTATTTTATAAAACTACAGGTTTCTTGTACAAATTATCATAAAACTACATATTTTAGCTTCTATTTCACAAAACTACAGATTTCTGGAGAATTCGTATCACAAAACTACAGGTTTTAGAATTAACTGTTTCTTGTAACGGGTCTGACAGTCTAAGCCCACATGATAGCCTCACATGTAGGCGTGGAAAAAAAACTCGAAACTCGCGAGTTTAACGAGTACTCAGAAACTCGGCTCGGCTCGACTCGAACTCGTTCCTTAACGAGTAGAGTTGAGCTGGATTTTGAACTCGTTAAGAAAACGGGTTAAACGAACGAGCTAACGAGCTTAACGAGCGAGCTAACGAGTTTTTTTAAAAAATATTGTATCTCTGTAACCGTAAGTCCGCTTGGCCCATTCGCTTCGGTCTTCAGACGCCCGATTTGGCTCCCCTCCTCTTCGACGCGCCGCCCCGTGGGGAGCGCCCTGTCGCCCATGTCCGCCACCTCCCGCTCACCAGTGCGCTCCGCCGCGGCCACCCCTCCGCCTCTGCCCCCGCCCACGCCATCGCCCTTGCTCCCCGCGGACCCTGCCCGTGCCGTCACCCTTGCTCCCCGCGGACCCTGCCCGCGTCGTCGCCCTTGCTCCCCACGGACCCCGCCCTTCCTGGTCGACCTCCCACTGGGCTCCTCCCCTCCGGTCGTCCCCAAGGTGTGTGTGTGTAAATCCGAGCAGACCTCCGGCTCTCCTCTCCTCCGGCCGTCCACCCACCGGGCTCCTCCCCTCCGACCGTCCCCAAGGTTAGCATTTCGAAACACCTGCACATGCAGCGACTTGCTCATGATGGAGATGAAAGACTTGCATTGCATACACATGTTGAAGGTAATAGAGAATTCCTTCAAGAACCCATATGGTGTTTCTTTCATGATTCAGGAACATGCCCCCAGTTGTGTAGCTTAGTAATCCAGCCTCCATCTTGTATATAGGCAGGAACACTAGTCAATGATTTTGCCATCATGGTGAGTTTCTGATGATTTTCAGAACTCATTGCTTCATGCAAAAGATCATATTTCATTTCTAGGTTTCTTGAAAGAAACAAAGCTATGATTTGTACCGAATACTCCACCCTCTGAAGTGGGCAAGCACAAAAAAAGGGCGCTTACTTGGCATTTCATTTCTCCTTCCTGTCTACATATATAGAAGCAGATGGCTCTTAATGCTTAAATGGTCCAATTCGAAGGCACATGTAAACAAGTAAAAATGTACTCATAATATGGACTATGATGAAATGTTTCTTCACTTAAATTTCTCAATAGAACCTTCCCTAAGTGACCACACTGTCTACAAATAAGTATGTGGTGTGTGGTTTCTATGATTGTCTCTGTGAGTGTGTTTTCTATTAGGACTAAAGTTGTGATGAGTTACCACTGTAGATCTTAAAAATATAGGGTGTGTATACATGGTTTGTGAGGTTTAATATTTGTGCAAATTAAACATCATTTGACCAAGATATAATTGGAGCTGCTGAGCATTGAATATGTTTATGTTTTCCCTGGCTATTTGTCTTGGACAGACAGAGGAAAAAGGAATCTTGATGTAGTCAGTGTGTTTTGTGCTCCAAAGAAAAGTTATTTATATATGCTCTTGGAACAAGAAGATATCCTGGTTGTTTAATGAGATGTAAACCATCACTTCCAATAATTGAAGTATGAACATCATGATGCATATATTCCAATCAGCATTTCCTGCTAGCTTCCTCTTATTCCTAGTTAAGGAATAATCCAACAAGTTGCAGTATCACATCATTTTCCTAATATGTTCAGATGTTTGTATTTTATGTTTGTCAGGTGATTCATCCAAATGATTGTCTCGAGAAGCTGTGAACAAAGCTGCCGACAAGCATTTCTTTCTTTGGAAGCAATTATAATGTTGGTACTGTTTGCATTTCTTTCTTTCTGTGTGTTGTACATCATTCATGCTAATAATACAGGCTAAGATGCTATTAACAATATTTTAGACTAAAGAGTCTCTAAGAATGGAAAATCAATCGAGGAGCATGGAGTCAAAGAACAAAGAAGTGAAGCTGGGTCGGTCTTGTGGCTCCGGTTCTGCTTCACGCTCCACATCGACAGGAGCGGCGAACCGTGGAAAGCCTCCAAGATCGGGTCCTCCACTGCTTCCCCCTGCTCCCTCATCTACGCCCACATCGGTGAGTAAGGTATGGAATATGAACTGATTGTGCAAAGTAATAGTACGACATTATATATTGCTCTTTTGTTTTGTATGTGTAGGACAATTATGAATTTGTGTATGAGGAAGATGAGTTCGATATGAATGATGTTATGTCTGAGAGTGAACCTTCTCATACTGAGCAACATGGGGTGTCTGATGGTGGTGAACACTCTAGCTCTGGGTCTCCCAAGCAAAATAGAAGAGGCAAAAGGAAAACAAACAATCCGATGTCTCCCAAGAGTGCAAAGAAAGTGAGAGGAAAATGTGCAGCCAGTTGGAAGCATTTTAAGGTGGTTCAAGATGTGTCGAAGAGGGTGCCAGGGAAGACCGTTGAGAAGGCCAAGTGCAAATATTGTGGTGCTCTGTTTGCTTACTCTCAAGGGGGACAAACTTCTAGTTTGAATAGGCATTTGGCAAAGTGTACACCTTACATGAACTTGAAGGGAAGTCAGCTAGCTCAAGGTACACTCAACTATAACCCCGACATGCCAGGTTCATCTCTTACAATTATTCCTACTGAATATGATCATGAGGAAACCCGTAGGCTCATTGCTAAAATGGTAATTGTTCATGAATATTCTTTTCGGATGGTAGAGCACACATGGTTTAATGTCTTGATGAGATATATGAATGCATCATACAAGTTCATTGGTAGGAAGACCATACGAAGTGAATACATAAAGGTTTATGAATCTGAAAAAGAATTCCTTAGGAAGAGTCTTAAGATTGTTGAGAGTATTAGTTTGACATGTGATTTATAGACATCGAACCAAAATCTTTGCTACATGGCTTTGGTGGCGCACTACATAGATCCTGATTGGGTTATGCAATGCCATGTTTTAAACTTCATTGAGTTAGATCCACCACACACAGGGAACATCATAGCTCAGGCAGTGTTTGAATGTATAGCTGAATGGAAAATAGAAGACAAGATCATAACAATCACTCTTGATAATGCTGCATCAAATGATGTTGCTGCTAGGATTTTGATGTCCAAGTTCATTGCTAGAAAAACAGCAGGCTTTATTCCTAATTACTTTCATGTCCGCTGTTGTGCTCACATAGTCAATTTGGTAGTGAATGATGGCCTTCAACCATTGCAACCATTGTTAGCCAAGCTCAGGGAAACTGTGAAATATCTTAAGAAGTCACCATCTCGTATGTACAAATTCCTGGAAGTTTGTAAATCCATGAATCTGAAAATTGGAGCAGGGTTGTGTCTAGATGTGTCCACAAGGTGGAGTTCAACATATAAAATGTTTGATGCTTGCATTCCATATAGAGCTGCTTTCACTGAGTATAGTGATATTGATATGAATTACAAGTGGGAGCCTTCCCATCAAGATTGGACATTATATAGCAAGATTCAGCCAATCTTGACTGCATTTGCTGAGGTAACTAAGGTATTATCAGGATCTGTATACCCCACTGCAAATGTTTTCTATCCTTACATAGTGAATGTTAAGATTGCATTGTTAGCTGCATGTAATTCTGGGGATGAGCATATGAACAAAATGGGACAAGCCATGTTAGACAAGTTTGATAAATATTGGGAGGAAAAGAACAATGTTATGGTTATTGCTACAATATTAACTGGTAAGGTTTATATTGGGAAATAGTATATTAAGAAACTTATGCAATAAAAATATAGACTGGTACTTAGAATAAAATATTCACAGCAATGAGAAGTGCACATACTAGCCTTAAAGTGGATGTCGCAGCCTTGAGTTCTTTTTATTGAATTCACGAGATTGCAAATTTGGATTGAACGAATAACCTGGAGATATATTCCTTTTATCAAATAGTTCTTTAAGGGGCCTCTCTCTATCCTTGGCTTATTCAATAGAGCTTTCCTTCTTTTCATTAATCGATACTGCTGTGAGATACTATGAGAGCTCGTAGGCAATAAATATGAGATAGAACTATGGGCCAAGGTATCCAAATGTCCCTGCAACTCTTGTCATCAAGGACTTATCTGTATCTTTAGCAAGCTTGATCAACTCAAAGCAGCATTTTTTACCTAACAATCGTCTTCTCTTGATTGCAGGTTCTCCATCAGGTGGCAGCACTGTCAGTCGTCATACTATCTCATCCGGTTTCTTAGGGTTGATGAGTTTGTTCCTAGTTTTGTGGTCTGTATTGGCATAAGAATTCAACATGCTAGAGATGTTTTTCCTTATCCAACATTAGATGATTTGCACCTATGATGATCTTTGTTGGCGATGTAATCACTGCGTATTTCATCAACATTTGTTTTTGCTACGTATTTCACCAGTATATTTTATTAAGACTTTGTGTTGTACTTGAGCAAGACAAACACACTTCATGTTGTTATTTGGATTTATTAGCATTATGCTGTTAGTTATATTTAGACGTTCAAAACTTTCCAATGCATGCTCTGTTGCTTACATTCGTAATGAGCTTAACGAGCCAACTCGAGTTTTTAACGAGTCGAGCCGAGTTGAGCTTTTAGCTCGTTAAGGAAACGAGTCGAGTCGAGCTGACTCGTTATCTTAACGAGTTAAACGAGTCGAGTCGAGTTGGCTCGATATCCACCCCTACTCACACGTGAGTGAAATAGAAAATAAAAGCGTGTGAGACCGCCATATGGGCCAATACTGTCAGACTCGTTACAAGAAACGATTAATTCTAAAACCTGTAGTTTTGTAATACAAGTTCTTATAAACCATGTAGTTTTGTGATATAAGTTCTCCTAAAATTTATAGTTTTGTGAAATAGAAGCTAAAATCTGTAGTTTTCTGATAATTTATATAAGAAACCTGTAGTTTTTTGAAACAAGTTCTTCTAAAATCTGTAGTTTTGTGAAACATAAGCTAGAATCTATAGTTTTCTGATAGTTTGTACAAGAAGCCTATAATTTTGTGAAATTTACTATAAAATTTTATTATTTAATATATATAATACCTCTTTTAACATTCTAGTTATTTTTAAATTAAAGTCTTTTATTTAAATATCTGATAGCTTGGATTGTTTAATTTATCAGATTTAATTAGGTATAATTAATTTGACCGATGTACCGATTAAAATTTTTCTCCTCTTTTCTTTTCTTTTTTTCTTTTATTCTCTCTTCTCCCTTTTTCTTTTCTTCTTTCCTCCCCCTCATTTCTTCTCTCTTCTTCCTCTCTTTTTCCACTCCCTCACTTCTCTCTCTCTTTGGCTCTCCCCAAATCGGCGCCTCCTCCTTCCCTTGCCGGCGCCGACCGCCGGCCTCTGGTCTCCCGGCCGGGCCGCTCTTCCCAGCCGATCCACCACCACTCGACCTTCTCCTTGCCCAGGCCTCCGGGCCTGCTTGGCCTCGCCGCCTGGGCTGCGTCGCCAAGATTCCTGAGCCTGCGCGCGCTCCGGGCCGTCAAGTCTCCGCCCTATGGCTCCCACCGCTGGCGCCTGGCTGCCTCGCCTCCTGGCCCGCGCCTGGCCAACCTTCGCCAGGCCCCGCCCAGCTCGGCCCTCTCTGTCACCTGCGCCGTCCGGCCCTTCTCCTCGGCCTCCTCCTCGCCGCTTGGTGCATCCTCCGACCGGCCTCCGCTCGGCCTTCTCCCTGTGTTCACGCCCCGGGCCACCGCCATCTCCTGTTGATCCCGCTCCTTAGGCCTCCTCTGCCCACAACCTTGGTCCCCTTGGCTCCGGCCCTATTGGTAATGTCGATTACTCCTCCTCTGGTCATGGTGGTTTATCCCTATATTTCCCCCTTTTACCTTCTGCACTTCCTTTCTATTTGACTGCACTGCCTCTAGCTTCTTAGTTAGCACTCTCGTGCTAATCTCTCATCATGGAGGGAACCATCGCCATGGACAATATTCTCATCTTCACCTGTAGGCAGGGTTCAAAAAGCCAACGAAAACCGCCATGTCGAGTCGGTTCGGCAATTAAAACCGCTCAGCGAACCGTTCAATTCAAATGCAAATTTAAAACTTTTGAATTTTTTTTGCAAAATGTGTTAAAATCTTTTGAACTTTTTTGTGTGAGGTCCTGAGGCAATCCTAATGATTATATTAAATTTTTAGATTATTATTAGATCCGTATATTTTTTAAAAATTTTGACACTGATACTGTCACAATATATGTTCTTCACTTTTTAATTTTATAGTGGTACAAAATGAAGTCTAATATTTTTTAAACTTTTTTGTGATGTTATAACGTAATTATAATGATTATGTAAAATTTTCAGATGATGATCAGATATGTGTATTTTTAAAAAATTCTGAAAGTGCTATTATTATTGTATATGCTCTTCTGTTTTTAATTTTATATGGGCACTAAATAAAGTCTAATATTTTTTAAAATTTTAGTACATGATCCTTTGGCACTATTTATAGTTACATTAAAATTTTAGAATATAATAAATCATTTAAATATTTATAAAAATATGATAGTGTATTTGTTCCTTTTCATTAATTATTGTTTTAGATTTTTTATAAGCAATAAATGATTTTAAAAATTGTTCAAATTTCTCTGAGGTGTTTTATAGATTAATTGGGATTTTTTTGTAAATTTTTCAATTTTTTATTATATTTTCATATTTTTTCTTCTGTCATTGGTTTTCGTTTTTTTAATCGGTTTGACCAGTCAGTTTGACTTTCGCAAACCGTTCGGTTTTTATCGAAATTCGGTCAAAATTCGCGAAAAACCGGTGACGAACTGATCTCAAATTTCGATTCGAAAACGAAAATATTAACCCTGCGTGTAGGTGTGGGAAGTGGGAACAGCAGGGAACTAGAACAAAGCGGAACTGCGGAAGTAGGGAATGATGTATCACGCGAGAACAGGTGTTCTGTAGAGTTTCCGTGAGAAGATCTAAGTACGTATACCACTGCTCCAATTCAGGGAAGCAGACTCGCAGTTGCGCGTGCTAAATAATTTAGTTCTACTAGTAGTAAATACTGTTGCATTTTTAGAAGGCGAAGAAGATTATGCGAAAAATAGGAAGTGCTTCAATCAGACATCATGTCAGGCTGGCATCTAATCGCGTATCAGAGAATATATTTGTGCTGCAATTGTATGCGTATCTTCATCTAGGTGCGGCATATAACTGTTAAGGAACCTCGCTATCGAATAGTCCGGGGTTCCCGAACAGATCTGAAGTGGAGAACAGAAAGAGAGAGACACACGTGTTTAGGGAGAGCGAAAGCGGAAATTCTTTATTGCTAATGAATTCTGTGTACATGGGGGGAGACCCCCCTCCTCCTTTTATAGCGCTCTCTAGGGTTTCGGCATAAGGGACCACATGGGCCTTCAATGGGCTTTTAGGGCATGGGCCTTCAATGGGCTTTTAGGGTTTCTCAACACTCCCCCTTGGGCCCTTTGCCGCGAGATGCATATGCCTCGTTAAAACTCCAGAAAAACCCAGTGGGAAAAATACTTGGAGAAAGAGTACATAGCATACGTTTACTATGTTGCACGAATTGCCTCGTCAAAACCTTATGCAAGAAAACTTCATGAAAAACTTGCTAAGGAAAAAGAGTACAATTCTCCCAACTTCAATTGCTAATCTTCAAGATTCATGTTGGGTATTCATAATTCATGCTCAGGATTCATGTGGGAGTATGTGACATATCTCCCCCTGAAATCTGCACTTCTCTAAGTCTCATCATCCCAATTCCTTTCACGCACCTTTCAAAGGTAGATGCTGGGAGTGATTTAGTGAACAAATCTGCAAGATTTTCACATGACTTAGTATGCAATATCTTGATCTCGTTCATCTTATGCAATTCATGAGCATAGAAGAACTTGGGGTTGATATGCTTCGTGAGATTGCTCTTCACATAACCTATTTGTGCTTGGGCAACACAAGCTGCAATATCTTCATAAATTATCGTGGGAGTTTGCTCAATGTTCAAACCACATGACTTCTGGATGTGGTGAACCATTCTTCTGAGCCATGCACATTCACGAGATGCTTCATACAAAGCGATGATTTCCGAGTGGTTTGTCGACGTTGAGACAAGAGTCTGCTTAGACGACTTCCAAGAAATTGCTGTTCCTTCACATAGGAAAACATAGCCAGTTTGGGACTTGCCAGTATGCGGGTCTGATAGGTACCCAGCATCGGCGTAGCCAACCAAATTCAATTCATTGTTTCTTCTAAAGAACAGACCGAGGTCTTTGCTTCCTTGGTGGTAGCAGAAGATGTCCTTGATCCCTTTCCAATGCCTTTTGGTGGGTTCTGCACTGTACCGAGCTAGCAAATTCACAGCGAACGCAATGTCCGGCCTAGTGCTATTTGCAAGGTACATGAGCGCTCCAATTGCACTCGGATATGGGAATTCTGCTCCCGTGACTTCCTCCCCTCTTCTCTGGTGCAGTATGGGTCTAGGTGCGCTTGGAGTGACCTTGAGACCATTGGAGTCTTCGCAGGATATGCCTTTTCAAAACCAAACCTTTCCAACACTTTACGTGTGTAGGTTGATTGATGTACCAAGATTCCTCCTTGGACATATTCAAGCCGCAAGCCTAAACAAAACTTGGTTTTACCCAAATCTTTCATTTCAAACTCGGACTTCAAGTATGAGCATGCCTCTTCAATTTCTTCATCCGTCCCAATGATGTTCAAGTCATCTACATAGACGGAGATTATCTGAGAATCCATTCGGGATCATTGTATAAACACACATGGACAATCTTCGCTGTTTGTGTAGCCTTTCTTGCAGAGAAAGTCACTCAGCGATTGTACCACATTCTTCGATTGCTTGACCCATACAAAGTGATTTCTCAATTTCACCACTGCATGAGTTTCTATTTGCTCCATCTTGGTTGGGATAGGAATTCCTTAGGTACTTTCATGTATATCTCGAATCCAAGTTTCCATCTGGTATCTTGTGACAACATCCATCGACTTCATTCTCAACTTCAAGTTGATCGCCATTGAGATCAAATATCTAAAGGTAATTCCTCCCATGACCGGAGAATAGGTTTCTTCATAATCAACTCCGGGACGTTGAGTGAAACCTTGAGCTACAAGCCTTGCTTTGTACCTTACAACCGTTGTTTTCATTCCTCTTCCGAACAAAGACCCATTTGTGACCTCTGGGGCTTATATGGGGAGGTGTGCGGCATCTGAGCAAACACCTCTCTCTTGTTCGGAGAGACTAACTCTGCGATAATTGCCTTTTCCATTCTTCCCAATCTAGCCTTTTCTTGCACTCTGCGAGAGATGCGTGCTCGGGATCATGATCAATGATCGAGGCAATCTTCTTTGCGAAGTAGGCATCAATGTTGGTCGTTGCTCTATTCAGGATTCTCTGTTATTACAAAGTTTATGGCCATTTCTTCATGGGGTGCTTCATGCACTTCTACTTGCTCTTATTTGCTTTTCCCTATCGCAGAGCAAGTTCCTTTAGCTTTTCATCGCCTATGTGTGCGCACACATTATTTCCGTGCTTCTGCGATGGAAGATTCAAGTCTGGAATTGCCTTTCTGTTGGCTTCTTTCGGTGCAGTCTCAACGGCTCCCCTTCTTTCCTTGGGGCATTTTCGTGATTGGTTGTGGTAAGTCCTCTGCTTGATTTTCTCAGACGTCTCCGGGTACTTTGGGTTTGAGGGCAGATTGCTGTTCTTTTTCTTTGAGGCCTCTGAGCAGGTTGAGGATACCTTCTATTTTCTTTGGTATTTCCACCCTCTCGGTGCATTCCTTGCGGGTACATGCGACTTAACCACGCCCTTGAGATCACAAAAATGATCAGCAGTTCATTTGCTAAATTTCGCAAATCAATTATCTTCGGACTTCTTGATTTGCTTCATTAGTGCGGGGTCATGTGCGGGGATCGGTGGAATGCCATATGATTTCCGGCATTTTTCATCCAAAGGTTGATTTCTCCCTAATGACGGAAACGATCCTCGTCAAAGATGCAATCGTGAACCGGTCAGTATGCAAATCTCGATCATGGGTTCTAAATACCGATTATGGATGCACTCTCATAACCAACGTATATCCCGGACTTGCGGAGAGGGCCCATTGCGATCCGTGAGGGGTGGTATAGGTACATATACCATACACCCAAATTTTCTAAGATGGGAGATCTTGGGATGATCCGTGCACAAGTTGCATGGGGAATGGATGTTGTAGGCGATGGTGCGAAATTGATAAGAGCTGCTGCGTGCGAGGCTGCGTGTCCCCAACAAGTGTTGGGCAAGTTACAACTCTGCAAAAGTGGTGCGGCAATGAACTTAATCCTCTTTATTAGTGCTTACGCTAGTCTATTCTGCGTATGGACGTGCGGTGCAGTGCTCAATCGCTATCCTCGTTCTTTGTGCAATAATCATCAAATGCCTTTGAAGTAAATTCTCGGCATTGTCCATTCTAATGGACTTCACGCGATGATCGGGAAAGCATTCTTAATTCTTATGATCTGCGAGATCGACTTTGCAAAAGCATGGTTTCTTGTTGACAACAAGCATACATGCGACCATTTCGAGGAAGCATCGATGAGCACCATAAAGTATCGAAGCGGCCCGGCGATAGGCTGAATCGGACCGCAAATATCCCCTGGATGCGTTCCAGAATGCAGGATTTCACTTTGCACTTTCATGACAGAGGGTCTAGTTATTAATTTCCGGTGGCACATGCAGGCACACAAAATCTTCATGATTCGGGAAATTTTTAACATTTATGCCATGACCACGTGAGTTGTTCACTATATTCCTCATCATTCTAAGACCGGGATGACCTAATCTACCATGCCATAAAGAAAATAATTGAGCTTCTAAAAGCAGTCTTCAAGGAAGTATACACTTGGTGCATGAATATTCGTGTAGTACAACCCGATTCATATGAGGACATTTTCTAATACCATTTTTCCACATACCGCGTGCTTCACAATGCACAAGTATTCTTTGCCATTTTCTTCATTGGTTTCTACGTGAAAACCATTGGCGCGGATGTCTTTAAAGCTTAAGAGAGTGCGTGTTGATTCGAGTGGTACAAAAGGCTTCTTCAATTACCAAAGTTGTACCCATAGGCAATATAATTGTGGCTCTTCCTGAGCCGATTACATATGAGTCGCTTCCTGCGATCGTAGTAATCTTTCCAGCGTTCTTCGTGATCGACTGGAAATATTTAGACTCTCTTAAGATGGTATTTGTTGTGCTACTATAATTCCAATAAAACAGAGGCAAAACAATCCAAATATTGCTTGTAAAGGAAAGAATACTGGAATAAAGAATAAATTGCGTATTTATTCATGAAAGAAGTATGCTCTTCTAGAGCTTACAATTCATTATTCAAAGAAAATGCTAACAACCATAA
Organism: Otatea glauca; assembly: GCA_036346275.1. Classification (NCBI taxonomy): domain Eukaryota; kingdom Viridiplantae; phylum Streptophyta; class Magnoliopsida; order Poales; family Poaceae; genus Otatea; species Otatea glauca. The sequence goes on from CM070717.1 coordinate 46,592,086, forward strand.
TCTAAAAGAAATGCGATTCATGCATTAACGGGCTTTGGACTTTCCCTTGGCCTGAAACTTCTCTTTTTTCACCTTGTTTTCCCTTCTTTCTATGAATGGGCTTTCTCACCTTGTAGCTATTGGCATTGACTTCTGTGCCAGTGCCCCTTCCAGGTGGCTGCGAGACATAGTTCTTGCGTAGAACATCGTCTTGTGATTCCGCAACTTGCATTACATCAATCAGTTCGCTATACTCCTTGTATGCGTCCTAATGATAGTTGCGTGCACTCTGGATAGCATTAGGGTGGAAGGTAGAGAGAGTCTTCTCAATCTTTTCTTCATCAGTGATCTTCATGCCACATAGAGAGAGATTGGTACAAATTCTGTGCAAGGCAGAATTATACTCGCCATCGCTCAAGTTCGCAAACCTCAGCGTACCCAATCTTGCGTGCTTGGGGCAAGATGGTGTACTTGAGCTTTTCGAATCGCTCAAGTGCGGTCAAAGCTTGAGTGCACTCTCCTCGACCATGTATTCATTCTTGAGTGGGTGAGAGGTGGTGCTGAGGAAGTGCAAGGCTTGATCATTACGTTGGCGGTAGGTTTGGCGTCTGCGAGGACCTAGACCAATTCTTTGCACGGAGCTTCTTGCCCCACGAGCGATCTTTACGTCCGATGCCCAAGTGAGATAGTTACGACGTGCGGGCCGACTCTTCAAACTCACGATTCACGATGCCGGACATCTTCATGATTTCAAAATTCGACATTAGATTACTGCGTGTAATCTAATAGAAAATGGTTGCGAAAAGCATAAAGATGCAGAAAATAAATTCATATGCATTGCAATATATTAAATAAAGCAACGGATTCAAATTCATAAAGAAAATTCATAAAACAGAGAAATAGAGCAAGAAAAATTAAAAACAGAGCCAAATAAATCTTCTTGATTTTCTGGCAATTTTTCAAAATTTTCTGCAATTTTTTTTTCTGCATTTTTTTTTCTCTTTTCTTTTCTTCTTTTCTTTTTCCTTTCTCCCGGCCGAACCGGCCGCTGGGCCGTGTTTTTTTTTTCTTTCACTCGGCCTAACCGGCGCTGGGCCTCTGCTTGGGCCGCCCGGCCTGCCTGAGCGCTCGGCCTGTTTGGCCCGCTCCCGTGCACAACAAAGCGCACGGCTAGGGTTTCCCTAGCCGCCGCCATTTTTCTTCTCCTCCCCGCGTTTCTTTTCCTTCCGCCGCCGGCTTCCTTGTGCTTCGCGCCGCCCACCGGCCTGCCTACGCCCACGCGGTTCCCCTTCCGCTTCCTCCTTTCCACCCTGCCGCCCGACTCTTCGGGTGTTGGAGCCGAGGCAGCGGCGGGAGCGATGGCCGAGGTAGGTGAGCCGGGCAGCGGCGGCGCGACGTGGAGTGGCTTCGGCCGAGGCGGCGCCGATCCGGCGAGAAGCCGTGGCGTCCGAGCTGCGGCGGCGTCTTGCCGACGAGCACAGCCGGGGTGGCGCGCCAATCCATTGCGAGCCATGGCGTGCCGAGCCGGCTGGGCGTCTGCGCCGGCGAAAGCACGGGTTGGGGCGGCGCCAATCCATTTGCGGCCGTGGCGTCGAAGCTGCGGCGGCCGTCTGCGGCGAAAGCACGGGTTAGCGGCGCGCCAATCCGGCCGCGAGCCGTGGCGTCTTAGGCGCTGGCGGCGGCGAACAACGGCCGGGCGGCGTCGGCCGGCCGCGGGCTTGAGCCGAGGCGCGCGACGGTGGCCGAGTGGCGAGACGCGCGCGCGGCGGCCGAGTGGCGCAAGCCGTGGCGGCGACGGCGGCGCGATCTTCGGCGGTGCGCCCCGACGAGGGCGGCGTGGATTCATGCGCGCCGACGGGGGCGCACGGCGCGGCTGCAGGCCAGACGGCACTTGGCGGCATCGTCGCGCTTCGTGCGCGGAAACCGAGGCGATAGCCTTTCTTTTTTTCTGGATGAACAGTGAATTCATGTATGCGTGGCCGCGTGCGAGGCGCTTCGGCGTTCTTCGTGTAACCGTGCCACGTAGGATAGATGCATGCATAGAAAAAGAACGATTAGATTCAAACGCTAATCCCACCTTTTCTCACCTTTTCTATTCTGATCTCCGTAGAGCAATTCGTGCTGATAACGTGTTAAGGAACCTCGCTATCGAATAGTCCGGGGTTCCCGAACAGATCTGAAGTGGAGAACAGAAAGAGAGAGAGACACACGTGTTTAGGGAGAGCGAAAGCGGAAATTCTTTATTGCTAATGAATTCTGTGTACATGGGGGGAGACCCCCCTCCTCCTTTTATAGCGCTCTCTAGGGTTTCGGCATAAGGGACCACATGGGCCTTCAATGGGCTTTTAGGGTTTCTCAACAATAACCTCAAACTTCCCGACATTTCAGTAAGGCAGTAGGTTGCATGCATCTTCTCTTCCGCTTCCACGACACATTTGTGAGCAAACGGACTGCAACATTGCAACATCGGTTTATGTTGTCACTTAAGCTCTGGTACTATCAGTCACACTCTGGCCCAAATTTCGCTAAATATCCTAGCCCACCATAGGACCGGCCTGTATATATATAGAGGTGGGCGTCGTGCCGTGTCGGGCCGGCCGCAAGACGGCCCATCGTGCCGGGCGGGCCGTGCCGCCGCGCGCCGGCCGTCGTGCCCGCCGTGTCGGGCCTTGCCGGCCGGCTTCGCCAGCGAGCCCAAGCACGCCCATTTACGCCGTGCCTGCCGTGCCGCGTCGGCCGTGCCCGGTCCATTTACACTATTGCGACGAGAGGAAATGACCCAAATTTGCTTGTAGTAGCGTACGTACGCGATGCTACGGTGTAGCGAATGTATAGCCACCTTGATTAAATAAATATGTAAATCTACAATCGAGCAACACGCATGGACAGAGATCCTTGGCAGTCATAGTGACTGCCAAGTTTGCAGTTGATGGGCATCCAACCGTCGGATCAAGCGAATCGACGGTCCGGATTAATAAAACGGTCTTGCTACAGTAAATTGGTACATTATTGCTGCTACAGTAAATTTCTGCGTTTTGCTACAGTAGATTCCTGCGGTTTTGCTACAGTAGATTGCCGATTAATTAGATCGTTATTAGCGAACGCGCATTCGTTCTCTTGTGTATCTCTGGAGAAATTAGCAAAGTAAGTAAATAAATGACAAGAAGAAATGTACACGCAAAGCAATGACTAAATGAAAGCATGCGAAAGAAACATCCTGTGTAGATATCGGTATTGTTAGCAATGGACACAAATATTGGGGGGAAAAGAAGTAAATTTTATTAAATCTTGAACATGTACAAAGTTCTTGCCTCGTTAAAACCTTACACCCGGTGTAGGGTACCTCCGTAAGGAAAAGAGTCTGATAACTACATTTATATACATAGACTACCCGAATTTGAGATTGTCAAAGTCCGCTACGCGTCGTCGTGATCTCTGATCCTCCTGGCGATGTTGTGTCCTCTCATGCACGCTCCCGATCTTTGAGGCATGTAATTGCCTCAACCATCTCAGGTGTGAGAGACGACCTCCTTGGCTCAAGTATCCTCCCCACCGAATTGAAAGTGGATTCCGACGAGACAGTGGACACCGGAACCGTAAGTACATCCCGTGCGAAATGGGATAGCACGGGGTAAATACGTTGGTTATTCTTCCACCACAAAAGCAAGTTAAGTTCATTTTCCTCGTTCATGTCAAGCTCGGACTCCATGAAAGGCGTGTCGAGGTAGTGGTTGATCTCTACCCGTGGATTCCATTGTGGTTTGCTCGGCGTTTTGGAAGATGAACCAGACGATTTGCCTTTCAGCTTCTTCCACATGTTTGAAGCCATCGAACCGCCTCGTGCTTGTTGCGTTGTTGAGGTAGATCTCCGTGCTTCACTTCTGGTGCCAAACTTCTCGTAGTATTTGTCGAAAACTTTGAAAAACTCGTTATAAACATGAGTATAGGCCTCGGAGAAATCAAGATCGAATGTCTCACCTATTCCGCGTAGGAAATCGCAAGTCGAAAATTTTCTCCGAGGATCCAAAATGACAGCAAAACAGTACAAATGTGGAATAGCTTGAAAATATTTTAAAAATTTTTGCTCCATTGGTTCTATAATGGAACGTAAAACATAATTATCTCTATTTTCTTTAAAAGCATTAGCAATAAGCCAAAGCCACTCGATAACTAAGCAAGAAGTTGGGTAATAAACAGGATAATTTTTAGTTGCGTCGTAAATTTTTTTTAAAAAATTACAAAAATGACTAGCAATTATCCAATCCGCGTCAGTAACCAATACCTCACCATTATTGCAGTTGACGAAGACAGTGATAATGTGCTCGTAGCCTTCGCACCGTTGCAGCATAGTATAAGTTAAGTTCCATCTAACCTTCATATCTAGGTTGAATCTTCTTGGTACCATATTATTGGCCTTGCAGTACTCTGAGAACTGGGCAAACTTCACAGGTGAATTAGTAATAAAATCGATAGCATTACGTATGCCCTCCAAAGTAGGTTTCATTACATGCAAACCTGCCTGTACAATGAGATTAATAATATGGCATACGCATATCTGGTGGAGTACAAAACCTCCAATATAAGACTCCAGGCGCGGTGAGAGATGCTCCATAGCCGTTGTGTTAGCTGATGCATTGTCAAGAGTAATGGAAACAATTCTACTTTCTATTTTAAATTCATTAACAACCTCGAGTATACGGGTAGCGATAGCATGTCCGGTGTGTGACTCGAGATTGGCCTAAACCCTATAACTCTTTTATTTAGTACGCACTCGTCATCTAGATAGTGCGCAACAATACTAATATATCTTTGCTCTTTGGTGAGAGGAAGTCCATATATCGATGTTAATGCGAATGAAAAACTAAGCGTCATAAAGGTCTGTTTTAACATTTCTAGTTTAGTTGTAAACATTTTACCAACATCACGTATTGTTGTTCTTCTACTAACATGTTCGTATTGCGGGCAAAAACCACGTTGCACCATTCTCTCAAAATTAGAGCTCTCACCCGTTCTAAGCGGAAGATCCTCTGTAACTATGTAACGTGCAATTTCTTCTCTAGCTACGTCGGCGTTGTATACCCATGTGCTTACCGAACCGTCGGTGTTGAAGTTGAGCTGTGTCTGCACGCCCTCGCCCGGCCTCCGTCCGACCGATATCTTCCTCAAGCAATTCTCCGCGTGTCTCTTTAGATGACCTGTACCACCACATGCACGTGCAGATAGTTTAGATTGACAGTATTTGCAAACAGCATACACTACCTCATGTCCGTCAACAGTTTCGACGGTTCTGTCCATATGTTGCCAGCACCACGCGCGTCGACTGCCGGCTATGGACGCCCGTGCTGGCTGCATGGATATGTCGGGCTGCGTGTTCGGTGTGGATACCGGACGCCCGTCCGCATGCACCGAGGTAGCGGCATCCGAGCTCGGTGCATCCGGAGTGTATGAGGCATCCTCGATGCCGTGCGTGCCGTCCAGATGACGGTCATCCATACCGTAGTCTCCCATGCTGGGGGAGAGTTGGCGTGGATCGATCTCTTGATCCTGACGAGGGGGACTAGGAGAGCGCGGACGTGCTCTCCTGCTTTTGCTTTTGCGAAATATTTTATTTCACAACGAGAGAGCAAAAAAATGGAAGCAAATAGAGTGAGATGCGCAGAATGTACTGAGCGCCTGAGCAAAAAATGGGCAAGAGAGAGCGCAAGAGAGTTGAGAGTTGTGCAGAGAAAATGCAAGCCATCCCCTGTATTTATGGTGTGTCCAGCGAAATGACCGTTGTTCTGCTGTCGCGTGATTCCCTCGAGTGTGAGTGTGTCCGTTCAAAATTGCTTTAGAGAGAGCGGGATGGAAATTGCGCACTCGCTCATTACGAAAATTGAAAAGCGGGACGAATATGACAGGGCGGGATGGGATCGATCAATCACATCGCTGTCTCTCTCGCGTTCAAAACTCAAATACATCAGGCGTGTGATTTTCTTCCCGTGATTCACTCGTTCAAAATCATGCAGTTGCATGCATGCACACCCAGAGTGACAGTATCGAATCTTTACTTTTTGAATGACATCGCTCAATCAAATTCACCTCGTTCACTCCCGCGGTCAAAAAAACACCCCCCCTTTTCTCTCTCTCACGCTCCTCTCTCTCCTCCTTTTTCTCTCTCCCACGCGGGCACGCCACTCTCTCTCCCCCTTTTTCTCTCTCCCGCGCCCCCCTCTCTCTCCCCCTTCTCTCTCTCCCCCTTTTCTCCCGTGCGAGGCGCGGCTCGCCTCCTCGGTTCTCCCGCTCGGCGCCGGTTCTCCCGCCCGGCCTCCCGGCCTCCCCGCGTGCCGCCGCCCTTCCCCCTCCGCGCCGCCCTTCCCCTCGGTCTCCCGCGCCGCCGCCCTTCCCCTCGCGCGCAACCCTTCCTCCGGCCTCCCGCGTGCCGCCGCCCTTCCCTCCGGCCTCCCGCGCCGCCGCCTTCCTCTCCCCTCCGGCCTCCCGCGCGCCGTCGCCTTCCTCACCCCTCCGGCCTCCCAGCGCGCCGTCGCTCCCTCTCCCCTCCGGCCTCCTCTCCCCTCGCTCGCCGCCCGGCCTCCGCGCCGCCGCTCTCTCTCTCCTCCCTCCCCACGCGGCGGCTGGCGTGGGCGGGGCGGCTTGGCGCGGCGCGCTTGGCGCGTGGCGCGGCGCGTGAGGAGGCCGGGCTGTGTCGCGTCTGCCCGGCCGCTGGTGTCTGCATGGCAGCGTGCGCCGGTGTCTTGCGGGCGGCGTGCTGCGTGCTGCTCGGGCCGGGCAGCAAGACGGCACGCCCAAGCGGACGTGCGGGCCGTACGCCGCGCCGTCGTGCTCGGGTTTTGGGCCCGGCATGGCCCGATGTCTGATAACGGGCGGCACGCGACGGCCCGCTAACGTCTTGGGCGGGCTTTGGCGTCTTGCGTGCCTGCGTGCTCGTGTGCCGCCCAACGGGCACGCCCATGTGCCCAGGACTGTATATATATAGCACTTTTTTTATACTTTCATCTTTATTTCGTGTGAAAGAGTTAAGTCGGAGGTGCTACGTTTGGACTCAACATATATTATATACTACTATAATCTACAACCGCTCTATATAGGCTTTTTTATTAACAGGATGAGGTATTACATCCACAGTCTCGATGGCATTGTCATCACGGAGAGGCTAACTGATACCTTCAACGTGGTTCACATTAAAACGTGTCATTTTCTAGTGAACTGAATTTAGGATAAAGTGAACTAAATGAAATCCCCTGAAAAAAGGTGAACTGAATGGAATTGGCTATTGCCGTCTTCCTCCTTTGTCTCTCTCTTTGTTCCCTTCCTCTGATCTTCCCTAATTTCTCTGATTTCTCTCTACTTTCCAGTCCAGTTCCTACAAAACCTCGCGAGATCAGTGCATGAACGTAACATAAGCTTTGGACGTGGCAACCTTGATCTACACCACAAACTGCAATACGAAGAGAGCCGCGTGTGAAAGGTTTTTCCGTCACCCGTAAAATCCGATTCTGTCACAGTATGAAGCATACCCGCATGCAGGCAATTTCGACGATCACATCCGGGCATTCAACAATGGCATCTAGTGGTGGTTGCTTCATCAGTCATCACATAACATAGTCTGCTTCTGTTCACTAAACACGATCGCCCGGCTCACCACAGCACAAAGATCGACCACGAAAGAAAAAGAAAGGTCTAGCTTAAGATGCTGTCGGCTTAGTTGTGAACCCTGGCATATATGTACTGTTTATGTTTTTCATCTAGCGGATAGCATGATTTGCACCCCGCGATGGTAGACACTCTTATTCGATTGTATTCTGTGTAAATCGGAGTGTAGAGATTGGATCCCATGCAGTTCAACTGAACCAGGTTCAGAGTTTATATAGAGATGTGAAGGACGAGCTACAGTGCTCAACACCACTGTTCCGTAGATAAGTCGGAGTGTTGAGATTAGTCGGTGTGTAAATCGGAGTGTTGATATTACAACTGAACACGCACCGCTGTTCCGTAGATAAGTTTATCTACACCTTCTACCATAACAAACTATACAAATTGAATAATAAATGATATACAAGATAATCTAATATTCTTCTTTTTTTAATGCAATGACACACAAATCTTTTGGGTGTTCTTAAAAAGGAAAAGAAAGGGAAATCGATCGTGCAATGCCATCAGGCCCAAGTATTCGCATGCTGGAGTCTCGTTAAATTTTTTTGTAGAAGGGTCAAGCCATTCTCCAAAGGTGGGTTGTAGATGCCTGAGAGAGCGACCTCAAATACTTCTTTCGTAGCACCCAGGGGTAAAGACGGATCGGATAATTTTTGACCGATTCGGACAATTTTCAGATACGGATCCTATCAGATCGAATATTTGTCGTATATTATTAAATCGAAAACAGATACGGATTCGGTAGCTCACTATCCGTCGCATCCGTATAATTCGGATATTTATAGCACCTAACTTACACTTTCGTTCTTGTTTTGTGTAAAAGTGTTAAGTTGGAGGTGCTATGTTTGAACCCAACATATACTATATCTCCAAAGGTGGGTTGTCAGATGATGAGAGAGCGACCTCAAATGCTTCTTTTGTAGCACCTAGGGATGAAAACCGATCCAGACAATTTTGGATACGGATTCTGTCATATCGGATATTTGTCGGATAGTATCGGATCGGAAACGGATACGGATACGGATTCGGTAGCTCACTATTCGTCGGATCCGGATAATTCGGATATTTATGTACCGGATTATCTAGATATATACGTGGCTAGGCCAAGGCTACTCTTTTGGCCCAAAAATATTTCTGAATTTCAAAATCGTTTTCTAATTTAATTAACCTATAAATCAAATTTCAATTATTAAAATTGGCAAACCAACTCTAAAAATTACGAAATTTTTTAGAGAATTTTCTGACACAATCTAACATTTAAAAAATTATTTTCAATATTTTTTAATCTTTTAAATTTTCTTGAAAATTCAAACACTATTGTCCTTAGTAGGAAAATATTTTAAATAAGTAACTAAAAATGCATAGAAACTCATAAATACATAATTTATTATTTTAAACATATTTCAACAAAGAATATAAATCTTGAGTCGTTACATGTTCTTCATGAATGTTTAGAGCAAATAAACTAGTTACCCTTTTTTCACTTTGTGTATATAATTTAAACAGTTTTCATGTATTTATATTTGTATTCATATCCGGGTTATCCGTATTTGTATTTGTATCCGAAAAATTATAAAAAAAAATATAGCAGAGCAATTATCCATCCATATCCGATTCATTTTCATCCCTGTTAGCACCTGATCTTCTCCGAAGCTGTTAAGCAACAAATCAATCGTGGTCGACCTGATTAACGAACGGGCACCGCTATAGGTAGGATGATTGCGTTACGATTCTCGTACGATCCAACGTGGCAACAGAAAAAAAAACTCACTCGGCAAGCCAGACGTCCAAGTGCAGTGGACGCTCGCGTCATCACTAGCGCATTGTTGTATAAAATCGTGCATTGACCATCATGGGTGCAGCAGTTCCATTAACGCGAAATTCATTTCAGATTTTGACAAGCTTAGAAGGTGATTTCTATAGGCGGGTAATCATGATCTACATGCTGATAACTGTAAAATACATTGGACAACAGTCTGCTACCCCCTCCCAAGGGGGGTTTAGGGATCCTCGACCTGCACAGGTTCGCCAGAGCACTCCGCCTACGCTGGTTATGGCTCCAATGGACGGCTCCACACAGACCATGGATTGGAACGCTGATCCCATGCGACCAAACCGATCGACAACTCTTTTCTACGGCAACCAAGATTACTATCGGAAACGGCCGAACGACATCTTTTTGGACTGACAGATGGCTGCATGGTCATGCGCCATCGCAGTTGGCGCCATCCCTCTTCAAGATCTCCAGACGAAAAGCTAGATCGGTTGTGAATGCCTTGCAAAACAACAACTGGATTCGGGATATTAGGTAAAACCTAACGGTCCATCTTATGCCTGAATATGTCAGCCTATGGCTGCAAATACAGTCGATCTCCCTGCAGCCGCAAGTTCAAGACAACATAACATGGACACAAAGCCCCTCCGGTGTATACACGGCCTCCTCTAAGCATATCACATGCGGTTTGCGTGAAGCACCTTCTCATCCCTTCATACCATCGTCGGTCATCATGGGGACCGGTGCGCTGCAAAGTCTTCTTTTGGTTGGCGCTCCAAGACCGGCTCTGGACCGCGCAGCGTTTGCAACGACGGGAGTGGTCCAACCACTACTTCTGCCAGATGTGCAACCGAAACTTGGAAACTGTCTTTCACCTATTTGTGGAATGCCCCCATGCACAACACTTATGGGCTACAGTTGCACGGTGGCTCAGAACGCCGTCCCTTCTACCGGAGAGATGGCATCCGGCTGCCGACCTACAACAATGGTGCTCGAACCGATTAAACCGTCAGACGGCCTTGAAGGGTATCAAAACCATCATCGTTCTAATTTGTTGGCAATGGTGGAGAGAGCGAAATAACAGAGTTTTTAGGACCATACGCAAATCGACCGATGAAATCATCCAATCTATCAAGGATGGGGCTGCAGGCTGGATCTCCGCAGGAGCAAAGGATCTGGAAAAGCTAGTCCAACGACGTAGTTGATTTTTTTTTTAATTTCTCTCTTTCCTTCTTTCTCAATTTCTTCTTTCTAACCCCTTCCCCTAACTCCTGTATCTCTGGCTGATGGTGCAGCCTGTTGCACCATTGCCTCTTTTTTCCTTTTCTTCTTATCTAATATAAATTGCAGCTTTGCCTTTCAAAAAAAAATTAACGCGAAAGTCAGTTGCCGGTGCCATCTTTTCTCAGTTGTTGCGTACTTTCTTCCGTCACAAATAGTTGTCGTTTTAGACATCGACACAGTCTTTAAAACACAGTTTGACCACTAATTTCTATTAAAATATATTTATAAAACACAATAAAATTATAATATTAGGAAAGTACTTTTCGAGACAAATCTACACATATGATTTTCATATATCCAATATAAATATTTTAAAAGATATTAATAGTCAAAGTTTCAAAAGTTTAATTATACCTATGTCCAAAACGATAACTATTTGTAACCGAAGAGAGTATGGTTAGGTTGTCATAATGCATTCGTTCATGGAAAAATAACGTCGATTTCAACTTTATGCATTGACTCACACGTACCAAGTCTCCCATCTTAGTATCTTACCCGTGATAGAATGATGCCCTTTCGTTCCGAGTGCCGACGGTGTAAGGTAGGCATCTCGTTACTCTCTAGAGAAAGTGTAAATTTGCACAAAAGTACATGTAGTTCAAAGTTATATTGAAAAGAAGCTTGTAAAAATGTGGACGTCCACTCAAGCAAGCAGTCTCACCATGGTCTCTTGCGACAATAATCCCATAGCACCTCCATCTTTACCCTCTCGCGCCCGTGCACCAACGAAAGCCGCAGAGGCGACATGTCGCGCGGAAGAGAGAACAGATCAGCCGCTGCTGCTGTGGCTGCATGGCCACTCAGCCCACTGGCAGCCGCGCTCGTCCTCTTGTGGACGATGCCTCACGGCGCGCTCTCGCGGGGATTGGCGCTGCCGCCGCCGCTGCCGAACATGATGACGTGCTACAGCGTCTCCTTTCCCTTCGGCGTCAGAGACAAGTCTCTACACGGCTTCGAGGTAACATGCGGGCCAAACAAGGAGGCCATGCTACCGATCGGCGAGAATAGTTACAGAATCGACTACGTGTCGGTGGCGGGAGGCTTCGTCGTAATCTTTGCAGGGCCCATCCGCCAAGTGTGCTACGACCGCAACGGTAGGCCGACGCCGACCACCGGAATCGAAAATATTAGCTTGGAAGGGACGCCGTTCACCTTCTCCAAGCGCAACAGGCTAGTGGCCACTGGCTGCAACTACAAGCTCCTTGCTAGCTTCACCAACCCACCGGCGGGTGATAACAACCCCCCGCAACCTACCAGCTGCGATACCTGGTGCGACGGAAGCTCCAACCACACCATCGACGGGTCTTGCCTTGGGCGAGCCTGCTGCGAGACCCTAGTGCCGATGGACGGCGCGAAAGAATTCACCTTGGCATTCGAGAGGACATCAGAGAATGTCACCGCCGAGGAGGACGGCACCTGCAGCGCTGAGTTCTTCCTCCACCAAGGCGAGCAGGTCTTCACGGGCGGCGGTGACGGTGGGCAGAGGCTGCTGAAAGACGCGTTGTTGCCGACAGGTGAACGCAGGATGAGCTTGGATTGGGCAATCGGGAGCGTCACCTGCGACCAGGCCAGGAACTACAACTTCCGAGCACTAGACTGCAACGACATGAGTACGTGCATCGACGCGCCCAGTGGAGCGGGCTATCGCTGCATGTGCAATGCAGGGTACTACGGGAATCCGTACGTTGCTCATGGATGCGTAGGTAAGGACATTTTTATCCATCACAGTCCACAGAGATCCCCAAGACCCAAATAATTTCGCCTGCGATTTCATATGAAAGCACACAATGGTCAGTCTTCACTTAAAATCTTGTGATTTAGTTTGGGTAGATCAACAAGCAAGTTACACGGATTAAGCTGAAAAAAATGAGCGTAGGGAGAGTATTCAGTGATATGCACATCCGTCCAAAAGCAAGTAAAAGTATTCGTGCCGCTATTACTGTTTTTCTCTGATTCCAAATACAACTGAGCACAGTTAAGTTTCACTCTTTCAGACTGGCTCCTAGTTGAATTCAATTGCCACACACATTCCAGCGGATAGAATTCCACCTGTTTTTATGAATAGACATACGCCTCTCTACTTTCTGAAATGAAGCGTTGCACTGCTGTTTAAGATATCGACGAATGCCGGAATGTCGATAGCAATAATTGCAGCAGACGGGAGTTCTGCAACAACACCGCAGGAGGTTTTACTTGCTCTTGGCCCCAGAACATGATTGGTGACGGTTACAGAAAAGGGACAGGCTGCACCGCGCCCATGCCACCCGGTAATGTCCTATGTCCCGGAACTTTTGACAATGTAGAATTTTTTTTATTTCGTCGAATAAATCCATCCAAAATGTATACGGATATGCATGTACACTTATTACTAACTCGTAGAAGAATCAGAAGCTACAAAATGAGCTACCATTATATATCACCTGTCTCCTTCATGTAGACAGCATATCCGTCAAACTCTCAATATTTTTTACTCCATATTCCTTCAGTCTTTCAAATGTACTTACATACGCACTAGCATTTCGGTCTCCAAGCTCATAGGATAGACATATGTGTCTATCTTATGGGAGAAAGGACTACTTCAAGTTCTCAGCTCTAGATATGTCAGTTCTAGTACCTCTAGTCTCTAGATATGTCCAGGTTACACTCAGTACCACCAGAAGATCTAATAATGAGGCGTTCTGTTCCAATGCAGGTTCCCCCATGCAACAACCGCAAGGTACGATAGACAGTATTTTCTCACCAGCAGTAGCACAAGAGGACTAAGTATTTCTTCCCGAGACTAATAGTGCTACTGATGATCTTTGGCTATATCTATCTATTAGGTCTTGATGTGTGTAATCACCCTGAAAAGAACCCTTGCGTGTACTCGAAGTCCTGCATTGATGGGCAAGGACCTGTTTCGTGCACTTGCCCTCAAGGCATGAGTGGCGATGGCCAGAAAAAGGGAAGCGGCTGCCAAAAGCACTTCCCTCTGGATACTGCTTTGGGTAATTTACTCAACACCAGGCATACCACATTAGATCATTTGTTTTGTTTTTTATTTCATTCTTCTTCTATTGATGCAATCATCAGAAAAAATAGTTTCTATTTCATTCTTCTATTGATGCAATGGTCAGAGAAAAATAGTTTATATTTGATTATTCTTCTATTAATACAATCGTCAGCTAAAATAGTCCTAAAAGAAGTCTGCAAAGAAAATTGTTCTGCAATGCTGGCCTACTGATGTAGTATAAGCTGTACAGCTGTTATGGTGGCTTATCATCAGTGAATTACATACATAAAACATTATATAAGTACAACTAGTGCTTTCGCGATTTATGACTAAAAGAGCAGGCAAACTAGATTAAAAGCTAATGATAAAGGTAATTGAAAGCTTATGGTCTCTTAAAGTAATTAGCATTTGCTTACAGTGTTACTTCCGCATGAAATCCATTAAGAAAGATGACCTACACAAGTCGTACATGTTTTCATCCAATATATGCAGGTGTATGTCTTGCACTTGTGGTAACAGTAACAACCACAGCTCTGTGCTACTACTGGGCCAAGAAGAAAAGAAAGGTGGGAAGAAAGAGAGCTGAATTATTCAGGAAGAATGGAGGCTTGCTATTGCAGCAGAGATTTTCGGTGATCTCATCTCAAAGTGAGGACTCTTCAGCAAAGATATTTAGTGTAGAAGAGCTCAAAACTGCTACTAACAACTATAGTGAGAGTCGGATCCTTGGCCGAGGTGGACATGGCACAGTTTACAAGGGCATTCTTCCAGATAAGACTGTGGTTGCCATAAAAAAGTCCACATTGTTTGATGAGAGCCAGGTGGAGCAATTTGTCAATGAGATTACCATCTTATCGCAGCTTGATCACCCAAATGTAGTCAAACTTTTGGGATGCTGCCTAGAGACACTAGTTCCATTGTTGGTGTACGAGTTCATACCCAATGGAACACTCTTCCAGCACATCCACAACAGAAGCACATCTTTAACATGGGAAGATTGCTTAAGGATAGCTGCAGAAACAGCAGAAGCACTTGCCTATCTGCACTCCACATCTTCTATACCGATCATTCACAGAGACATCAAATCAAGCAATATACTGCTGGACGCGAACTTCGTGGCTAAGATATCAGACTTGGGCGCATCAAGATCGGTCCCATTTGATCAAACTCATGTAACAACCCTCATTCAAGGGACTATTGGGTACCTCGATCCTGAATACTTCCAAAGCAGCCGGCTCACAGATAAGAGTGACGTTTATAGCTTTGGAGTAGTTCTTGCAGAGCTATTGACAAGGCAAAAGCCTATTTCTGTAGGTAGGCCAGAGGAATCGTGTAACTTAGCCATGTATTTGGTGACTCTATTTAATGAAGGGCGCCCACTTCAGGAGATAGAGCCACACATTTTGGCAGAAGCAGGAGAAGAGCAACTGTATGCCATTGCTCAGCTCGCGGTGAGATGCTTAAACTTGAAGGGAGAAGAACGGCCAGTTATGAAGGAGGTGGCCTCAGTTTTAGATGGGCTAAAAAGGTCATTCGCCATGGAGCAAACTATCTGTTGACGTCAAAAACTTGAAGTATGGTTTCTGACAGCAGCACACCAGACGAACATCTGGTTCAAGAGCGTGCCAGTCGATTTGACCTATAATCAACAAGGTAAAAGATATAAAGTTCACTCGAAGCCGATCGTTGGGATCAATCGGCTTAGACTCAATCAGCTTGAAGCCGATCAAGATCAAAGTATCAGAATAGATCTAATTAGCCGATTAAGGCTAATCAGAGGATAAAATTCTCTCAAAGCCGATCGTAACGATCAATCAGCTTAAACTCAATCAGCTTGAAGCCGATCAAGATCAAGGTATCAGAATAGATCTAACTAGCCGATTAAGGCTAATCAGAGGATAAAATTCTCTCAAAGCCGATCGTAACGATCAATCACCTTAAACTTAATCGACGAAGCCGATCAAGATCAAGGTATCGAATAGATCTAATTAGCCGATTAAGGCTAATCGGAGGATAAAATTCTCTCAAAGCCGATCGTAACGATCAATCGGCTTAAACTAAATCGGCTTGAAGCGATCAAGATCAAGGTAGCGGATAAATCTAATTAGCCGATTAAGGCTAATCGGAGGATAAAGCGGATCGATTACAAGAAGGCGATGCGTAACAAAATCGTAATAAATCAAACCTGGGGCGTAATTTGAAGAAGATCAACAATCGGCGATGCGCAACTTTATTGATCAAGATCGAATTACAAAGACTAAATTACAAGAACTACTCCTAGTCGACGGAAAAGTAGATGAAAAGTAGACGCGAATTGGTTGGTTGGCTCTGGGCAGCTTTTTTGATCACCTCTAGACCTCTTTTATAGCCATTGGTCGATAGAATCCTGGTACAACACGTTAGGAATAGAATCCGTATCGGCCTCTATTTGGAGGGTGCTTTCCTTAACAACTTGTTTTGTTTCCAAATATCTTGATCCGTTATCCAATCGTATCTTGTTGATCTTGGACTGCCGATTTTGACCCTATCTGCCAAATTTTGGTGCAAACATATGCCCCCATTTTGGGAGATAATATGTTATCTTCCAAAAAATTTCATCATCGACTTGAACATATATTTTCTTACCATAGCCAAATTTTTAACTGCATCGAGTTAATTTGGCTTTCAGGTCGGTAATCGGCCAACTCGTATATTCGTATTTGAGTTTTAGCCAATCAAGACCTAACCAGTACCTTGGACAAACCGATGCACACTACACGATCCCACGTTGATCCCTTACCAAATCGGCTATCACGAGCTGACGGGTGGTATGATTTTCCAAACTAGATCGGCTTCGTCGAACAAAAATCATTGGCCGAATCCGGTTTTTTCTTCCTCCACTCTTTTCTCACAATCTTAATCGGATGAAGCTCATTAAAAGTTTTATCCCTTCGTTTTTCTTGTTCAGCTTCCCTCATCTCTTGGGTCCTTAGCCGCTCAAGTCTTCTTCTTTGTGATCGGCTTAAACCTGAAGGACACCATCTCGGCTTTGGTTCGATCGACTTACATATTTTTCCTAACAGATCCATACTAGCCGCAGATGTTAGACCCTTCATCTTGGTCTTGTTTACGACTTATGGTCGGCTTAGAAATTCTATCTTTAGCCGACCATCGCGCTATCACCTTGGCATGGGTAATATCTGCATCGGACATGTGTTTGGTGATGGCAAAGCTAATCCTTCTCCCACAAAATTGCAAAAAGGGCACCATCGGTGAGCTCTTTCAGGCCGCTGGCGATATTTATTAATCGGCCGATGTGGAGGACTTCGTCGTGGCCTTTCATTCCTCCTTTCATATTTTGCTAGTAGTTGGGAAAAAGTGGGCCGACAGATCGGCTACGAGTGGCAATACTCTCTCACTGATAACCCTTTGGTGTGATTGTTTTAAAAATTTCCCCTTCACGGTCGGCTTTTATTTGTATAGAGCCAACAGTAATCATGAGTGTCTTATTGCCATCAGAATTTGATTGTACATCGGCTTGACGTGTCATTTTTTTAGCCGATGATATATGAATTTGATCCTTAGGCTCTGCATCTTGTGTTGGCTTTTCCTTCTTTTTAGAGCAATGAACTATGTTAATTGGAAAAGGATCAGCGTCCGGCTGCATCGTCGGCTCTTCTGCAAATTTTAGTTGGTCATCCTCTATAGCCGATTGTATCTTGTCTTTGTTATTCTTCAATTCATCTTTGAAGACATTATCATCGGAGAAACGGTTTTCTTGAGCTGATACTCGCTGTAGGAGATGACTTAAATTGGTGAATTCACGCTCATGAATTTTTCTCTTAATGGGGTATCAACCTCGAAAGCTAAATCGCCAACCGATTATCGAGCAGGTAACACTAAAACACTTATTTCTCACTTCCGAATCTCTTAACATAATCATTTACTGATTCCCCGGTCATCTGTTGGATGTAACAGATCTCAAATCCGAGCTCGAGGCACGGAGAAAAAGTACTCATGGAATCGGCTTTCCAAATCTTTCCAAAATGAACCGAATTTGGAGGTAAACTAGCAAACCAAGTGAAAGCAACTCCGATAAAGACAAGGGAATAATCTAATTTTCACCGTCGAATCGAAATTGCCTCGCCACTTTGAGCGATAAAGCGTCCGACGTGCTCTAAGATCGTGATCGAATCATTCCCAGAAAATTTGGCAAAATCAGGAACTTTAAAATTATGTGGATATTGCATGCGATTTATATAATCCGGATACGGCTTTCTATAGCCGATGACTCTACCCTTTAGTTGTGCGAATTGATCTCTCAACACGGTAAATCGTCACCAATTAATGTTGTTAGCCGACAAGACCTCGGGGCTCGCCAATGACTAATATTCGCCCCGAGTGCAAACTCGGCCGCTTGCTAGACCGAGCCGACGGATTTTGTTGGTTTTGCTCATACCCATCGTACCTCCTAGCCGTGGTTCTCGTGACAGGATAAAGGGCTCGCGTAGGTTATCACCTTATGAGGGGTGGATTCTCGCGAATCGGCTCTTGGTATTGTACGTGTTTAATTTGTTCAATCTACCGTGAGACCGATTGTGGGAAAATATTAAACGGAGTTGACGGCGGCAAAGTAGCCGACATGTTTAGTTTAGCGGCATCAGTGTACGCCTGATAATGTGTTACCCCACTCGGCCGAGGATCTCGTGGTAGCATGACGGTAGGTTGAGTCGGCATCATAGTGGGGAGTGGAGTTGTAGCCGATGGTTTAGGATCGGCTGAGGCACTCTGTGTATTTTGTGCTATTGAAAAAACAGAGTAACTTGGCAGGACTTGCATTGGGTCAAGCAGACCTCCAGATGATGCCAACTCCCGAGCTATAGTTTTCACGCTATTCGTGATCATCGGCTTAAGTGTCGCAACGAGAGCCGATGATTGATTTATCATAGCATGGTGCACAGATTGATTTATCATAGCCGATAGTTCGGCTTGGGCGGGCAGGTATTGACTTACCGAACCGTCGGTGACACCTGCATCGTCGAGTGGATTGAGCGTCGGCAAAGCGGTCCTCTGCGTGACGCCACGCCGGGTTTTTTGGTAACAACCCAGCATCATCTCCTCCAAAGCAGCTTTTCGATCTTCAATTTCCTTGCGCGCTCACGTTAAATCGTCCAACGTGGGGACGATTATAGCTTCTGTGTTGAGATCGGATGGCGGAATTTCTTTACTTGATGAATCCATCGGTCCCACCGGGCGTGCCAAGAGTGTGTTGACGTCAAAAACTTGAAGTATGGTTTCTGACAGCAGCACACCAGACGAACACCTGGTTCAAGAGCGTGCCAGTCGATTTGACCTATAATCAACAAGGTAAAAGATATAAAATTCACTCGAAGCCGATCGTTGGGATCAATCGGCTTAGACTCAATCAGCTTGAAGCCGATCAAGATCAAAGTATCAGAATAGATCTAATTAGCCGATTAAGGCTAATCAGAGGATAAAATTCTCTCAAAGCCGATCGTAACGATCAATCAGCTTAAACTCAATCAGCTTGAAGCCGATCAAGATCAAGGTATCAGAATAGATCTAACTAGCCGATTAAGGCTAATCAGAGGATAAAATTCTCTCAAAGCCGATCGTAACGATCAATCAGCTTAAACTTAATCAGCTTGAAGCCGATCAAGATCAAGGTATCAGAATAGATCTAATTAGCCGATTAAAGCTAATCAGAGGATAAAATTCTCTCAAAGCCGATCGTAACGATCAATCAGCTTAAACTAAATCAGCTTGAAGCCGATCAAGATCAAGGTAACGGGATAAATCTAATTAGCCGATTAAGGCTAATCAGAGGATAAAGGCAGATCGATTCTGAAGAAGGCGATGCGCAACAAAATCAGAATAAATCAAACCTGGGGCGTAATTTGAAGAAGATCAACAATCGGCGATGCGCAACTTTATTGATCAAGATCGAATTACAAAGACTAAATTACAAGAACTACTCCTAGTCGACGGAAAAGTAGATGAAAAGTAGACGCGAATTGGTTGGTTGGCTCTGGGCAGCTTTTCTGATCACCTCTAGACCTCTTTTATAGCCATTGGCCGATAGAGTCCTGGTACAACACGTTAGGAATAGAATCCGTATCGGCCTCTATTTGGAGGGTGCTTTCCTTAACAACTTGTTTTGTTTTCAAATATCTTGATCCGTTATCCAATCGTATCTTGTTGATCTTGGACTGCCGATTTTGACCCTATCTGCCAAATTTTGGTGCAAACACTATCAGAAGAAAAGACGAGTCTGGACTGAAAAACACAGAACAAGAGCGCCCTCTACGTGAGGAAAGACCAATTTACAGCGTGCACCCTTCAGAAGGAAGTACGCAATGCAGCATGGAGGCTGAAATGCTAACTTCTTCTCATATGCCAAGATGACGCGCTTAAATCTCGCTGACAATTTGCAATATACCCTTCAGAAGGAAGTAATCACTATTTAGGCCAATAATAACCGCGGGAAAAGTCTTTTCTGTTAAAGATAAGAGATAAAGATAGTAACTGTTGTCCTTACCATCTCTCTGTTGTCATAGCATTCTATCTGAAGTTTGTCGCTATAACTACTGTAATATATCCAGCCGAGTAAGCCGAGTCTGTTTGTAATCAGCCGAGTTTGTTTGTAACTGATTGTAATCTGTTATCTCTGAAGATATAAATACAGAAGAACCTGTTAAGGTTCCTTGTGGCAAATATCATCTCTTTCTTTACATGGTATCAGAGCTTTAGGTTTGCCACTCATGTCGACCACCGGCTCCCATACAACTGCATCTTCTCCAAACTCCACCTCCGTCTCTTCTGGTTTACTCCCTACTCTGTCGCTGCACTTCATCAACATCAAACTCACAAGGGAGAACTATTTACTCTGGAAAGCGCAGGTCATCTCATACCTCAGAGCACAACAATTGCTCGGGTTTGTCGATGGCACTGCCGAAAGCCGCCCATGCTGATCTCTGAGGCTGACGAAGGAGGTGCACGGCAAGTTCCAAACCCGGCACATCTTCTATGGGTCCAGCAAGATCAACTTGTTCTTAGCGCATTCCTTTCTTCCTTGAGCGAAGAAGTTCTTGCGCATGTCCTATTCCTCTCAACTTCTGCAGAGGTATGGAATACTATTGAGAGCATGTTTGCATCTCGATCAAGAGCTAGAATCATGCAGATACGCATGCAGCTCTCCAACCTTAGAAAGAAGGATGCGTCCATCAGTGACTGTTTCCGTCAGATGAAAAGTCTTGCTGATACTCTTGCATCAATCGGGAAGCCCCTCCAAGATGAAGAGATTGCATCTAATGTGCTAGCAGGACTTGGTTCGGAGTATGATTCTCTAGTGACGTCCATGACCACCTGTCCTGAACTAATTACTCTTGGTGACTTGTATGCACATTTGCTGAATTTTGTTAGATATAATCTTGTAATCAGTTTAAAAGTCAGGATTGTTTAGGAAGATAAGATTTAGTTGGTTAGTTTGTTGAGTTAGTTTGTAATCTAGCTTGACTATATAAACCAAGGAATAAAACAGAAAAGGCGGAGCAGTTGCGTAGGCCAATAAAAAATTTTCTGACTGTTCCAACAATTGGTATCAGAGCGTAAGGTTTTGGATCAACCCGCTACCCCGGGAGGAGGAGACTCCTGGGGTGGCACCCGAGAAGGTGGGCGCTCGAGGAGTTCCTGGACGGCATCATCATGGTGTGCGGGCCGAAGTCCAATGGCGTGGCAGCGGCAAAGCATGACGGAGAGGAAGGCGTGCGCACGCGGCGGTCGGCACGCGAATGGCATGAGCGTGTTCTCGGAGATGTTATCCAGTGGTGGGGCCGTGCCGAACGCGTTCGTTCTTCCCGCCGTCCTCAGGTGCTGCGCCGGGCTCGACGACATGAAGTCCGGCAAGCACGTCCACGGGTGGATACTGAGGAACGGGGTGCAGTTCGCAGAGTGCATGCAGGAGGTAGGAGCAAGGAAAAGAGAGCAACAAGAAAAGAGACAGGACTTCTCGTCTGGCTCAAAGGCAACCGAAAGAAGGGAGATAAGTAGAGAGTGAAATAAAGCAACTCTAGGCAGCGTCTAGTAAACAAGAAGCAGCGAAGAAAATAGAGCAAAAAGTAAAGAAAAAAATGAGTTTATTTTTGTGCGAGTTGTGTTCACAGGATAAACGTGTGCGAGTTTCTTCAGAAATGTCGTGCACATCAGAAGAGATCATACTGCACAAGAAGATCAAAAAGAAGTCGCTGCGTGTGTCAAAGTTGACTCAGGGGTGTTGAAAAGATGCGTTCGCCGTCCAAAGTCAAGTTCGTCAAAGTCGACTCCAGGGCGTTGAAGAGGTGTGTTCGCCGTCCAAAGTCAAGTCCGTCGAAGACGAATCCGGGACTTTGAGGAGATGTGTTCGCCGTCTAAAGAAGTTCGTCGAAGATGAGTCCGCGATGTTGAGTAGATGTGTTCTCCATCCTGTGTTGAGCAAATCGTAATTGAGCCCGATTGCCTCAACAAGTTAGAGTTGTGTTAGAAATTTGATATTACAAGATTAAAGGGGTGAATGTTAGATATAATCTTGTAATTAGTTTAAAAGTCAGGATTGTTTAGGAAGATAAGATTTAGTTGGTTAGTTTGTTGAGTTAGTTTGTAATCTACCTTAACTATATAAACCAAGGAATAAAACAGAAAAGGCGGAGCAGTTGCGTAGGCCAATAAAAAATTTCCTGACTGTTCCAACAAATTTTGAGTTAAGGCTTGATCGTAACAATACTGATACTCAGATTCAGTCATCTGCTAACAATGTCACAAAGGGGAACAACACCAGTAATTACAACAGTAGTAGTAATTACAACAGCAGTAATTACAGCCGCAACTCTCACTCTTTTGGACGAGGACGCGGCCATGGTTTAGGGCGAGGAGGACAAGGCAACAACATTTACAAGCCAACTTGTCAAGTCTGTGGTAAGAAAGGTCATGACGCTCTTCGCTATTATCATCGATTTAATCATACTTATAAGGCTGAAGAACAACGCACTGCTACTGCTGCTGCCACTGTCAGTTCTTATCAGTTGGATCAAAACTGGTATGCTGATACCGATGCGACCGATCACATTACTAGTGATCTGGACCGGTTGAGTGTTCGTGATCGCTACAAAGGTAATGATCAAGTTCAAGTTGCAAATGGAGCAGGTTTGTCAATCTCTCACATTGGTCATTCTACTATTGTTGGTTATTCTCGTCCCTTAAACCTCCAGAATATTTTGCATATTCCAAACATCAATAAACATCTCCTTTCAGTTCATAAGTTTGTCTCTGACAACGATGCCTTCTTTGAATTTCATCTTGACTACTTCTATGTAAAGGATCGGCAATCGAAGACAATTCTTCTTCAAGGGCAGTCTAAGAATGGCCTCTATCCGATAGTTGAAGCTCGGTCACCTCATCATTCCTTTGCCGCTGCCAAGATCTCCAAAGAACAGTGGCATCAAAGATTAGGACACCCAGCGTATGCTATCACTCAGACCATTCTTCAGTCAAATAAATTAGGTTTTGTTTCCAATAATTTTGAGCATGTTTGTGATGCTTGTCAATAAGCAAAGATTCATCAACTTCCCTTTGGAGATTACAAGTGTTATGTAAGCTTTCTTGATGATTTCAGTAAATTCACTTGGATCTACCTCTTTAAACAAAAGACTGATGTTGCAAATGCTTTTTCTCAATTCCAATATCATGTAGAACAATTGCTTGGTCGCAGCATTCGTGCAATGCAAACGGATTGGGGTGGCGAGTATCAGAAAATTCATAAGTTCTTTATCTCATCAAGTCTCGTGCCCTCACCCTCATCAGCAAAATGGAATAGGTGAGAGAAAACATCGACATATTGTAGGAACAAGTCTAGCCTTGCTAGCCCAATCCTCTTTACCATTACGGTTTTGGGATGAAGCTTTTCTCACGGCTACATATTTGATCAATCGATTACCTAGTCGAGTTCTTAACAATGATACTCCTCTTCATCGACTTTTGAATGTCTCTCCGACTATTCTCTGCTCAGAGTTTTTGGCTGTGCCTATTGGCCTCTTCTTCGACCATATAAATCACACAAGTTGGATTTTAGATCACAACAGTGTGTGTTCTTGGGATATAGCAACATGCATAAGGGGTACAAGTGCTTGGATAAGTCTTCTGGTCGAGTCTACATCTTAAGGGATGTGATCTTTGATGAAACAGTGTTCCCTTTTGCTACTTCTCGTGCTGTTGGCTCTCTACCATCATCAAATTCAGAGGTTCTGCCCTCTCTACCTCTCCTTGTTCCTATTTCCATTACTGCCCTTTACCTACGTCTGAACCAACATTAGTAAATGATTCAATAGAGGATCACATTCCTTCATATTCGATTTCAGCTTCACCTAATGTGTCTGAAAGTTCTTTGCCACTGCAGTTTCTTACAGGACTACGCCATCGTCTGAATCCACTTCAGCAGGGGGAGATACTAGGCCTCGAACCCGTTTACAGAACAATATTGTTCAACCAAAGCAGTACACCGACGGCACTATTCGTTATCCACTTGTGAGACGACGACATGCTGCATCCTTTGCTGAAACATCTGAAACTGAAGTGCCATCCTCTCATCAACAAGCTATGCAATACTCTCATTGGAAAGCAGCCATGGATGTAGAACATGAAGCACTGATGAAGAATGGGACATGGCACCTTGTACCATTCAAACCAGGGTGTAATCTTATTGACTCAAAGTAGGTCTTCAAGGTCAAACAAAAGGCTGATGGTACTATGGATCGGTATAAAGCCAGATTAGTTGCCAAGGGCTTCAAGCAACAATACGGCATTGATTACACATATACCTTCAACTCGGTTGTAAAACCCACGACAATACAGCTTATTCTATCCTCAGCCATCTCTCAAGGTTGGAGCTTGAGGCAAATTGATGTGCAAAACGCCTTCCTTCATGGTGTTCTTCAAGAAGAAGTTTATATGAAACAACCTCTAGGATATGAGGACAAGGAATATCCAAAGCATATATGTAAACTTGATAAGGCACTGTACGGGTTGAAACAAGCGCCAAGAGCTTGGTATTCTCGGTTAAGCTCAAAACTCAATGATCTTGGTTTTGTTTCTTCCAAAACAGACACTTCTCTATTCATACTTAATGATACTAGAGTTGTCGTCTATGTGCTAGTATATGTAGATGATATCATCATTGCTAGCTCATCTCCTCGTGCCACAGAGATGCTTATTTAGCAACTGAAGAAAGACTTTGCCATCAAAGATCTTGGGCGATTGAGTTATTTTCTGGGCATTGAGGTAGATTTTGGAAGAAGTGGTATTGTTCTTACTCAAAATAAATATATCCAAGATATTTTACAAAAGGCAAGCATCCAGCATTGTAAGTCTATTGCTACACCAATGAGTCTAGAAAAGTTATCAAAGGAGCAAGGAACATTACTAAGGCCATGTTTGTTTCGGCTTAAGCTTTTTGGCTTTTAGCTTAAACTAGCTTTTTGGCTTAACGAGCATCTAAACCATCTGCTTTTAAGCCAAGATATGTTGTTTGGCATCCTGGCTTTTTTATGGGTTGAATGGTGTAGCTTATTGTTAGAAAGTTTGAAATACCCTTTAAGGTTGTAAGGACTTTTCTTATGTACTGATCTATCTAATACAAATGTTTCATACTTTTTTCACCGAATGTTGTATTGAAAAACATAGATTAATCTTGAGATCAAACTTCATTCTGAGCATAATTATTTATACTTGAAACTCTTAGTACATGGCAATTTTGAACTCTTCTCAGACTGAAAATAGCATAACAATTCTGAACTCTCGTCAAACTAAATAAAAACATATACTGAGGGGATTGATGAGGTAGATCCGGTCGCCTCTTGCCGCGCCAGATCCGACCGCCTCCACCCACCTCCCGCTGTTCCACCCTCGGGTCCGCCCGCCTCCACCCACGCCATGCTTGATCCAACCACCTCCCGCCGTGCTACAGTCGGATCAGTTCAGCTCCACCTGCGCCACGCCCGAACCCTGTAGACTCTCGCTACTCCAAGCTCGGATTCGACCGCTTCAACCCATGCCGCGCCGGATCCGGGTCGGTGGAGGAGGCAGGAGGCTGGGGACAGCGGAGGAGGGAGGAGGTCAGGGACGGCAGAGATCGGAGCGGCGAAGGGAGAAGGCATGTCGCACATGGGAGCGAGAGAAGACGAGGAGAAATGAGGATATGCGAGAAGGATTTTTGAATTTATGTATGATGGCATTTGGTGGGTAATTTTGGAGACTTCTAGTGGCAAAGGGTTATTTTAACCCAAAAGAGCGTAATAATAGAATTTTTCAAAGGAGTTGGGCGACGCACGAGCAAATACTACAATCAATCAAGGACGAGGCAGCAAATTGGGTCTCCGCCGGCGCGACGCACCTAGCGAAAATTCTGCACCGACATCCTCCTTAGTGTGTGTGTTGTTGGCTGTCTATTTCTTCTTCTTCTTTTTCTCTCCCTACCTTCTTAAAGTCTAATCTCTCCGCTGGGTGCCCTCTCTGCACCTGCCCTCTTGTTCTTTCTTCCTTCTTTAATATATTCACGGCGCGTCGTTTCAAAAAAAAAGCCGAAACAAACAGGGCCTAAATGAAGCTGAAGCTTTTCTCTATCGGAGCATTGTGGCAGCTCTGCAGTACCTTACTTTGACATGATCAAATCTCTCCTTTGCAGTCAATAAGGTTTGTCAGTTCCTACAAAGTCCAACAGATGTGCACTGGTCTACTATGAAGATGATTCCCAGATATCTCAAAGGTACTTTATCACATGGACTGAGTATTAAGATGTCGAAATCAAATTTGCTTAGTGCATTCTCTAATACAGATTGGACAGGGTGTCCAGATGACCGGAGATCCATGAGTGATTATGCAATATACTTTGGATCGAATCTGATATCTTGGAGTTCTAAGAAGCAACCCATAGTGTCCAGGTCAAGCACAGAAGCTGAGTACAAGGCAATTGCGAATGCAGTAGTAGAATTGATTTGGGTTCAGTCTATTCTAAAAGAGTTGGGGATTTATCAAGCAAGAGCACTGACTTTATTAATCTTGGTGCTACTTTTTTTTTTAAAACAGCCAAAGCTGATATTAGATTATAAGGGCTGGTTACAAAGGGAGAATGGAGCTACAAGGCATGTAAGGCTCCAGATAAAGAAGAGTCGCAGAGGGCGCGAGCCCAAGCTAGAGGGGCGTAAAAGAAAAGAAAAAGAGAGAGGAAAAGGAGAAAAACAAAAGAGACGGAGACAAAACGGCTCTAACCCTCTGTTGGAGAAGTCTTCCGAGCCGCACAGCCCCTGCAAGGGTCCGGTGAGAGCCTCATCTTTGATGGATCAAGTAGCCGATCATGGACGCCGCACCTTCTCGGAAAACTCGTTGTTTCATTCTTTCCACCATTGCCGGCAGGACGGGATAACCAATGTCTTGATGCCTTTTCGGTTAGTCGATTGGCCTCTATACAATGCAAATTCCATTGGTCAAGGTTCAGAATCGCCACCCATCGGTCAGGTGAAGCGCCAGATGCGAGACCCATTGCGCAAGTGACGACCACAAAGAACGAACTTGAGGACAATCAACAAATAGGTGAAAAACCGTTTCGAGGCTTCGATTGCACATTTGGCAAAAGTACTGGTTTGGCCATCCCCTAAGTTGCAATCATTGCGCTGTCCATAGTCGATTATGGTGTGCCACCGTAAAAGATCTTACTGGTATAACGGTGCCTATGCATCAGATTGTAGCAGAGTAGGACTTGCTGGTGCATCCATTAAACTGGATGTTGTAGGCAGAGGCAGCCGAGTAAGCGCCATTGGAAGTTTGTGCCCATGTAATGGCATCTTCCATGTCCGGGCGTAGCGGTATTGACTGTATTTTGGTCTATAAAAGGACATACTCTGGAAATAACGCAGGTTGTAGCTGACGGAGTATGTCTCGTATCCAATTATCATTGTGCGAGGCATTAGCAACCGATCTCGTTTTCCTCCTAGAGTGCTTGTAAAGGTCTGGCGCAATCTGAGCGGGTGCAGCATCCTGGAGCCATCCGAGGTCCGAAGTCGGTTCTTCTACCGCTTCAATGGTGACTTTGGTAGCCGCCATGAAGAGCTGCTGGTCAATTCGGTCGCACGGCGTTGGCAACCCAGTCCATGGCCTTTCCGGGGCCGCATGCTTGAGCCATAGCCAGCGGAGTCGAAGTACTCTTGAGAACATGTCCAAGTCCAGTACACCTAGACCTCCGAATCTGAGCGGTCGACAAACAGTTGTCCACTGAACTTTGCAGTTACCACCATTCAATGTCGCATTTCCTGCCCAGAGGAATTTCCTTCGTATTTTGTCGATGTCCATGATAAACTTCTTTGGTACCTTTAGCGCAGTCAACAAATAGATTGGGATTGAGGTGAGGACAGACTTAACCAAGGTCAGGCGTCCTCCCATCGTGAGATGCGGCGCTTGCCAGGTAGCAAGCGGGCGGGCCACTTTATCCTGAACGGGCTGCAAGTGAACTCGTCGTAGCCGGCCCAGCGTCAGAGGCATTCCCAGGTATTTGATGGGGAAATCAGAGATAGCCCCTGGGAACGGTGCAAGGATATTCCCGAGGTCTAGGTTGCGGCATTGGATCACTGCTACGGAACTCTTTTGAAGGTTGATCTGTAGGCCAGATGCCTGTCCGAAGTGGTGCAGAATGTCAATGACAACTTGCAGTTCCTCCCTGATCGGGTTTAGAAAAATGACAACATCGTCCGCATACATGGACAGCCGGGAGGAAACTGCGGATCCCCTGAGAGGCGAAAGGACGCCGTCCTCCGTGGCCTTGTTGAGGATGAAATGAAGCGGGTCTATGGCCAGAATGAATAGGTAGGGCGACAGGGGATCGCCCTGCCTTAGACCCCGACGGTGAGAGATTCGTCTCCCTGGTACCCCATTGAGTAGTACAGAGGAGGTCGCTGTCGCAAGAAGGATAGACAGCCACTCCCGCCATCGTGGCCCAAAACCACGTGCTTGCAGAAGTTCTAGGAGATACTCCCAAGATACGAAATCAAAAGCTTTTTGTATGTCCTTTCGCTTGCCAAAGATGAGCCCATTTTACACAAAGCCAGTTACTGATCTCTAGTGCCATATGTAACTACAGCTAGATATGCTGCCTTAATATAACAACCTTACTGGGCAAATGACAACCTTACTGGGCAATGGATTGAATTGAATAGTTAGATGCAAATTGCATTTCGCCAAAACAGCAAACTAGTGCTGACCGCCGACTGCCGATCAACACACCAAGATGGTCAGCACTTACAAGGAGTGGAGTGCCACTTTAAACAGCGTAATCGAGAAATTTGAATATGAGAGCTCCACAAGATATATAGTCTGCTAGAACGTATGCGAGCAAGGAACTCTATGGTCAATGTTCAGATTCAAAGATGCCATAAGTCTTCTTATTTCTTTCTAAGGTATTGGTACCTCCAAGTGGGAAGCTTTAACCGACTGGGGCCATAAGTTCTCTGATTTCTTTCTAAAGTTTTCATTTGGAACTAAATCTCTTGGGACTTGCTAGTGCCCGGACCTACGAGGGGAGATTTCACATCGTACGGTTCCCTTCACTGTCAGATCTCACTTAAAGATGTAAATCTCAACTCTTTGATCTATACAACAACAAAAAAATATAAGGCGCAACAATTTATTATTGAGCTTGCAATAAAAATCCCTCTCTGATGCAACAACTGTGACCATCGGATTGCCGACTTTCTCTCGCGTAGCAGTGTGGGGATGAATTAGCGCAACAAATGCTCACACCGACGCGACAACACGACCATCATGCAACAAAACCGCCCCTGCCTTTTTACGTTGTACTCAAGTTTGTACTGTTGCAAGACATCGTCCTCAAACTCACAAACGCAACATTTCAGAAGAACCGTGAAACAAATTATTTCAACATCCGCAACAATAACGCAAAACCCATAAAGCATTGCAACAAAAGATAAATATTGGTGCAACAATACAAGAAAACTATCCTCAACAAAAATAAAAGCATAGTTTCAACGAAGGGAAAATTTATCGAAACAACTTCAATATTTACATGAGGGTGTTGCAACATTTGAAAAGAATTACCACAACAAAATCAAGTACTTGTTGCGACTTATTTCCTTAACAAAACATGCAGTACAATAAACACATCCCCAAAAGAATAGCATAGGCTTCTAAGCCCAACCAACTATCAACCAAATAGCCCAAAAAAAAAAGAGCCCATGAGCCAGCAGGAGAGAGAGGTTACCTACTTGTACAGGCTCTACTTGAACTTCTCCTTATCGAGGAACTAGAGGATGAGGAACATGAGCTCATGGCTGAGTGATGACATGACGCTCACGTTGCCTCGATGGAGTTCAATCTTCTTAGCACCACCGTGGGACCTCGACTATCTTGAACAAACAATACAGTGACCATACGAATAGTGTGGATTCAGAAGGGGGCCTCGTCGTCGCCCTTTTTGTTAAGAGAGAGAAGGAGATGGAGAGATGTGGAAGAGCCCTTTTGGTGAGTGGAGAGAGACCGAGAGATGTGGAAGAGGAGAGATACGGAGAGAGAAGCAACAAGATAGCTCTTTTAATGGAGTAGACCAATAGATAAGAATTAAAAGAGCTGTGATGTGGTAGGCTATGGTATTTAATACAATAGACTATGACTCCCAAAATCTCTTTCCAAAGTTTTGGTACAATTCTAAGGGCATGTAGAATAAGGCCATGTTAGCTGGCTCTTAGCATGTACATATCAGCTTTGGTCTATGTGGAGGAGTGAGAAAAGAGGAAAGAGAAGAGAGCTGGCTCTTATTTAGGGCAAGTACAATAGCAAAGCCAACTACTGGCTAATAGTAAGCTAAAAGCCAGTTCGTACAATAACTGTCGCTAAAGGTTGTCTTTAGATGTTGTGCAATAACTATCTTTTCTCTCTTATACATAAATGATCTACCTATGCTCCCGTGCAAAGCTGGCTACTAAATAAGAGCCAACTCTCTTCTCTCCTCTTTTCTCACTCCTCCACATAGACCAAAGCTGATGTGTACAAGCTAAGAGCCAGCTGACGTGGCCTTATTGTACATGCCCTTAGTAGCCAGCTTTGCATGGGAGCATAGGTAGATCATTTATGTACAAGAGAGAAAAGATAGTTATTGCACAACATCTAGAGACAATTATTGTATAAGCTGGCTTTTAGCTTACTATTAGGCCCTGTTTGTTTCAGCTTAGGCTTTTTGGCTTTTGGCTTAAAGCTAGCTTTTTGGCTTAACGAGCTTTTAAGCCGTCTGCTTTTAAGCCAAGACATGCTGTTTGGTTTCCTGGCTTTTTGATGGGTTGGATGGTGTAGCGTGGTTCACAAAACCAATAAAATCGCGGTTTTGAGCGTATCATCGCGTTCGATATCCAAAACCGCTCAGTAAACCGCTTTAATTTAAATTTAAAAAATCAAAAAATTGAAGAAAAAATTATGCGTTGAAAACCGCCGAAACCGCTGAAAACCGGGTTTCGCTAAAAATCGCTTAAAAACCGAAGCGGTTTCGCGAAAAACCGAATGGTTTTCGATTTTTTTGAATTTTTTTTATTTCTTAACCTTTCGGTTTCTGACGGTTTTCGAGTGATTTTTCGAGCGGTTTTTGCGGTTTTCGAATTTCGAACGATTTTTTGAAATTCGGTTTTGTGAACCCTGGGTGTAGCTTATTGCTAAAAAGTTTGAAATACCCTTTAAGGTTGTAAGGACTTTTCTTATGTACTAATTTATCTAATACAAATGTTTTATACTTTTTTTCACCGAATGTCGTATTGAAAAACATAGATTAATCTTGAGATCAAACTTCATTCTGAGCATAATTATTTATCAACTTGGTCTGGATCGATGGAGGAGAAAGGAGGCTGAGGACGGCGGAGGAGGGAGAAGGTCGAGGACGGCAGAGACCGGAGCGGCGGAGGGAGAAGGCATGTCGCACAGGGGAGCGAGAGAAAACGAGGAGAAATGAGAAGATGGGAGAAAGATTCTTGAGTTTATATATGATGGCATTTGGTGGGTAATTTTGAAAACTTCCAGTGGCAAAGGGTTATTTCATCCCAAAAAAGCCCAAAAAAGCACCTCTCACATGGCTTTTGACTTATAGTTATATAGAGCCTTTTGGTTTTTTTTAAGCCTGGCTTAAAAGTCAGTCGTTTGTTTCGGTTTTAGCTTTTTTACTTTTAAGCCAATGAAAAAGCCGAAACAAACAGAGCCTTAGTCAGTAGTTGACTTTGCTATTGTACTTGTCCTGAGTGGGTAACCATGATTGATTGGTTGTAACTTTTTGGCTTAAGTTCCGTTTAGCATTGCAGTAGTGGGCCGCGACCTCCTGGACTTCACCGTCGCGGTCGGACGAGACCACCCGCTCGCCGCTTCCTCGTCGCCTCGGACCACGCCCGCCCGGCGTCAACCAAGTCCCCGTGGCGAAACCCGCGCCGGCGAGCGAGGGCGCACGGAGCGGCTGGAAGGATAGCATTGTGGCTGCAGGGAGGGGGCCGCGGCCGAGGTACGCACGGCACGAATGTGGGTGCTATGCTTTCCACGGCGGTTGAGGCAGGTGAGATGAGGGGAGGAGAGGTTTCGCCTTTTCGGCTTAGTAGATTGGAAGAAAGGATGGCGGGATTTGGAGATTTGGACTATCTGCGTGGTGCTCTGATCTGAAGGAGGGAAAAGAGCTCGCAATTGGTTGTCAGAAAACCTGCCCGGAGAAAATTCCCGTGTTTCCCCCAACGGAACAACGAATAAAGAATTTCATAGGGAAAGAAACGTGAGTTACACGAACAATTCCAGAATTTCAAACTGGACCAACAATCGATGAGAGCATATTTCAAGATTTGAACTAAATCTTGAAAAAAAAAACACCCAAACACAACTTACAGTCACTAAAGTACAACCAGAAGCTATGGTCCCGACTCCCATGTGTGACAACAGATGGAAAGCTCAAGTAGAACAACACACTGATGCGCTGTATATTTGTATCCACGTTTTTTCCCCGAGTATTTCAGAATCCAGATCATTCCTTAACACCAAATTACATTATAACAAAACAGTGCAGAAGTTGTAATGACTAACAAATCATTTATTGACATATTGGGATGAGAAGGTTAAGACTGTTCACAACATTTGGTGTACCTGTTTTGGTATATTACATCGATGAACCATATGTGCTTCAGAACATACAGGTGAAGCAGGTCCTCTAAGCAATAAATAACTAGCATACCTGAATATAATAGGTGAGGCGATACACATGTCACCAGAAAACCTATGGACTGTTGGCTATGTATGTAAAACGGAAGTATAACTAAATAGACACAGGATAAGATGCTTTAAGTTAGTACTTTACAGTACAGGAGACAGCCAATCCAAATGTTGGTCACCATTCTGGTCGCTCTTTGAATAGGGAGGTGGTTGGCTAGACTCCAGAAGGCAGTATCCATCAGATTGCCTAACCAAGGTTGTGGCATCTGGAATGAATACATTAACCGTTTTTAATCTTTACATCAGCCACCGCAGTCAGAGATCAGCAGTTTTGAGGTATGAACAGTTTGCGACTTCAAGGCCACAGAATGTACATAAAAATGTTGCAAGCCTGAGCCAGGTCAAACAATGCCAACCATTGGTACTAGCATGGCCAACACCTACGGAGGACCCCGTACAGCAGGACTAGCCGTTCTAACACGGTGAGCAACAGCAAGAGATGGCCTGCCAACTGCTTCCATTATCCTACTGAACACAACCTTCACAGGGACACATGTGACTAGTGGAATTGCTCCCTCTGGTTCGATCAAACCACTCAAAATGTCACTGCACCTATGTGCCTTTGCTTGACCATCTATATGATTACTTTTTCTGATGGAAATGGAAGAAAGGGCCCTGACTTTCTGGCTTGATGAGTTTCCTTTCTTGGAGTTGAAGGGCTTCTTACGATATTTATGTGACAATGGCCTCTGAAGACTAGAGATGCTTTTCTTCATAAACCTAGCCTGCTGATTGAAAGGAGCAGAGAACCTATTAAAGGGGGGGTCCATCTCACTAAGCCCCCCATTGTCATCACCATCTAAGGCTGCTCCTGTTGAATTAGAACGTGGAACTCTTGGCATAAAGGTCCTTCTGCCCGTTCGCCAGGCAGGTGCTGCTGCTGGGCTATGTTCCAGAATAATAGCACAGCCCAAAACAAGGTGGTCAGTTGAACCATCTTCAAGTATTTCAATTTGGATAGGGTGTCCAACAATAGCTTTGCCGTTCAATCTGCTCATTAAAGAAACAATTGGGACATGCTCACCTTGATAGCCAGCCTGTACCTTCATGTCAACATTAAACAACATTGGGCCCATGTAACCACGATGTGAACCATAATTCCATTGATACAATGAAGATCCTTCCCAGCATGCCTTCCGACCAAGAGACGATATCTGATCACCATTCTTATTTAGTGGAGAAGTCTTGCAAGAAATTTCAGTGTCATTGAAAGAATTGTAACTCCTTCCAAGATCTATTGTAGGTTTCAAAGATGAGAGATAGTCTTTACCATAATATCTGTTTTCTGAATAGCTTGCAACCTTATCAACTAAATCAGTTTCCTCAGAATCACAATCCATCTCTTCTTGGGTTTGGTAAAAAGTTTGACCAAACGATTGGTGGCTGGATGCACTAACACTCTCCATTTTAGAATTACCTTCATTGGCTCTATACAGCGACCCTTTCATGATAATATTGGATTTGTCTAATGATAAATTTCCATATGTCTTACCCATAGGTCTCTTCGCTCCATTGCGTTGGTTGCGTTTACCTTTCATATGCCACTGGGAGACACCTAGCTCCGAAGAACCACCCTCATCCTCTAAGACATTTTGTTGAGGAACACAAGTAGAAAAGGTCACCTCATCATCATTGTTGTCACCATCCACATGCCTTAACTTATTAGAAGCCTGAAGGGAATAAGGGTCACATGCATCTGACTCTGGGGACTGTCCCTTAGCATACCCTGCCGATAATATTATCACAAGAAAGGTGATCAAATAAGGTAAAATATCCGTAGAGAAGTAAAATTACATCGAGTAAAGCATTGGAATCAAATATCACATTTCCAGTCAAAAGTAAAGTTTTATTATAGTAAAACCAAGGATTTAAATCGCGGTTCGCGGTCCGTCACAGTGAGAAATATGAAAAAGCTATCGCGGCTATAGTGGGCTATCGCGGAAGCTATGCTGCATATTGCGGTTTACTATAATATACATATTTTTTATTATTTTGAGTATGTGGTGTCGGTAATTTATATATAATGAACAATATTTAAATTTGGAATACATGTTATGATTGTTATATATATATTAGTTGTACAATGTGTAACAAAAAACAATATATATAATTATGTAAATTTAGGAGATGGACTTGGATTTTAACTAATATTTATTATTTCTAGGAGCCAAATTAATTCAATTTAAGTATAACAAATACGATAAAAGAAGAAGATCATGAACAAAACACAATTAATGTTTATAAATATAAAGAGAATTGACACATATAGCATAGCGGAGCTATCGCGGCTACAAAAATAGTGGTCAATATAGCGGCTATAGCAGTTGTAGCTGTGTTCGCGAAATTTTATTCAAATGCGTAGCGTTTTATGTCTGAAAAAGCTATACCAGAGCTATAGTGGGCTATTTGAATCACTGAGTAAAACAGAAACAATAGCAAGCATACTTAGCATATCTCAAACAGCAAAATAATCAGTGTACTTCCAGGAAGAAAAGGCAGCAAGAAAAACTAAAAAGATCTATACAACACTAAGTAGCATGATAGAAAGCATTCTTGCACTCGATTATTTCAGCAATTCAGCCCTACCCTCATGTGGAACTACACGATTACATGATCGACCATAATTAATTGATTATATAAGGAAAATAACAACAATTCTAAAGTATAATTAAGAATCAATATTTGACAGCATAAGCAGGGGCGTGATTACTTTGCAAAAGTCGAGTGTCATCTTCTGTCTCAGTTTCTGAGCATTCCCTCTCTGAAGAATCAGGTCCATGCTTCTCAACAAAGTCCGACAATGTTTGCTCTCCAGAAAAAGAATCAGGCTGCTTTAGATGACTTTCGGTCTCAAAATGAGCTCCTGTTGAAATCATTTGTGCAGAAGGTATATCACCATTGCTATGAGCGTCATCAGAACCAGTAGACAGGTATGTGGACCCACTTCTTTTGGACTGATAGGTAGTAGGCAGAGGATCCTTCCCTCCTTCGGTGAAGACAGTGCCAGAATCACCATTGTGCTGGCAAGAATGAGGCAATTTCACACTACTCTGTACAACATGAGCAAGTGGCCGACATCTATCATGTTTTTTGACAAGAGATTCTTCAAAAACACTTTTCTCTGATCTTTTCTTTTTCAGGGTTGTATTTTTTCCACCACTCTCTACACTTGATCCTCCTTGCATATGACCCAAATGAGAAAAGCCATTGATGTGATTACTGGGAGTGTCCTCTGAAGCCTCCCAAGCAAGAGATTCTGAAAAGTTTCTTTTTGAACCAGTGTGAAGAAAATTCTGTTCATACTCTTTTGTTTTACCAAGGAGAATAGAGTTATCCCCTTTCTGTTTTTTACTCTTTTTACTTTTGTAACGAGTACTGCCGAGATCTTTACACGGTTGAGTCACTGAGTTTTGCAAAGGCATCTGAGATTTCTGCATATTGCTTCTTGAGTAATATTCTGAAGAAACGTTATTGACCCCCCTCCTCATATCAGCAAGGGGGATACTGCAGGTGTCATCAGCCCTCAAACCCTGATTCTGTGCAAGCTGTTTTCTCTCCAATTCAAGAGCATGAAGAATAGCATCTTCTCTGCGAGCATATTTTTCTCTTCTCTTTACAGGAGTTCCTTCACAGGACTTTGCCCTCTCAATACAAGCATCAAACTCCCCACACCTAAATGCCTTAACACGTTTTGATTTCTCAAGGTTATACCAGTCACTGCAAAAAAGAGGAAGAAACAAATCATTATAAAGACAACTAAATACAAAGAAAGAATTGGAGTTCAAAGTTCAAACTGTAAGTTTTGCAGAAAGCCACATCAATACCAGGTAGCTTTGAGTATTCAGCGCAGCAAGCATTTTGGTTGTTATAATTGTGAATTAAAAAATCACTTAGAGCTAGAGATCAAGGAATGAATTATGCAATTGTAATATAAGGTGTAGCCAAGTAGAAGGAAACCCTATTTCTCCAACATTTCGGGTACTGACTCGTGGGTGGAGAACTACTTCAGTATTTGGATTGGCAAAATAAGCAGTACAATGCTAAACAAGACCTCCATCCATTCCAACACAATTAGCTCAGTCATAAACTTTTGGACACATGCCCCTTACTTTCTTAAAAATCAGGCTTTTGTAAGGAGCATAAACGTTCTGCTTGGTAACTTACAGAGAAAGTACATACAAGCCAGAGAAAATCTGATTTTATCAGCACATCCAATAAAAATGATATGGCAAAAACAACATGACAAATCTAAAACGAGCTGCTTAAATTATCTAAGTTGTATAAACTGCATTGAAACATAAGTAGTGTTTTTTTTGTATATGTGTTTTTTTAACTCTGTTGAACACATGCATCACAATATCATTTTGCACATGCCTCAACAGAAGGCCATTAAAACACCATGACAACATCAAGATAAATTAACAGTTCAGATGATTTGGATGCACACCAGTATGGGTGAAACCACAAAGCAGGTCTGCACCTCAATTTGCTGCATTACTTGTTTCAACCCCACATGTCAGACTGAGCAGCAAACTATTATATGTAGCATGATTACAAGTTTACAACGTATTACACACTGTTTAGTAAATAAATGCAAGTGATTATAACCTATTTTCATTGTGCTGTTAAATTACCAAGTACCAACCAACAATTAAATACACGCCCTGCAAAAAAAATCAACCTTTTCCCTCCACAAGGACGTACATGTAACAATGTGAAACATTCTATTGGCACCCCAACAAATGTATTCCTATCATTTGTATTCACTGTTCCAATATAACAAGCAAACTATTGGCATAAAAAAGTGTGAAACATTCTATTCCTATCAATTGTATTCACAGTTCCAATATAACAAGCAAACTATTGGCACCTCAACAAATGTAACAATGTGCACAACACATCAAGAACAGCAGCCTAGCACGTGCGAGTGTGCGACTGATTTGGTTCAGGAATGATCCTCTAGATAGTAGATTGTCTGATATTTGTTTAGCTATTTTCAAAGTTGATCATAAGTATTGCCTAGACAACCGACAGATGACTTATTCAACGAGAACAGATGGAAGTCAAGTTATCTGGAACAATAATTGGTTGCAATAGTTAAAATATCCCATTGTTGATCTAATTGTGTGAGAAATTTTACGGTACATTATACTGGTAGTATATAATAGGTAGTAGAAATCAAATCTAGCCATTGATTTATGAAGAGTATTTCTACTACTATACTACTGGAGAAAGTATAAATAAATACTAGCTAATCTGATAAAAAAATAAACAGTCCACGTTGAATTTAGTGTACCGTAAACAGCTCAATTGTGTTTGGAGTGGCAACCGACTGAGCATTCCCTTGTTGTTCCTTAAGCAAACAACTCCAAATTTAATCAACACCACAGACCATTCAATCCTAACCAAGCGTGATCTTGAAAACGAGATACTAACCTAGCATTAGAAGTAAGCAACAGCATATATCATTAAATTAGGGCGAAAAATAGAAGGAAGAACTAGAAGGGAAACTGACACGCTTGCGTCCTCGCGGCCGAGGAGCTTGACCGGAGTTCCTGTCCTCGGCGACACTATCTGCGACGCCGGAAGCTCTTCCGGCCCGAGTATTCTCCCTGGCCACCACGACCCGTTCCGTCGCCGCACCCACACGATAGTCCCCGGCGAGCAATCCTCGATGCCGCCGCCCTCCGCCTCCGCCTCCCCGTACCCCTCCCTTCCTCCTCCTCCTCCTCCCGTGCTCCGGCCCATCCCGGCTACCGAGTACCAACCCCACCAAACCAAACCCTAGGTCTCAGCTCAACTCGCTTCTACCAGCCTCCCTCGCGGCGGAGATCTGCCCTCCATTCAATTCCCGGAGGGCCGCATGCCCGCATCTACGAGGCTCCTGCTAGCTCTCCTCCCGTGCGCCTCCGCCGCGGGATTTAGGGTTCCGGCGACTTGCAGAAGCTCTGCTCCTCCCGCTCCGAGAACCTTCTCCTCCTCGTTGCCGACGTTTTTCGGCGAGAACGCTGCAGACGAAGGGGCCGTGCGCCGGCGCCTCCGGAATTATATTTTTCCACCTTTATTTATATCGTTTTCCCTCTATCAGCAAAATGCAAAGAGAAAGTAATAAAATAAAATCGCAGGGAAATAGAAATGGGGTGTTCTTATTTTGCCTGGTTGGTTTCGTTTCTGTTGATGGTTTTATGGTCCAACGCGTGGGGCAGGCATAATTAACAGCAGTCTGGAGCCCAAAAAAATATATCGGCCGGCGGAGTCCATAACCGGGGGATGACAGCATCCTGTGTAGTCTGGTAGGTTAGAATGATTCAACCGACTTAACAACTATTCGGATCTTCAAACAGTGTACTGTGTATAAATTGCTACATAACTACTGTGGTAAAAAAAAAAGACACAATGTTTTTAAACAGTATTTTGAAAGATCTACACGGTCACTTTTGATCCAACATCTATATGCAATTGCTTAAGTCGCAATCGTCAAGGGACTGCATTGGATCTTAATTCGGTATGGCTACTAGGTTGTAGTGTTTGCAAAAAAAAGACGGTAAATATTTTTATATAAACTATTGGAAAATTAAATAGTTTAGCTTTTATTTTACAAAACTACATATTTTATAAGAACTTGTGCTACAAAGTTACAATTTTTAGAATCGACATCTTCTTGTAACAGGTCTGACGGTGTGCACCTATATGGCAGTCTCACGCGCCCCCGTTTTCCGTTCACTCGCATGTGAGGCTGCTACGTAGGTCTGCGCTATCAGATTCGTTACAAGAAATAGTCAATTCAAAAACATGTAGTTTTATTATACAAATGCTTTTAAAATCTTTAGTTTCGTGAAGCTAAAACATATGTTTTCTGATAGTTTGTATAAGAAATATGTAGTTTCGTGTAATTTACTTAATAAAAGGTAGGATGTAGTGAAGACTAATTATGCAAAGACAGCATATTTTTCCCCAAAGACAGTGCTTGTATGGGTATCTATCTGTTCATGGTGGGGATGCTGGATAGTTCATTAGTGCATAGTGAAATGTAGCAATAAATCTTTTTTCAGTCATCTTATGTATATATGTTTATATATGTTCAATCATCTTTTCATAGGTAGTTTTTTTTTGTATGAGTTCATATAACGATGTTATGGACTGAAAGCAGGTTTCCCGCAAAAATGCAAGTATATGGCACGTTAATAGTACTGTGTCTAGATATACATGGCATACGTCGTAGTTTGGTGTTTTCAGCTTCACGCTTTTATGACGTGTATTGGTAATCAACACGATGCCATTCATGAAAGGTAAAAATTTACTGGATTGAAAATATAGGGTTGGAATGAAATTGTTAAATGTTTTATATTTTCACTAGTATAGTGCTCTGTCTTCCGGTTTCCTTTCCCAGCACGTAATATATGGTCTTTTTCTTTTCTAGAACATTTGTTTCTTTTTCCTTAATTTCAGGATATTTCAGGAGATCTGTTGTGGACCACAGGGATGAGTTAGACACATTAAACAATGGCCATCGAATGTGGGTGAGTAAAGCTGAGGAAAGATCTGAGAGGTTAATTTTGATGAAGGCAAGTTTCTGGGACGTTTCGCTGGGTACATGAAGGTTAGGCCATCTCTAGTGGGGTGCATTATTTGAAGTGGACATAGAAAAGAATGCTTAGGTGCATTATAAAGGGGTAATAGATATACCTTCATTAAAGATGGCAGGCTTTACCAATGAAAATGTAAAGCATTTAACAATTTCATTCCAACCCTATTGGTTATCCTTGGATTGGGTCTCCACGGCTGGACTG
Source organism: Otatea glauca (assembly GCA_036346275.1). Lineage (NCBI taxonomy): Eukaryota > Viridiplantae > Streptophyta > Magnoliopsida > Poales > Poaceae > Otatea > Otatea glauca. The sequence continues at coordinate 46,632,869 of CM070717.1, forward strand.
GTGACATAATGACATGTCATGCGCCGTTCTTCAAAATCATCTCTATCTGGCTAACCACCAAAAACTAGTATAGTGCGTGTGCTAACGCTACGACGGTACGACACTCGCTTATCAATTAAATAAGAAGATAAGTACGAATACAACACTTAATAATAAAAGAGAAATTTAGAATTTTAAATGAATTTAGAAAGAAAAACGGAACTAAATGGAGGTCGAATGGGCGAAAACGGGCTCCCAAAAGATTTTAAATCAAGAAAGAGAAAGAAAAAATAATTTTCTGATTTTAGATTATTTTTTGCAGCTTCCACAGAGAGCACAACAGCGTGCTCTCTCGGGCTTGGCCAGCAGAAAGGAGGGAAGGCCGGGTGGCGGTCGGTCGCAGATGGAGTGCGGCGAGATCGTCGGCACCGGCGCCTGCGGGGGAGGAGTCACGGTTGCGGTGAATTTCGCTGGGAAAGATGACGGTGATGGTTTGGGTTAACTTCAAAATCCGGCGATCTTTACAAGAGGGAGCACTTGGGGATTTACGCAATACGATGGTGTGGAGGAGAGCTCGTCGGCTTTTATAGCCTCGAAACAAGCATATTTATGGAAACCATAATTTGGGATCAAATTAGATTGGGAGAAAATTTTGACAATAGAGCACGAAATTTGGGGAATTAGCACCATAGATGGAAAGAGGAATGGAGGGAGGGAAGAGAAGAAGCTTCTTTAGTCTGAGCTGCAGCTAGAAGAAGCTACAGGTGAGTTGCCTTCATTTGTTTTAACTATAGAAGGATTTTTGAAAAGATAGCACATTAGGTTAAAAAATTCTAGAAAAATTCTCAAAAAAACTTTCGATTATTTTGTACTTAATAAAATTATTTTCAAAAAAATATAAATTATAATTTGGCGAGGCACGGCATGGGTGCGAGGTCGCCGACAAAGAACCTCGCGCGCTTAAGCAAAACCACCGATGGCGACCGTGGAGCCATTGCAGACTGCGTTCTCCGGTCATGCTGCCCATCTCCGGTTTCCTTTTCCAAAGATGTAATGTATGGTCCTTTCCTTTTTCAGACGTTTGTTTCCTTTTCCTTGATTCCAAGACGCTTGTTTCCTTTTCCTTGTTGATGCCGGAGGTAAAGGAAGGTCATTGTGGGCCACAGGATGATTTCGGAAAAATATGAAAATAAATCGCGCTCGTCGACCGCAGGATCCGCAAGGAAAAAAGATAAAATTAAATGTTGCTCACGCGCATTGGTTCCGCGAGAAAAATTGAAAAAATTAAGCAAAGACTCACTGCATCGTTGGTTCCTTAAATAAAAATAAAACAAAAATTCAACGCCTCCGTATACCAAATTAGGCTCTATGGGGCTAGATCCGTAAAAAAGTCTCGAGAATGGTCATATTCGGAAAAAAATACGATCACAATGCCAAGACAATAAAAAATTCAAGTCTTGTTTCCTTGCATGTGGATCCTCCCTATTTATTTCCTTGTTTGATTCACCCTCCTTCCAAATATGTAGTACGTACAATTTTGGCCAGTAAAAAATTCAAATCTGGTTTCCTTGCATGCGGATCCTCCTTATTTATTTCCTTGTTTGATTCGCTCTCCTTCCAAATATGTAGGTGGGGGAGGTCTGTTATGGGCCATAGGGATGATTAGACACATTAAATAATGGCCATCGGATGTGGGTGAGTAAAACTGAGGAAAGATCTGAGACGTTCATTTTGATGAATGCAAGTTTTTGGGAACGTTTTGCTGGGTGCACGAACATTGGGCCATCTCTAATGAGGTGCATTATTTAGGGTGAACGTAGGAAAAATTGGTTAGGTGCATTATAAAGGGGTATAGATTGAGAAATTCAAATTTCAAATGGCCCAAAAGAATGAGTTTTGATTTATTTTTTAAAAAAAGGTGGGATGGAAATGTAATTCTTAGTGAAATACCTTGTAAATAAATAATTCATTGCTATTATAAGTAGTCAACACACGTGGACATATAGGGTCACAATTAGGCTGGGCTTTGAACTGGTCTAGTCCTATGTAGCTGTGGTCGTGCTCCCCACCTAGAGGTAGGCGTCGTGCTGTGTTGGGCTGGTCTGGCATGGATTCATCGTGCTTCGTGTCTGAACCGTGCCTGGTCACGACGACCTATCGTGTCCACCGTGCCGTGTCGGTTCGGCCTGGCTCATTTGCACTATTGCTATGAGAGGAAAGGAGTCGGAGACGTATGGAATCGAAGCAGTAGACACAATATTATAGGAAAAAGAACTAAAATTTATTTATTCTTAAACAGTTATAGAGAGCGAGGGAGATGTGTTGAACACGGACGAGAGATGGGCAATGGACGAGAAAGAGAGTGAGGGAAACATGTGAGAGAGATTGAGAGAGATGGACAAGAGAGGGAGAGATTGAGAGAGACGGTGGAAGAAGCTGCTTTTTCCACTGTCTCTCAATCTCTCTTAGCTCTCTCTCCTCTCTTACCTGTCTCTCTCAGGTGTCGGCGGCGGGGTGACGTCTATGTTGTTGGGTGCGTCCATGGTGCTCATGCTCTGCAGGTCGGTAACCTTCATACTAGGCTTCTTCCTCATGTCCTGAATCATCGAGTCCGACACGACCAGTGCTACAGTATCATATCGGGCTGTAACGCCTATCGCGCTCAGTTCTCGAGCCCGGCATGGCATATGCAACAGTGTCCGATCGGCACAGCACGGCCCACTTCGTTGCGAGACGAGTTTTGGACCAGGTCATACCAGCCGGGCAAAAAAAAAAAAAGCTCAGTCCGGGTGCTCACCTCTATCCCACCCCACTAAAAAAACTCGGGTGCTGTGATTTCTTTTCATCTTGAACTGACTGAACATAGTCCCAGCTCCCACCATCGTCTCGATGGCTTCTCGTGCCTCGCGGTTCGCGAATCCTTCCATCCACAGCGAGCACGGGAGCATCCGCTGCTCACCAGTAAAATGTGGTTTGCAAGTAGATGGCTGGAATATGCCTAGTTCTATAAGTTGATACCATGTAGATTGCCATGGCATCGCCGCATCTTGTGTTGATTCTGTGTGGCTGTGATTCGCTTGTAGACTGTGATGGGAGCTCGTCGTCGCAGGGTGGTGGTGCCCGCTAGGTGTTTGATCGGGGTACTGCCAGATTCGAGCAGAACGATCTTTCATTAACGGCATGAACGAAGCTGCAGACACAAAACCTTACTAATTGAGGTTTGAAATAAAGTATCATGATATCTTTTGAATGTAGCTAAATATTCTTTTCGTTCTTTTTAAGTGATATTTTAGAACACGTGTAATCAAAATTTATAACACTCGACAATTAGTGTATTTATAGTTATCTAGATTGACAATTCTAATCAAAAGTATTTTTATAAAATTATTATTTTTACCATAAAAATCTATGATGTCATATAAAATAGAGTTTATAGGGATTAACATGCTAAGCATTTAGATGACTCAACTAGCATCCTACGATTAAAAAATAATACACTTTATTTTAACACAGATCTATTACAAGTAACTCTTTTTAAAACTGATATCTAGCAATTACACTTTTCTCTTTTCTTATGCTATCCTAGCATATCCACATATGAGAAATGAGGTATTTTGCTTGTATATATAGATTAGATTCGTCACCATAGACATAATCTAATTTGTTTAAAGAAAAATATCTAAAGCACTTAGATAGTTCTAAGTATTTATAAATTTTAAAATTGGATAATTTAGAACTTTCTTATAAAATTACCTCTGTTTTGATTCTTGAGAAACTAGTTGGATACGTACACCTTGCAAAGAATATGCTATTTTTTCTGTTCTACAATATAAGTTTAAGCTCACCATACACATAGGCCCTGTTTGGTATAGCTCCAGATCTCAGCTCCACCTCAGAGCTGGAGTTTGTAGGCTAAAATAAAGTGAATTAAGTTTATATTTTTAGTCTAAAATGTAAACAAGATGAAACATCTAAACACTCTTAATGTATCCACAGCTCCAGCTCCATAAATTTCTGGAGCTAAGAATACTCTGCTCCACCAACTCCACGAATTTTGGTGGAGCTAGAGCTGTCCCAAACACCCCCATAGACCAAGGAGGAATTAAATCTAAAAAAATATCACTGAGCCATGTGTACCCCTATTGTGTGGTGTACTACAGCTAGTTATCTACTTTTTTATCATTAAAGCAGACGTACGAAGTGGAAATATTTCAATAACTACACATTTAATCTTCTCGGTAGATTTATATCGTGGGACCATGAAATCGACTTATATTGCGAGACGAAGGGAGTAGCATGGTATAGTACATTCTGTCAGTTCCATATAAAAGATGACACAAAAATAAGAATACACGTTTCTATTGTTTACAAAAATTTGTGTAATGGAACTAATTAAACACAAATAGAGCTAAGAAGAGAAATTAGCGCAAGCTATGTACATAACAATTTGAGAAATATTGTTTATCTTAACTAGTGGTCAAAACCTTATTTATGCAATTTTGGAAAGGGTGCATATAAAAGATATATAAGATGTGTATTCGTTTCTTAATCTCTTAATGCGATGGTACAAAATCTTGATATTGATGTATGCAAATGTGTACTTATATATGTTTCTATAAACTTATGTGCTAGACCCTAGTATATAGTAAAACAAGATTGGAAACATAATTATCTGGTTAAATTAACTATATAATGTTTGTTTATCTTTATAGTGTAGCGAAGAGAATTATTCAATCTCCATAGTTTTAACAATTATTGTACAAAGAAGTATATATATATAATTGTAAGGTTATGTGTTACTCTATTTGATAAAAAAGATATTACTATATAATTTAAACAGAATTATTAAATAATATTCAACTAAAGATCTTAGGAAATAAATCGAATTCCTTACCATTGTATTTGCACCACATTTCGTGCTTCGCTCGACAAGACCTTCGACTTGTCCGGCAGTCTGATAGGACTAGGGTTCAAATTCATCCGATTTAGGGATCGACTTGTCTGGTGGTCTGATAGGGTTAGTATTCAAGTTCACCCTGATATAGGGTTTGGGTTCACTAGAACATCCAACAATAGAGGGAGGATGGCAACGATGGACTAGCATTAGGTGACAAAGTGGTGGTGGAGCTGTTAGCCATGGGTATGTAAGAGGATGACAAAAGGTGTTAAGGGGACAGGAGATAATCGTGAGTAGGTCGTTAGGTCTTGGGAAGGCGTTGGATGGTTGAGACGACAGATCTAGTGGTAGAGAATAAGAATGGCAATTTCCTCCGTTGGGCGGGGTCCGTGGGGAAAATTTCCATGGGGTGGGTGCGGGCAAGGAGTGAATGGTTGACCTCCTTGCACGAGGAACAGGGTTTGGCCCCAACTGCACTAGCGGGATGGGGACGGAGTCACCTTCCCTCATGAGGCCTATGGAGATCCGATAAAAAACATAAATATATTATTTTGTTTATAAATCTATGTTTTTCTTATACGTTGAAACTAAGACTTGAATCTATAAGCTTTGATATAATTTTTGAAGCTATATTTTTTTAATATATATAATTATAAATTAATAAATAAAGTCACATTATTTTTTTAAATATAATTAAACATATTGTACAATCCCTGTAGGTATCCTTGTAATTTGGCTTCCCTGGAGATCAAGGATAGAGTGATGTCCCCTGGGGCCTAGTGAGGGCGAGGGCACGGGCAAGGATGGGGAAGCTTTTCCTAGGGCCACGCAACCTGTTGCCATCTGTAGCGGGAGTGGGCGTAGAGGTGGTGGCGGCTGATTATGATCGATATATTTTGTGGTTTTAATAAAAACATGTACGAGCAAGTAAAATGGTTTGATATAAATTCAATAATAGAATTTTGAACCACTGATGACTAATCATTCTCTTTGTTTTGTCTAAGTAGTAAAGTATTTTTGTAAAAAAAATATATATCTTTTTAGTGTTTGTGGTCCAATTATCTCACACCCAAGCCTGAATATCGTTGAAGCATACGATCTTTCTCTATAGTAGAGATGTCCAAACGGGCTGGGCCGAGGCACGACACTATTGGCTCGGTCCGAGCACGGCACGGTCCACTTGCCCGTGCTATGCTTGGGCCAGCACGGCGGGTCAGCTCGGCAAAATTAGGATTTTTTTTTTATTTTTCTACATTTTTCATACTTTTTTTATTTTTCTAATTTTTTCGGATATTTTTGAATTCTTTTGACGCTAAAAGGTCGACACGGCCCGTCGAACCCGTGCCAGCACGGCACGTCCCGTTAACCCCGCGGATCGTGCTTGGGTTGCCTCCTCGGTACGTGAACCAACACGGTACGATCCGTTTATTAATAAAGTTATAAATAGATCGTGTCGTTTTTTAATCAGGCCACGTCGCTCGTTTGACCACCTCTACTCTATGGTCTAAAACTCTAAATACAAACTATACGCGCAGTTAGATTTATAGGCCAAATGACAGCGACGACTAGCATCTTGTTCCTTCCCTTGTGTTCTTTCCGTCCACGGTTGCAAGAGCTGCTTCCCTAGTTCCCTCTTCCGGACATCGCTTCGCCCTCCCAAAACGAGCGACCGAGACGTTCTCCGCCTCTTTTCTTCGTTCCCACCGTTCGCGTCCCCCTTCTAAGGCGGCCGGCGCGGTGAGCTCTTCTCCTCCCCTTCCTTCGTTTCCACCGTTCTCCAGATCTCCCTCTCCCCCTTTCCGGCGGCCGGCTCGGTGAGCTCCAGCAGGAGATCCCCCGTCAACATCCTCGTGGGGGATCATCCAAATCTTTCTTTCTACTCCAATCCGTGCAGTTTGTTGCGTGCTGGAGTACTAATAGCAGTTTATTTTCCAAAATTTTTGGGGGTTCAACTGAACCCCCATGCCCCACGTTAGGTCCTCCCCTGCATGGATGGAGCCGCAGGGAGGCGTTGCTGTGAGCTGGGAAGGTAACGATGTTTAAGCACTTGTTCCTTTCTGCTCATTGTGCAAACCTGCAATGTTATACATATACGCGCTTGTTGAATGCGCATTGCTAGTTCTGCCATGGCATGTAAAAGCTTCACACAGATTTCGGGTTGCCCCAATGTTTTCCTATGCATGTAGAACCTAATTTGAGATGTGATACCGTCTTGTGGTAAACACACTGAAGCTACTCAACCAAACATAGGATGAACCAACTCGTTCAGATATGATTTGAAAAAAATCCAAATGAAAGAGGAGGTAGTAACGCTATCAAATACTGAGACAAAAGAACCAAAGCATTTCTAGCAAGGCTAGTTAAGGGTACAGCAGGAAACAGGTTAAGACGTGGCCAGATTCTTATGAAGTTTTGCAAGCTAGCTAATGCTAAAGACAAAGTTCTCAGCCCTGATCAATAAGTTTGCTCGCTGGGAGAACTGGCGGAAAATTATCACTCTAGGACATTGTTTGAATAATCACTACAGTTGCTAAAAGACTAGTTGAATATGTTAACGGCCTGGTGTTGCGCATCCACTGCTTGAAGGAGCCTCTTAGCCACTGCACAAGCATAAACTGAGGAGCCTTCTGATACCTGGGTCATTATGGATGATGGAACATTACTATCAATGCTAACAGCTAGTCATGGGTAAAGGAGTTCTTGATGCTACTTTAAATAAATGAATTTGTTAATTACCTTAGTGTTAAACATGAATATGTGGTGATCACCTATAATACCCCCAACCACATGGATGAGCTCAAGCTGGAACTCATCTAGAACCTTTGCTGCATGAAGCAGAGAGTTGGCCTTCTTCTTTTCAGTGAGCTTGATGTTTACTTCATCATCCACTATGCGGACATCAACATGACATTCCTTTGACCTCCTCTGAACCCATGAGCTCCTTATGGCTCCATTGAGCTGATTGTCTTGATCATCCCTCGTTGGCCTCATCGATGAGCTCTCGCCATCAGCAGCTGCCTCTTGATCCAACTTCATCATTTTTCTCCTATTATTTCCATGCCTCTTCTGTTCCACCAGGATCTTCAGTTCCTTCACTGTTCGATTGAGCTCATCTATGTACTCAATGGCATCGCCTACTATTGAGGCCCTGTCATTCTGGAGCACAGTTTTGTAACATGTTAGTGGCATCTCCAAGATATTTAATTACCCTAAAATTTACGTAACATGGAATTTATATCTATCATGTTCTGTACTTCTTTTTGAAGTTAACTGAAAGGTGATGTATAATTGGTCAACATCAGTGAGGTTGGTACTACATTAGTACAATCTTGTTGAAGAGTAACATAATGAGGATGGTAACATTGTGCTTCAAAGAATCAAAGAAGAAATTTTGAACTATTAAAAGTTTTTATTGCTTTCTCCTAGTTAACTAGAAGGCATTGACTCACTTGATTCAGATGAACAAAGTAAATAATATGGCACTCAGTTACTGTAATTATCATCAAAGAGCAGGACAATCAGAAATTATTTTGTGACAATCATGTTGAATATATAGGATGTTATTTATCAGACTTCATATTATGTATACATACGCAACAAAGTGTAGCAACAAAACTTGAAGAAAATTTTGACAGAGAAGTCCTGTAGAAGTTATCCCATGCATATTACTTAATTCATGTTTCTTCAAGAACCTACATCAGACAGATGAATCACAGTTTTGCTAATGGCTTTTTGCCGATCTTTCATAAAATGTAGGTTTATTAGATTGGAAAGTATTTCGGTGTTGGCAGTTTTGGGCATCTTAACATTCTCTGAGAAGAAATGGATGAAGATATCTAGAAATTCGATTATCTTTACAAAACCAATGAAAGTTGGAAATACTATTGAAAATCTGAGTGGTCGGTTGTTCATCTGAGAATCACTAAGTTATTTGCAGCCCAAACAAGTAATTTGCAAAATGATGAATAAGGCTAACCTTGGTGGGATTTGGGAAGAGCATTCTTAAAGTCCTGTACTTCACATTTAGCTGCTCCCTCCTCTCTCTCTCAGTTGCAAAGTTAGTTTTCCCCTTACCCTTCCCAAATTCACCCTTCCCTCTTCTGCATTCCAGCACACTATCAAACTGCCTGTCATCTATCTCCTGAAAAAGATCTCCTCCTACACTTCCAACCCCAACCATCACATCTCTTTCATCCTCACTGGGGAACAGCCCATAATTTTGCGGCAGTGAATGACATATATCCTTTACTAGATGAGACTGAGTTCCATGATAACCTAACTGCAGAGCTGAATCACTAGTGAACATCAACCCACTGTGTGGAATCGCTGCTACTCCTGTAAGCTCACCGTTAAGATCCAAATAGTTAGTACCATTCAGTGTTGTATCACCGCAGACAGATGTTGTAGGGAATGCTGGAGCCACAGTGCACTGCATAAGATTTAGGAGATCAGGTGCAGATGTGTAAACACCATTCGGATAAAGTGCAGCATCATACTGTTGGATCTGTTGTTCCACCAATATGTTGTGTGGATCTTCACTAAACTGATGGTTGATTATGTGATCTTGGATAGTGCAGATAGTAGGATCCCAGTACGCAGTTTGTACTGGGGGGACCTCTTGCTCCAAATCAATTCCCAGTTGATGCTGAAGGTGGTTGATTGCTCTTGCAGCTTCGAAGGAAAGATTGGTCGGATTGGACAGTTCTTCTGTGGAAAAGGAGGGCATTCTGAATTTCTGTAGATCAATACTTGTATTTTCAGTGCATTTAGGAGCTTGAGTTGAGTCATGGATCAAAGATTCTGCCATGAGGCTTTGATCATTGGAACCATCAAAACAGCCAGCCCCAATAATCATTTTGCCAAAACAGTGCCTGGAACCTTCACTCCAAATCTAAAACCAACACAATTTGAAAACCGATGAGCATAAAAAAAAGATGCTGTGAAGAACTCAATTATTGAGAAAGAATAAAATGGAAAATGAAACCGAAGAACAAACAGTATCTTAGATGTGAACTAATCTAGAGCTAAGGGGGGGAAGATGACTCAACATGAATGAAGCAGTGGATGGGATTCAACTAGACATGGAAAATTTCAGTTGGCTTGGTTGTTTCAAAGAAAGGTGGAGCCGTGGAGTTTAAGGTAGTCGATCTGGCTGTCTGCTTTTTCCGTGTAGAGATGTTGTTTATAGCATGATTAATGAGACATGAAGCAACTTTGCTTGTTGCAGACCTAACAAACTCCTTACCATCTTTTTTTGCCCTCTAATCATATTCATATTGATGTCTGATAAAATGTGCTTCAACTACCCCAAGCTCACTAATTAATCAGCAAAATGCTGAGTAGCCTGAAATCATTGGTAATGACAAATATGACTCGTTAATTATAAGCTCATCAGTTAAGCTAAACACTAAGAATTCATGATGGCTCAATGTTTTGAGTTTTAAACTTATCAACTAAAATTTAAAGAAGAACAGAACTGTTAATTAGGATTTGCATTCTGCAAACAGTAATAATAAGCACTATTAGAGAGCATACCTCTGAGCCAATGATTGAATGAAGGAAACTTTGTTCATGAAATAGCAACGCAAAGACTCATGAAACCAAGCTTCTGTGCTATGCCAAGAATATTATAGTGTAAGTCATGAAACAATAATTTTGTTGTCACACAAAAGTGATGACAGAAAATAACAGAATGTGTCCATAGTAATGACAATCATTTTCCAGAAATGTCTTTTTAACCATATAATGAAGGTCAAAGTGAAGGGTTATCGTAAGGTTGATACTGTTATATTAAGAGACACAAACGAGAAAGACGGAAAGTTCACACCCTTTGAATTTTGCATCTTTTATGTTATTCACCCATAGAAGTTGAGAAATGTAAGTCATGCCTTCTGCCTCCTTACCATATTTTATGAATGTACTGGTGCAGTCATGCTTTGGGAAACTAAATCTACTACTACCTACAAGATTGGAAATATTCATCGAGCGCATAACTGCCATTATGGAGTAGTCATATCAGTATCAGTCATTTGAGCTTGTTTATATTTGTATGTATCAGTGCACTGTTCTTGGTTTTCTGAAAGCCTTAAACTCTAGAAGTTCTAGACCATTTCCGGTTTTCCCCATCATGTTGCTGATCCTTGAATGTCAGTGATTCTAGATCTTAGAAAGACATATGATGGACCAATTAATGTATGGTTGGTTACATTACAATACCGACTTTCCGACAGACTTACGGTGTGAAGCATCGAACTATGTATATATTAAGCCTGTCCTGCTTCTAGCGAAATATGTTAAACTGACGGATGACCATGATATGTAAACTATGTGAACTAGAGTCTTGTCAAAATTTGGAATCTGTTCTTAGGATGATGTCAATTGTCAATTATTTGAACTGTTCAACTAAATCTTTGTAAGTGCTGCTATTAATGCTGTTACCTCTGTTTCTGTCTGGCCTTTAATGGATTCTCATGGTCTGCCTGCCATCTCTATTTGATGTTATATGATTTTAATCCTGGATGCATAAATTATGGATTCCTAGTACACAGTCTGTTTTAGGTACTGAAACCCCCGTTGGTCCATGCAACCGTCTTAGTCAGTTTTGGGTACAGAGATGACCCAGTGGTCCCTGCAGACCACATGGTAGATGTACTGATGAAGTGCTCAAACTATAGGATACAAGTTTACAGGGAAAACTTTATGCTCACAAAGAGTAGTCCTGCTGCATGGATTCAGCACATCGGGTTGCCTCGTCCGAATCTTCAACGTTTCTTTTGAGAGTAAAAGGCTGCTTCTTGAACTAAAAGGGAGTTTGACACTTTGACCAGCCTCTATGGTTGCTGTACTATGATCCTAGTTGCATGTACTCATGAACACTTCATTTGTGTTTTATTAACTTGTAACTTCTTGTGGCAATATGGCATATAATACTAATCTGTTTCCCACCTTCACAATATTCACTTCTGAGCATAATTAACCAAAATTTTGTTATATTATATTTATGATATTCTGATCAAGCAGGTGCTAATGCATTCTGGGTTTCTTGCAGCTATCATTTGGGGTCTGGAGCTCATCAGATTTCAACTCCTTGGGGAGCATGCTGGCATCGGCAGAAATTTCAGTCCTGAAGTAAGATCTCATGCTAGTGTTAGTAATGTTTACTATTATTTTTGTGAGTGCTGAAGAAAAGATAAACGTTAGAATTTAGCTCTTGATTTACGTGATTCTATCACCTCAAGCAACACAATTCAACTTTGAAGTTGAAGAGCTTCCATCAGTGCAATGTAAGGCACATTTTACCAATTTCCATTCATTTGATATTAATTTTAACATAATTTGATTTTAAGCTCTAAACCAGCCAACACAGATAAGCTTGATTATTCTACTACTTCGAGTGTGTAAATTAACTAGCAATGTCAATGGTGCATGCACGGAACAAACTTAAGACTTATTGCATAGTTTATATAGCATCGTGGCTCTAGAAAAGCTAAGATTTATAACTGATGTACATGGTGACAAGTTCTTGTGGTTCTCTCTTAGCCTGAAGATAGTAATGTTCAAATGTTCCATTTGTGAGCCTGAAGATAGTGACAAGCTCAATACACATGTGACACTTTGATGTTTTTCCTTGATGCTCATCCTTCTTTTACCTTCCACAATGTAATCTTGTAGTAATTTACTTCCTCTATCCTTTTGTTGGGGTCCTTGATGCGCCTGATTCCCACAACAGAGGCTCTGTCAGGCTGAAGAAAACAAGTGCCATTGTTTAGGATCACTTATCACCAGAATATGCAACTGAGGTTGTTCACTATAGCTAACAGAGAGGGCTAGGCGAGAAAAAGGCGCTAAATTCCATTCAAGCGTGATCATTTCCTCATGGCTTCATGGAATTGTACCTGACAGCTCACCGGTTTATTTTGACTCAATTATGAGGAAACAAATTTATGGAATTGTACCTAACAGACAAATCTTCCACGAGAAATAACAGCCAAATAGACGTGTAAAGTATTACACTTTATGTGTAAAGAGTAAAGGATACTTGCTTACAACAATATCGTATTTTTCTTGTTTTGTAGGTCTAGCTATGGATGGCCATGACAAGAACAAACTTGAAGGGAAGAGCCACAAACATTTTCTCTGAAATCCGTATCAAGTTCACTCAGTTGATGCCAAACCTTTCCAGGACTTGGAAGCAGAGACTGCAAAGTGTGAGCTGAGTTCATGGCGCCCCTTCTTATTGCCTCCATGCTTAGCGCTTCCCTTCTTTCATCCTCTGAGGGCACGGTGGGTATGCTGCTAACCTCCACGTCTCTCTCACCTTGTGACATTGGGCTGGCAGCCTCCTGCTTAGATCGAGATGGAGAGAAGGTGTAGGATGTATTGAAGGGAGAGGAAGGCGTCTCATGTCCTCCTTGCTCCAGCTGGAATCTTGGTCGGTTGAGGCATGCAGAATGCATTCGCAGATTTCGCACAGCCTCGTAACAGCATTCTTTCGTGCAGAAGATTTCGAGTGTTGGACAGTACGACTCCTTCCTTCCGTGTCCCAACTCCCATTTTCAAAACATCTCTCATTCATTGCCCTTTTCTTCTGTAATGTAGTTCTGTTTCCTTTATTGACCTCTTTTTCCCCCACTGAAGGTCGGTTTGATGTGCATTCTTACCTCTTTAACTATACATGCCCAATGGAATGTTCAGTTAGTGTTCGAATATTCTTTTTTTCTGATGGTACAATATACGTTGATGTCTGCAGGAGTTTTTTAGCTATGATTCTATGATTTTTTTTAAACCTATGATTCTATGAATATGATATGATCTTCTTCACTATTTTTTTAAATGGATATGATATAATCTTCTGATGCAACATGAGTCTTTCTTTTTAGACTTAGGGCAGCCTGAAAGCTCGGCTTTTGGCCCAAAACCGGTGCAAATTACAGGCCAAAATATTTTTCCACGCTGGGCTAAAAAGTGCTTGGGTGGGTTGGTAACCTGCTAATTTTACCCCCTGGCTTGGGCCCTTGCAATCGGAAAAAAAAAGTAGCGTGGGGAGGCGACACTTCTTTTTCGAGATAAGTCGGGGAGGGTGTCACGTGAAGTCGTGAGTCTGTCGCAACTCGATTGGTATCTCGCCTCTCCAGCGAGGAAACCCTAGAGGCGAGGCGAGCTCGATAGCATCGATGTGGAGGGTGAGCAAACTAGTGACGGTAGCGGCGAGCCCTCCAGTGCAACGGTGGGGCCGTGGGGGTGAGCTCATCTGGGCAGGGTTCGTAATGCCGACGATTTTCGAACGAAATTCGAGAAATTCGAGGGTGCCGAGCCGGTTCGACATGTGAAGCCGAGTGGAAAACTGATTGAATTCAAATTTGAATTAAAAAAATTCCAAAAATTTAGAAAAAATTGACGAAAAATTTCCTAAAATTAGTAATAATATCATTGTGACATCTGAGACGAAAATTTATGAAAAAATCGAATTTAGTAGATGTTTTACAGCAAAAAACTGAATGAGGGTAATTGAAAAGAAAAAGAAACACTATTCATATGGGCCAGCACTGTTTAGGCCCAATAGCCCATCCAACCCACGAAAAAAAAGGGCATTTGTACACTGATTTGGACGTTTCCGACAGCATTATTGGTGTTCCTCACTCCACAAATTCTGCATAACTTCTTCCCAAGCGACTCCTCTCAGATCTGGCGCTGGAGACGGCGAAACCGACGTTCAGCCGGCGAAAATCGAGCGGGAGAGGTCGAAAGCCGAGGCTCCTCTAGGGAAAATCGTTGCCTGCACAGCGTCGACGATTTCCATTCCAAATCCGATCAGCTTTCGACAAATTTCGAGCGAAAATCGGTGAGGTAATTCGGTTTTCGACAGCTTGTGCAAAATCAGGAGATGACTAGCTTGTGCTTGTGAGTTGTGCCTTGAACAATGCAAAAATGCAGTCCATGATTGTGTATGAAGCAAGAATACCTGGTCTTTGTTTTGAACTCTGTAGTCTCTACCAACAGCATACCTTGTAATGAGGAGGAAGACTCCATATGAGTTTCACACGTAGGCAAAGACCAATGATAGTTGCCAATGTGAGCCTGGTAGCTGGTACTGGTAGAGACTTATTGGATTAGAGCCAATAAAAGTGGCTTACTGATATATGCATATATGTGCATGACTGTGTATATATATTTGGCATGCATACTTGTATTTGAACCTAGGTTAGAGAGGTGCTTTCATGCTTTTATTTTTGATAGTGATATACCCCCTCCCATCACACTCGTGATGCACTGCATGCATAATCGTGCGTTATGAACAGAATCGGGCCGCAAGCATCACCGAATGGGCAGAAACGGCAGTGGGTGACACTCACATAGGAAAGAGGAAGCACCCAACTATGCCAACAAGAGGTAGCTCCTATGGCGTTGCCGAGACGCAAGGGAGCTATGGCTCCTATAGTATCTATGACTATGCTATTCCCGATGCTCATGCACAACCAACAACCCAATGGGTCTACGAGTGGCACGACCCCCGAGTTTTATGCCATGTTGTATCAACAATGGCAAACAACAAGTACATGGACGGGGCAAAGCTGGCACGATTACAAGGCGGAGTTGCTAGCTACGCGAGGATTGGCCTTGATGTCCACCGAGGAATATAATATGGCCAACCAATTGTACACCCGGCAATAATACCCGTAAGTCCAAAGGTAATGTTTCATTTGTATGTTTCATTTCATTGCAATTTGATTTTTTACTAACATAGCGCTCATGTAGGCCTAACACGGCACATGTGCGACAATGGAAGGACGACGAAACTGTGCCAGGTGTGAACATTCATAACCGATGAGAAAAATTAATTTGGAATGTCATATGTCATGCTATTCAAATGATCGTTAGTTTGTTACAAAAGTGTGGGTTTGTTGGATTGAGTTGTCAATGTTATGGAATGAAATTTTATTTCTTGATATATTATTGCTTAATGACTGCTTTGAAACTTGAGATTGCCTAAAATATAGCAAAGGTCATGCTGAAATTTTTCACATTCTTCCATACTTGTGCTATTATTGCAAAATATGTACTTTACAACTTCACATTGTTCTAAAATATAGCAAGGTCATGCACTCATGCTGGAATTTCATCATAATTTTTTATATTTTTCATTCATTTCATTTTTCCTGGTTTTGTGGGCTTCCCTGGCATTTTTACAATTTTTCACATTTTTTCGCAATTTCTCCAAATTTTTCTTGCGTTTTTCACCTTTTTACCGTCTGGGCTTAGTTTTCGCTACAAACCGGTCGGTTTTCGACCATTCCGATTGGTTTTCGACATTTTTTGAATCGTCTTGACCAATTGTTTGACTCTCGCATACCGTTCGGTTTTTACCGAATTTCGCGGAAAACCGATGCCGACCAGATGTCGAATTTCGGTTGCGAAACGAAAATGTAAACCCTGCATCTGGGTCGACGTGGAGAGCGACATCAAGGAGAGGAGGAGTAGGGCGAACTACCACTCCCTCCCTACTCCGATCTGGAGTTGATCTGTGCGGCTGCCGTCGAGAGGAGGCAGCGCAAATGCCACACTAACTTCAGTGCCTCCCCCACCTACTCCTCCATCGTTGGAGTTGCCCCCCACCTTTTTCTCCTCTACTTCTGGCATCGTGCCCCACCTTCTCCTTCACCATTGAGCTCGGATCTGGTGCCGGCGAGCTCTAATCTAGCTTCACTCATGTTCGCGGCTTGTGTTGATTCTTCTCCATATTTAACTGACTTGGAACTTGCTCTTATTATTCGGCATCAAGTTTGTATAATACGAGGTAGAGCTGTTTCCAAACAGCAAAATTACAAAGAGAAATACACACAAGGGTAATTAAAGGGATTCACACAGAATTACAAATGATTTTTAATTCGGTTGTAAAAATTTCAAATGCCAACTTTGGAAATTTTTACAACCGAATTAAAGAAGAATGAGGCCGACCAAGAGAACTGCCTGCTAGGACCGAACTGAGGAGACGTTGGTCGGATATCCAAATGGCATCATTATCCGATATCCGGATCCAGTCCCAAATTTTCCGGATACTATATGTTCCGGATCCGATCCCGAATCCGAATTCGAGTATCCGGATGGATTATTAACTCTTTTCCCGAATCCGATCCCGTCTGGATCCGGATCAAGATCGGACAAAAAATATCCGATCCATTTTCACCCCTAAGCATGCCCTTAGCATCTCTCCCCGTTATTATGGCGTTCTATGGAAGAAGGAAAAAGAAGAATGAGCCAGGAATAGTAGCCTAGTTAAAAAGAGGCCCACGTGAATATTAAATACAAATTGTCCGGCCGATCATAATCAGGGCCAACAGAAACAGACCGTTCGTGCCGTAAGGCCGTAACAACAGCCAACCAGCAGCCGCGGCCCGCGCCGTCGTGGACACTGGAGTAGACTAGACCTCATTTGACCATTTCTCCACCAAAACCTTCTGGAATCCTCTGACCTCTATTACCTCCCGACCCGCGTCTCTCTCCCTCCCTCCCTCTCTTCTCGATGAGGTGGCTACCCAGGCTGCTCTCCCACGCCGCCGCAGCTGGGCGGGCCGCGGCGGGGACCACCGCCAGCCACGTCAGGGGATCCAATGGGTTCGCTACCGGCGGCGGTGATGGGCCGGCGGTGCCCCGGGAGTGGCTGCGGAGGCTGTGGACCGAGGAGCTGCGGAAGCAGCGGGAAGCTGCGAGGAGATGGGGGAGGCGCGCGGTGGCGAACGCCGAAGGCGGAGGTGAGGATTCGGTCGGCGATTTCGCTAAGGCCGCGCGCCCGTTCGTGAATTCCGAGGCGGCCGCACCTGGGGTTGAGAGCGTGAGGGAGGGGGTAGAGGCCGGCGAGGAGCACGCGCCGTCGAGGAGCTACCAGTACGGCGACCGAGACCTCGCGCACGTAGGCAAACAGATTTTCTAACCTCTAATAGCGGCTTGTACTTGTAGTGTACTAGTGTCTGTTCGGTAGTTATGTGTAGTAACATTCGATTTGATCCGATGCTGTCTTAAACTATGCAACTACCGCATCACAGAGAGTGCATGTTGAAGTAGTATATCCCATTTTTGAAATTGAGAATTTTGTTTGGAATCGGTGGTACATTTGTATTGTAGGATAGCTCATAGCTGCATAGGGCTCAAGAGTGTAGATTGTAGATGAACATTTTGGGGGAAAAATAGTAGCATACTGGCCAATCAGTTAAAGTGTTCTTTGCTATATTTTAATTACCTGTTTGCAGTTCTACTTGATGGTTGATGATTTATCCTACTTGAGCTGCTTCCATGTGTTTAAATTTGAGTAATCATTTTCTATAGCTACTGGAATAACCGAGATTACTTGTTGATGTGTTTATAGGCCAAACTGAAGCCTCTCCTCTCAAGAGCCAACCTCCTTATTGCCAGGGACATAGAGTGGGCAAATATCATGTTTGCTTTCGAGCAGGTGATGTATTTGTAAGCCATTATATGCACAACTTAAAATGAAATAGAATGGGAAAATATCTTCGATGTTTCTCTATCTGTTTTCCAAAATGAATTAGTAACTTGTTGTTAACTATTGATAATTTGGATCTAGATGGTTTTCTTCACCATATAAAAAAAGTAGCATAAAACACTTGGCAAGCAACAGCTATTTTTCATGTGATTCAAGGGCAAGGAGGATCACCACATATATGAATAAATGTTGAGTTTATGGCTATTAGAAGTACCAAAAAATTTATATACTCCATCCTGCTTTCCCTGGATTTATGTCCATATATTTTTGAGTCAGAGAGAATTTTGCAAGTTTTGACTTCTGTCTTTATGATTGTTTCAGTCTGTTGGCACTTACATTTATCATTTGAACTGCAGGAGAGTAGATATATCATAATGGATCCACTGTTTCCTCAATCTGTAAGTTTGTCCCTTTCCGGATTGTAGCTGGTTCCATTATTGTATGATTTTCGTTGTCTATGATTAATAGTTTATTCTCTAAAGTCTTAAGCATTGATTTGTTTTTTTATTCCAATGCCAGCCTGTAGGATTTATTCGAGAGAAAAGCAATCTCATCTTTAGGCAGGTACGTTTGTACGGTTAGTTGATCTTGATCCTAAATAAATTAGTGTTAGCTTGTGCTAATTCTTCATAGTAATTTAATGAAAATGGTTCAATAAATTGGAGATTTTGATTACTCTGCATAGCGGTCCTTACGTTGAATATCTATGATTTCCTGTTCCAAATTTCAAATTAGTTGTGTCATAATAATACTTGGACTTTTCGGATTTAGTTACTTTACTATGCTCTAATGTATAATGCAATATTTCTACTACTAGTACACCATTTACTTTATTTAGCTTCACATAAAACATTATCATGGTCTCATAAATCATGTGCTACTGAAACATATGTTTCTCTTCCCTGTGCCAACAACTGTTGGTTGTGTCACTTTCGGTTATGATTTAGTTGGTTGGACAGATGACTGAAGTTTTCTCGTTAGAGCATTATTGCTGTGTTTTTTTGTTGGATGATTTCTCAGTTTCTCTCTGGTGGGCAAGGAATTTATTGGCATTGCTTTTCCTATATTTTTGTTGTTGTAATGGTTGATTTACAAACTTTCAATTAGAGTTGGTCATGATGTTCTATGTAAGAGCTCACATTATGTAGTGTGGCTCATGCAATATGCCTTTGTGACACAAAGAAAGTCAAATCTAGCTTAGAGAGTGGGAAAATGGAGAAATTGGAGAATGGGATGGTTGGAGAGGGGGGTCAGTGGTGAATGCTTGAAGTTTGTGGTAAATTGGTTGCCCTCCCATTTTTAATATTCTAGTATGTCAACATGTTACCATATTGAGTAGTTGTTAGGATGCTGTGGAAGGACTATATTCTGTACTCTGTTCTGTTTCAGCTTAATGGAAACACTGGGTTAACCTCGTTTGAGAAAAAAAATGTTTGAGTAGTTATCATGCAGAATTTGATATGTATAGCGTGTTTTATCCATCTGGTACAAATTGAGGCATCGCATAAAGATTAGTGTATCCTATCTGCTGGTGATATATCCCTGATAGGTTAGAAGAACTGAAGAAGTGTTCTCTGTTCTTTATATTCATATTGTCTCTTAAAGTTTGTTTTATGTTGCGCTTGTTGATTGAATCTGGCCTAGTTAACATTTTAAAATTTCATTGTTTTACTGTCTTGATTGAGGTATAACTTTTCATTATGATGCTAAAAGTTGTATATGTATCACGCTTTATAATTGCAATTGTAAGAAAGGGTCTCACATGTTATTTTCTTTTTTTTTGGGTGATGACGTATCTTATTATCTTTAGTGTTTATTTATTCATTTTTCTCTTGATGAAAACTTCCACTCTAGTCGCAAATAGTTATTGTTTTGGACATCGACACGGTCTCAAAACACAACTTTGACCACTAATTTCTATTATAATATATTTATAAAATAAAATAAAATTATAATATTACGAAAGTACTTTTCGAGACATATCTACACATATGATTTTCATGTATCCAATTTAAACATTTAAAAAGATATTGACAGTCAAAGTTTCGAAAGTTTGATTGCACCTATGTCCAAAACGATAACTATTTGTGACCGGAGGGAGTACCTTACACCAGACTCTTTTTTGTTGTTGTTTCAGCTACTTCGGTCAAGACGGCCATTTGTTGCAGAAATTACTGATGCTATGGGTAACGAGATATTTACGGTAAGATTTCAGCAAGCCATTGCTTTATTCATTTGCAAATGCATTCAATTATACTATTGGGTTTAGGTTCGCCGTCCATTTTGGTTTATCAACAGCTCCATTTATGCAGAAGTCGATGGCAAGGTACACAAATATTCCTGACCTCATTTAGATGGGAATATTATCCTCATTTGAATACACATGAATGGTGCTGATGTGTTTTCATGATTGGTCTTTGGACAGGAAGTAGGTGTAGTCCACAGACGTTGGCATCTTTGGCGTAGAATTTATGACCTGTACTTAGGGTAACGTGGTCTTCTGATCTCCCTATTCCCTTAAATATCTATTTGACTAGGTCCAAATTGCTCGGTTCTTTTTGTAGTTTTCAGTCTTGCTATACTGCCTGACAGTTTGATTTGGCAACTTTTTCGTTATTTAGGAATAAGCAATTTGCTGTGGTCGAGAATCCTGGATTTTGGAACTGGACCTTTACCCTGATTGATGAGGATGACAACATATTAGCCCAGATAGATCGTAATTGGAGGGGAATTGGTTTCGAGGTAATGGGTTTTTGAGTGGAGAATATTATCAAAGAATGTGTGTTTTGTTATATCCAAAGGACATCCCTGTTGGAGCGTGTTCCATGCATATATGACAACAAAACATAATAACATATAGATGAAATGATTTACAGCCTGACCACTAAGAACTGTCCTTTTAAGTTGCTGTGATGCTGTTGCTTGACATTGCTTCTGCACATGCATGATGCTAAATTACAGAAATGTTAAATTACAGGACATGTGACATACCCATTGCACAATTATATGATTCTGCTTTATGATGAGTCCACTTTGGCTGGGACTGTTTGATACAGCTGATATCATGATACTACACGGCTACATCCCATATCTTTTCAGAGTGCATTTTTTCTTTGTCGCACTATGTTTGTAACCAATAGAAAGAATGGGGCTGATGAGTAATGAGTAAGGAACTAAGGACTAATGAACATATTTTTGGTTTTATGCTCATCGCAGCTCTTCACGGATGCTGGCCAGTATGCAGTTCGATTTGGTGATGCTGGACAAAGCCGTAAATTTGGTCTCACTGCAGATGTAAGTGTTCTCACTTTAGTACGTTACACACATTAATGCATCTGCCCTCATGTATATGTGCTTGCTTTGGCCACTTAACTGCTCTTTACGCTGTGTTCAATTTTACATCTCGATGATGCTTACAGATCGAAGAACTACATGTTGTTCGCCAGCTGACTTTACCTGAAAGGGCTGTGGCTCTTGCTCTCGCCGTGTCTCTGGACTGTGATTACTTTTCTAGGAGAGGGGGCTGGTAAGTCTACCTTGTTTCACAATTGGCTTATCTAGATGGATTCTATGAATATGTAACCGTGGGTCTATCTCTGCTCTGAAACTAATTGAAGTGCTTGTTTCGTTCAGGGGACTTCCTTTTCTTATTGCCACAGAGTAGACACATATGAACTACCATCTTCAGTTCACAATGAAATCCAGTTTTTTCGTTATTGATTTCTGAAGAAGGCTGGTGACCTTACTATTGTCACGCAATTGAGAACATTACAAAAGCATGAAATGTTTTGTTTCCCCTGTAACCGTACTTGCTTCACTTAACTTCTGCTTCATATGAAATGTTAAAGCAGAGTTTAAAGGAGTTTGAGCTTTGCACCCAACTCGTTGCGTTTCTACTGGTAGTAGCACTGAACCTCGCTGCTTGTTTGTTGCAACCTTTTTCATCTATAATGTTCAGTACTTAAGGGCCTGTTTGGCTGGTTGGTTTAGATTGTATCGCATGAGCTTATGCAAAAATGAAACCGTTTGGTTGACTGGGTGTTGATCGGGGCTAGGCCCGCACGACGCAAAAACGGCTGGCGAGCCTGGCCCAATGGAGACAGCGTTTTGTGCCGTTTTTTCGAGCCTGGCTTGCGAGAGTATCGGAGGCTGCATCCACGCGTGCGCGCATCACCTCCCGAGAGCCGGTTTCGCATTCATTCGGAGCAACCCTCCAGATCTCAGTCTTGCTAGGGTTACAGGGGGTGATTCGGCTCATCCTCCCCAAATCCGTCGTCTCCTGAGGACCTGGCCGTCGTCGTCGTGCACGCAAGGCAGCTCACCAGTCTCTTTCCCCTTGTCTGCAAGAGCTTTCATCCCAGCCTCCCTCCCCGCTCTGCCTGAGGTTTCGTACCCGTCTCCTTCCCCGATCTGTGCAAGGCTTGTTCCCTCCATCATTCCCTGCTTTATTACATTTTGCCATGTTCTTTTGCTTCGATTTGAGCATGGCTCTGGTACATTTTGTAGATCTGGTAGTTTGGGTTTTGTTCATGGCTTCGGGGACATGTAGATCCGGCAGCATTCCGTGCGTTATTCCATTTTGCTATGTTCTTCTGCTTTGATTTGAACATGACTGTGGTAACTTGTGTAGATCTCGTAGTTTTGGTTTTGTTCATGACTTTGGGGACATGTAGATCCGGCAGATCTCGGTTGTGCAGTGTATGAAAAATGCATGTATGAGCTTAAACCAAGGATAGAAGAATTGCATAGTTCTAGTGTAGACAAATTGCTTCAGATGTGCTGATAACATGAATAGAAAAATTGCGTAGATGTGCACTTTAGAAAAATTGCAGTGAAGAGTTGGATTGTTCCATTTGTTTTGGTGATTGGGAAGAGTGGATTCTCTTTAGTAGCACGAGGGCAATGGACATGTCGACACGCCCATTTTAATTTTTGTCTTGGACGGAGCTCCGATTGTTTTATCTAGGTAGAACTCGTTCTCTATGATTGAACTTTCATGTGCAGCATGTTACATTCGGTTCTTGATTTGTGCCTACGGTCATCAATGCATTCTGAGCATTGCACACATTACTGAGCATTGCATCCATTGGTCAATGATGTCATTCTGCCGGAGGCGCATCCTTTCGATGCTGCAGCTGTGTAATTAGAGAAAGGTTGTGTCAACACCATCGTGGACTATGCTGGACTAATCATATCGTACTACTATCTTTCTTACGTAGATGGATGAGTTAGCTCGTAGGCGGCACATGCTCATTGTTAGAGGGGCTGGTATAGTTACTGTCATGTGTATGTACGTGCTCCTTATCCTACGAAGACGAAGGGCACGTGAGGCACGTATTACCTATGCTCCAATGTTGGAACGGGATATCGCAAGGCAATCAAACCTACGGTGGATCTACCATTCAGATGATACCCATTGCCTTGAGCAACTTAGGATGTCGAGGGCCCCCTTTTTTGAGCTTTGCAATTTGCTTCGTGAAAGGTCGCTGCTACGAGATAGTATCAACACCTGCGTTGAAGAACAACTAGAAATGTTTCTCTTAGTTGTGGGGCATAACCATAGGTTTAGGGTGCGTTTGGTTGGGTGAACGAGGTTGAATGGGATGGGATCGTACAGGATGAATGGGATGATCCTAGATGAGATGGTACAGGGAGGGTGTTTGGTTATCTGAATGAAATAATACATGAGTTTGTTTGGTTGCTTGGATGGAATGGTACAGGATGGTGCGAGATGATGTTTGGTTGGATGGATGAGGTTAGTATGGTAAACTTTATCACTAGTGGTACGGGATGGTACAGGATGGTTCAACCAATTTGGAGGTACGGGATGGTACAACATATTTGAAGAATATTCCTAGAATCTGTACCACTCCGTCCCGTACGAGATGATTCCATACACTCAACCAAACGCATGTATCAAAATCTATTCTGAATCATCCCGTACAGGTTCCTCCTCATTCACCCAACCAAACGCACCCTTAAAGCACTCCAGCCTATCTTTCGGAGATCAATTGAAACCATCAGTCGATACTTTCATGAGGTTCTTTTTGCAATTGGT
Source organism: Otatea glauca (assembly GCA_036346275.1). Classification (NCBI taxonomy): domain Eukaryota; kingdom Viridiplantae; phylum Streptophyta; class Magnoliopsida; order Poales; family Poaceae; genus Otatea; species Otatea glauca. Next base: position 46,657,301 of record CM070717.1, read on the forward strand.
GAGCTACGCAATGACATGATCCGGTCACCCTCCACTACTGTCCACCCTAAAATCCTCAACAGTACACGGTTCTACCCTTACTTCAAGGTAAATATGTACCACGCATGTATGTGAGCTAACTTACTACTGACCTTGTGTAGTCCTTCAAAAAAATTATGTTTTCTGTGTTAGGACTGCGTTGGGGCTATTGATGGCACTCATGTGCTTGCAAGAGTCCCAGCTGAAATTTCTGCAGCCTTTAGGGGTAGGAAGGGTACAACTACACAAAATGCCTTGGCTGCGGTCGACTTTGATCTTAGGTTTACCTATGTCCTTGCCGGGTGGGAAGGGTCGGCACATGATGCTATCATACTTGCCGGTGCATTGGAGAGGGATGATGGCCTTAGGGTCCCGACAGGTAATAAACACTATCGTATGTACTATTAGTGGTTGTAGTTACCTAGCATTAATGTCCGTAATGGTAAGGGCACTGTTTCATTTTTTAGGCAAATTCTTCCTTGTTGATGCCGGATATGCTGCTCGGCCTGGTTTCCTTCCACCATACCGAGGCACACGTTACCACTTGAGAGAGTATGGTGGAAGGAACTACCCTCGTGATGCCAGAGAATTGTTCAATCTACGGCATTCATCTCTTAGTGTGTCTGTCGAAAGAGCATTCGGTACATTCAAGAACCGCTTCAAGATTGTATACAATAAACCTTTCCATCCGTACAAGACCCAAGTGAAGTTGGTCCTTGCGTGTGCTATCTTGCACAATTGGATTCTGCGGTATGGAATGGATGCGTGTGTCCCACCAGAGTCCACATAGGCTGGAAATATTGATGACGACGGAGGGCACGGTGACCTTCAGCACGACAATGGTGCCTGGGCACAAAAGAGGGACGAATGGGCTAATCTTATGTGGCAGAATAGGGGGTCGGCCAGGGTGTGATGTACTGGATGTACTTGCGATGGTGTTGCACTTCCTCATTATTCCATGAACATTTGCAGTGTTTGTCTGTAGTTGAGACTAATGGATGCATGCAATGATGACTGAATTTCTCATTAATAAATTTTTTATTGGTTTCCTTACTTCTTGATGTTAAGAACATGTGTTAACTGCTTGTGCTGAAATGATGACCTCATTAGGATGTCTGACAAGGGTGATGAGGCTGGGGTGGGTGGTAGCCAAGGGGGTAGGCAATCCTTGCGCTGGAATTCTCACATGTCTAGTTTCATGCTCCATCGTATGGTTGAGCTCATAGGCCAAGGTGTTAAGACCGACAAGGGGCTCAAAGAGGTCCATCTCAATCAAGTGGCTAGGGCGTTGAGTTCACATACGGGTGTTGATGTGAGTGGTACCCAAGTGTACAACCACCTTCGAAAGTGGCGTGCTAGGTGGGTTCGCATCACTAGGCTTAAGGATATCAGTGGTGCACTTTGGGATGACAACACCTACATGATAAAACTCGAGGAGGAGCACTACATGGGCCACATTAAGGTTGGTTGTGAAGTGTCCACCTATACCTATTATCTTTGCTTCTGCCTACATCTCATGCTTGATTTCACATTGCACATAGGATCACCCAAAGGATGTCGAGTACCTCAATGTGCCTCTAGAGAACTACGTTCAGATGGCTACCATATTTGGTGGTGCGCAGGCCACCGGGAGGTATGCCATGGGTTCCAATGAGGCCCTGGGCTCTCCCTCGGAAGTTGGCGATAGCTCTTGCAGGAAAGGTCCACATATTGGTGTGAATTCCTCCAATATGATGGAGGGTTCGAAGTGTATGGGGGTAGATGGTACTATTCCTACTGTGGGAGGTGGATGTGCTATAGGTGGTGATGCTGCCACTACTGGTGGTCACGGGATGAGAAAGGACACCTCCAGCTCTTGCGGGAAAAGGAAGAGGGCTCCTGTTTTAGCCGAGGATGAAGCCGTGCTGCTGACCACAATGTCAGATGCCGTTCGCGAGATGGCTGCTGCCATTTCGTCCACTATGCATGCTGAGGCAACCCCTGGTCTGTACGGTGCCGTGATGGACCTCCCTGGGTTCAGTGAAGAGGACCTCATGGCGGTGTTGACGTACTTGGCTGAGCATAAATCAATGGGCTTGCTATTTGTGCAGATGACTGAGGCTAGACGTGCCCTATGGGTCACTTCACACTTGCGGTCTAACCCCCTTATTTAATACAATGTGTGGTTTAGGGAAAGGTTTGTTTCCTGCTAACTGTGTTTAACTATTTTTTGGATTGTAATGATGATCTAGCAAACTGATGAATGCTTGATCTACTTATTAATGAAGACATCTGATGGATGCTTGACTTACTAATTCATTGAAGACAACTGATGGGTGCTTGACTTACTTATTCATTCGAGACAACTAATGGGTGCTTGCCTTACTTATGATGGTAATGTTATATTGTAAGTTTGAAGCTTTCAATTCATGTCAACGGCTTCATCAAATGCGGATGAAGCTATTGTGTCCTCGATGCGGAGATCCTGCAAATGTGTTCACCTCCCATACACCCAAGAATCCATCTCGAGTGTTCATGAAGTGTTTGAATATGTCGGTAAGTTTTTGAAGTAAATCATTTATTCATATTCCTTGACTTTCACCTTCAGTTCCATTCTTTTGTTCGAAGGGCACAACATGCCGCTATTGGCAGTGGGCTGATAAAGCTAGCCCCAGTGTTGAAAATCTTGCACTTCAAATTGCTGCATTCCAAGAAGATCTGCTACCTAGCAATGATGGCCTACGGGCTGTAACATTCCTTCCTTGACTTATTGTGGTGGATTTGCGCCGGCACGCTTACCGCAGCACCCACCTCCGCATACTTGGTTGGCTCTAGGGCAAGTATGTACGTGCAGCTCAGGTTGTTCCTCACACGACGCCTTCATAACAATACATGTGCGCAGGTTTATCGGGACGAGTTCTCCCAGTGGGCAGAGCCATCTACAGCCCCGCAGGGATCATCGGTAAGTGTTTCTTGTAATTTAAATGCACTCACTTTTAGGCTCTTTTACTAACAGTGCATTTCCATGCAGTATCCCCCGTGGGTGTCCGACATGTTGGGTGTATTCGGTACCAGCCTACTTGACGACGCCCCTCCCATGACAGAAGAGACACACTACGACTTGCGAAGCACGACGCACGAGCCTGACCGGTTCACGTTCCCGGAAGACCAACTCTGTCGTCCACAAAGGCGGCGGCCAAATCAGAATTGACGCTACAAGGCAATGACCGGTTGTATTGATGTACTGCAGTGTGTATGTGTAATTGATGTATGCCTTCGGCCCATTCATTGTACATTCGTACATGAACAGTGCAAATGTTAATTTTACCATGGCCATATTATATGAACAGAGCGATTACACAAGTCATAGGTAGCAGCTTTGTCAGGCTGAGTTGTCATTTCAATATGAGGCCTGAAGAACCTAACACGAAGAAAGAGATTACATAAACTTTGTCCCGCCGATTGTATGCACTGCCTCTATAAGTAGGCATTCATACCAACTCTGTTTGCACATATCCTAATCATCATCCTATTCCTTGCCTTCAAAGGCCATGTTTCAAACGGCGAGCTCAGGAAATCGGAGGGCTCATGCGCTTGCCACTGCAAGGCAGGTCGATTGCCCTAATTGCCGTGTGAAAGCTAATGTGTTCTACTCCACCACTGAGGCAAATATCGACCGGGTGTTCTACAAATGCCCTTTTTTCTCCATAAGTGAAAAGTTCGTTTGCTCTCTTTTTCCTGTTGGATTTGTGTAGTTCTTTGGAGAGATCTCATTTCTTTGCAAGCGTAAAAGTATGTTAACCTCATCACATAGGCTGGAGGGTGCCAATATTTCCAGTGGGCGGACACCATGGACACCTCGGTGGAGCGTGCAACAACCACAGTACCACAGAGGATGCATCCTACTATGGAGGAGAGGATGGACCCTATACTCGAGCAGAGGCTGAACATGCTGATGTTCAAGATGGACCACATTTTAGATAATGTAAAATGGTTGGAGAAGATTGTGTGTGCGGCTATCCTTGTTGTACTGGTAGCTATTTTTGCGAAGTAGTTTGTTTCCTATAGAGGAGACATAGTTGGTCATGGATGTCTTCTGAAGAGGTTTCCAGATATTATCTTTTGCTTTGTTAACTGATGTATAAGTCGATTAGCTACCATCGCTTTCAGCTTTTTTAGCCAGATTTCACTACTCGTGGTATCTTTTTTATGGTCATATAAGCCTTTTCGGCATCCCGTAAAATATCGTGTCCAAAGGGGAAATAGTCATAGAATAGCTTAGAAATATTCGCTGATATCTATACTAACGTAATCTGCAAAATCATTTTATTTCTTATCGGCTTTGCATACAAATTTTGTCAAAATATATACCCTACATGACCACAAACTGGACATATTTCATAACACTTAAGCCTTTCCGGCGGCTCGTAAAACAACTCGTTCGAACACAAATTTTGGGGGAATTGATCCAGAAAAATACTTTGCTACATGGACAACCGAATTATAGGAAAATATCAAAATTACAACTTGTTTACCATGTAAAATCCGTTAGCGCGAACACCCTACATGATAATGTTACCGGGGCCACATGTTATGAAAACGACTTTTGAAGTCTTAAACTAAAGTATCTGTAATGCAAGAATCATCACATAACCACATAGTAACAACAAATAACCGTCGAAATTACTGCCATGCATGAACGACGTGACTTCACACTCGGTAATGCAAGAATCATCACATAACCGTGTAGTAACAGCCAATAACCGTACAAAATTTTAGATCCAACATGTACAAATTACTGTCATGCATGAACGCACGAGCTTATTGCTTTTGCATACTGAATTGACAACTCCCGTGTACCTGCTTTTTCCAAGCGATTAGACAACTCACGGGCGTGTAGCTTTGTCAGACCGAGTAGACTATTCACAGGTAGTAGCTTTGTCAGGCCGAGTAAACTAGGCATAGGCAGCCTGCCTGTTAGTACTGCCTTTTCAGCCCGACGTGACTTCACACTCCAAGGTTTTGCTGTCCGTCCGAACTTTTCAACCTTACCTTCCAACACTTAGTCCATTCACCACTCCTTCGAGTCTACAAAAGGCCAAACCACAGACACACATACACAGCTTCCACTAACACTTCGCCGTGACTGGGTCCTCCAGCACAGGATTCTCGTGGACACCTGATATGAGCAGCTTAGCCCTTTATTACACGATGAAGGCTACACGAAATGGGAAAAATGATCCGTTCAACGAGGACAACCTAAGTATAGTGGTGTCCAAATTGCAAGGGTGCAGTCCGACATTATCGAGGCATAACATGACAACCTCTGGCCTGAACCTTGTGACCGCCGACGACCTCAAGGCGCACCTGCAAGGGTGGCGTCAGAGGTATTTCAGGGTGTGCGAACTAGCCGACCACCCTTCCGCTTTAGGTTTCTCTACGAGACATTACAGGGTAATGATGCCGGACGACCAGTACGCAGAGCATATTAAGGTTAGTTAATTTCTATTTGTTCACCCTACTAATCTTTTTAACATTATCTACAAGTTCACTAATTCATATGTGCTCGTCTTGTGTGTTAGTCATTCCCGGAGGATAAGAGTTGCTGAACAAAGATATCTCAGAATTCTTTGCAATGCAAATGCTCTTCGACAGGGGTGTGATGCCTGGTTCGCGCAGAAGACGCATAAGAGAATCTAACTTGAGGGGTAGAGGTCGACCCAGTACTATTGCGGCATCAAGTTCAAGAGGACGTTCAACCGCCACCAGAGGGGGGCTTTCTCCTAACTTTGCAAATGACGACAACGATGACGACGACAATTTCGTATCACCTAGACCTCGACGTTCAAGCACTACCACAACAGCCCGTTCAAGCACTACTACAACAGGTCATTCAAGAACTAATGCAAGAGGACATTCGACCAACACTGCAGGAGGGCTAGCTCACAACCATGCAAATGACAATGATGATGACGATTTCCTGCCACCAGAGTCACGAACCTTGACTCCACGAAGTCCTCCAAATCCTGACGATAATATTCCATCAAGCCCTCTAAGGTATCCTTACGTAGTACCCCGTCAGCCACCAAAATACGATTATCCTGTTTTTGACCATCTATTCCGGCAACCATAGCCATAGAATGTGTGGTTTTGTGACCTAGTCTTTCACCAGATGCATGTTTCTACGAAATATGTTGTATCCTAGTTCTATGAATTCTCTAACGTCCGTATGTACCTATGTTTTATGATGACGTTAAAAACTGTCAGAATTTGTGTAACTTACTGCAGCATGATCGTCATACCAAAAATTTATAAAAACACCCAAAAAAAATCAATTTTTTATAAAGTGGTTCGTACCATTTTTCGTAAGGTTCAATTTTGCCGGTATGGCTTAAATCACGATAGTACCATTGTCCGAATTTAAAAAAACTCACAAAGCTTCTTCATTATCAGCGAATTTTATGGGAACATTAGTGACACATCATATGTGATAATCTTCTTAAATTTTTATGAAAATATAGTTGATATCTCAAAAACCTGCACAAAAAAATTCAGAATTTATCAACGTGGTTTGTTCTATTTTTCGTTCCCTTCAAATTTACTGGTCAATGTTTCATGAAGACAGTTGTAACGTTCGAATTTTTAAAAACTCCTCATACGTGGTAATCTTCTCAGATTTTTATGGAAATATAATTGATGTCTCAAAAACCTGCACGCAAAATTTTACAATTTATCGACGTGGTTTGTTCCATTTTTCGTCCGCTTCAAACTTTCTGGTCAGTGTTTCGTCAAGCCAGTTGTAATGTTCGATTTTTTAAAAAATCCTTGAACATGATAATCTCCTCATATTTTTATGGAAATATAATTGATGTCTCAAAAACCTGCACAAAAAATTTCAGGATTTATCAATGTGGTTCATTTCATTTTTTGTTCGCTTCAAACTTATTGGTGGGTGTTTCATCAAGACAGTTGTAATGTTCGATTTTTTATAAATTCCACGTATGTGATAATCTTCTCATATTTTTATGAAAATATAATTGATGTCTCAAAAACCCGCACGAAAAATTTCAGATTTTATCAACATGGTATGTTTCATTTTTCTTTCGCTTCAAATTTACTCGTTAGTGTTTATCAAGACAGTTGTAATGTTTGAATTTTTAAAAATTCCTCATATGTGATAATATTCTCAAATTTTTATGGAAATATCATTGATGTGTCACAAACATCCACAAAAAATTTCATAATTTTTCAATATCGCTACAGTCCTACAAATATTTTTTGCTTCCACGGCTTTTTTCGGACCCCACCCCAGCCCCACCCCATGAGTTCCAGCGGTTCCAAACCGCTAGAACTCGTGAAAAATGAAAAAAAAATTAAGCGGACTGAGTCCGCTGAACATCGGCAAAAAAATTAAAAAAAATATTTCGCGAACGCAGTCCGCTGGAGGTAGCTAAAAAAATAAAAAAAAATTCCCGCGCATCCGAACCGCTGAAATATACTGTGCAGAGGCTAGAATTGCAATTTCTTCGGATCAGAGGCTATTCGCGAAAAAAATTATTTTGCCAGGCTACAACAGTAAAAATTTCCTTAATCTTCATGCTTTACCGTCATTTATACCTTTTGAGGATCCATAAGTATCAAGAACTTCCATTATGCCAATATCAAGAACTAACCCATCTTAAAACCCTGAAACATAGTTAGTATTGACAAACAGATGTCACTAAAACACTTAATTATCTAAAATTAGGGCCCAAAATGCTTACACCATGTCTAGCCGCTTGCACCGCCACACGCTTTGTTGTCTCCACGCCTAGCCTCTCGCGTTGCCACAACAATATAGTGCTCTAGGCCTGGTCGCTCCGCTGTGCCACTGTTCGCCGTTATCTACTCCTCCATCGCCCGTCGATGGGGAGTGGCATTGGTAAACTCCTTCGTCGCTTCCTCCCGTACTCTCCCTCTTTTTATCCAATGGGTACCCAAATCCATTAGGTAATATTGGGTTTTGTTGGGTATGGGTAATTTGCCTCTAAATGGGTAGGGTAATTGGTGGGTTTGGGTACGGACCACCTCCCTCCCAACGGCAGCCCTACTTGAAAGTATGGATGATTACTGTAGAACTCATGGGAAGCTACTAGTTGTACCCAAGGTTACAAATCTCATCGAATTTTGGTGAAATTTCGGATTTTGGAACACCCCGAAATCTAAACTATCGGCCAAAAAAAAAATAAAAAAATTGAAATTGCTATAGTAAATCAAAATTTCGGTTTCCTCGGCGAAATTTCATGTTTTTTGGCCGGTTTTGAAACTTTTAGGGTCGGATTTGACCGGATTTGGTCCAATATCCATTAGTAAAGTCATCTCCTGTGAAAATTTGTTGAAAAACCGAATTTTTGAGATATCTTAAAATTTTGGCAGAAACACTGTCAGATTTTTATAAAAATTTACAAGATTGATAATGAGCTGAAAATTGTATGGTACTATCTTTAGTATTTTAGGATTATACATAAAAAATTTCAAAATAATTTAAATTCATTTGTTATCTTTAACAAATCAAAAATAGAATAAACATAATTGGGACAGTTACATTGTCAGAATTTTATAACTTTTCTTGAGTGTGATTATGATCTAAATTTTTTTGAGAGATTAATAATTGACTCGGTACCATTATATAAATTTTTTAAAAAATTTCAAATTTGTTTGTTTGGTCAATCAAATCTATGTAAGCATTGAACTTCGTTTGTTATATTATATTTCAAAAATAAAAAAGAGAAAGAACATAAATGGTATTGTGCCTTGTAAGAATTTTATAAACTCACTGGAGTGTGATCATGATTCAAAAATTTTGTGAGATATTAAGAATTTCCTTATCACCCTTATGTAAAATTTTCAAAAACTTTAAACCTTTTGTTATTGCTAAAGCAAATCTATGTATTGATCATTAGGCTTTTATCAGGACGTAGCACTGTCTGAATTTTTAAAAATTATTTAAGAACAATCATCATCTAAAAATTTTAAAGAAAAACACTGATGTTACATCAGGACCATCTACAAAAAATTTCACAATTTTTTAACGTGGTTTAGATAATTTTTCATTTTGTTCAAGTTTGCCGGTAAGCCTTTTAACAGGGCAGTAGTATTGTTCGAATTTTTAAAAATTTATGAAGGTTGATAATATTCTGAAAATTTTATGAGAACATTAGTGATGCATCATAACCATGGAAAAAAAATTCAAAGTTTTATAACGTAGTTTGAACCATTTTGCATTCGGTTCAAAATTACGAGTCAGCGTTTTATTAGTACAGTAGCAATGTTTGAATTTTTAGAAATTCCACAGACTTCATAATAATTTGAAATTTTTATGGAAATATCATCAATGTGTCAGAACTCTCCAAAAACAATTTCAAAATTTTTTAGTATGGTTTGGCCTACTTTTTTCCGTTGCAAAAAGACCGAAATTTCGGATATTTCATCCAAAAGTTCGTTATTTTTCGGCAAATTTCGTTTTTTCTCGGTAGAAAACGAACTGGGTTTGAATTTTGATTTTTGAATTTCAGACGAGATTTGTTCGAAATATCCGTATTTCGCCGAAATTTCAGATTCCGGTCCTAGACGGTATTTTATACGAAAACGAAATTTGAATCCTTGGTTGTACCTAAATCTTCCTCTTAACAAAAAAAAAAAAATTGTACCTGAATCTACACCGCTGCGAGTATTGAACTCTATGTTGTCAGAAGCTTATCCGGCTATCCCTCTTGTCATTAGTCGAATTCTTCTCATTTAAGAATTGGGCGGCGCTTTGCGTACTTGGAACTAGGCGAAGCTGAAGGAAGGGAGGCGTACGGCCACAGTGGGCTTTAGCAACGCTGAGTCGATCAAGCACGGTTGGCGTGGGCTTTTCGGGCGAACCGACGTTTGCAGTACCCGAAAGGAAGAAGCACGCACGCGGAAAGACGTGGGCTTTTACGTTGTGGTAGGGGTCTCTTGCTCCCTTTTTCCATCTCTTCACAAAAAAGAGTCGATTCTCTTTTTCACATGGAAATGACGCGTTTAATACCAAAGCCAAAATGCAGGCTAGTGGTGTTAGCTGTAAGTCTGTAACTCATAAAAGTAGTAGTTCCATCCAATTGTTCTGGTCGGGAAGCGTGGAGCGCACTGGCGTGCTTGGCCTTGCTGTTATTTTCGGGAAGATGAGTAACTTTTGTAACGGTTGGTGCGAGCTTTTACTCCAAATCCTCCTGCTTGACAAGGTGTCGCTATTTAATCCGAGGGCATTTTATTTGCTCAAAAGTCAGAAAAATATTTGGAAAAATAAATATTTGAAACCAGATAAACCATAGAGTGGCTATTGTGCATGTATTTATATACTTTAAATAATTTTCCCACCGCACGTCACTAATCCCGCGTGAGGTAGCGGGGAAGTGGAAAAATATGGGAGCAAAAAAAAGGGTTGTTAGGCTTTCGAATGGGAAACCTGTTGTGCAACCTTTTTTATTTGTGAAAAAAATTGTAACTAACGAGATATCCAAGGAAAAGTTGTGAAATGCAGGTTATAGTTCGAATGGGGAGTATTTGTGATGTTTCATTGTATTTACAATGAGCACTCTTTTTCTTACTCGTGGAATAACCATAAGGTCTCGTCTGGATCGTTGGAGTTTTCTTCGATTTTTGTGAGAATTAAACTGTTTTTTTTTCTGAAATTCTTAAGAAATCCATGCGTTCCAACCATGATCTAAACTAAGAGACAAACATAGTTTTTAGTTGACTAAGTGACCAATAGAGTCTTGCAAGGCCACCAAAATTACCTTTCATGGAACATTTGCAAACGCCCGAGTAAAGTGATCGATAGGTTTTCGCAACGCCAACGGATGCTCGACTTTTCTATTGTGAACAGGCTATTACATATTTGAAACCAGAGAAAAACATCCCAGTTAGTCGTAGCGAGAACTCGCTTTTACACTCTTAAGACACCATTTGGAATACGAGAAAATTTCATGATTCCTATAAAAATTAAACCATTTTCTACGAAAAATCCTACGCTCCTGTTTAAAATAAGATCCAATCCGAAGACAGCGAACCGAGTCCCATGTCTCCCATCCATCGTACATGATCACATCAACGCGGCGGCCTCTCTTTACCTTCCCTGTAAAAAGGCTCCAAACCCCAAAGATCCGAAAGGCAGAAGTAGCACAGCGAAGAACCGCCTCGTTTCTTCTGCCAGAAGCAAAATATATCTCTGCAATTAGACCCCGCCTCCCACTGATCACTCCACAGGCTGCGAGACTGCGACCGCCTTGACTCGAAGCGACTCCTGAGGAGTCGAGACGAGACCCACTTCCTCGCAATTGCCACTAGCTTGCTGCTTGTTCCGTTGCTGGCGTGTGAGCGGCTAAAGCGCGAGGCGAGGGAGAGAGAGCCCCGTGCCGTGACATGGGGGAGAAGGATTTGGGCGACGTGGTGCTCTCCTGGTCGGTCCAGGAGATCACGGACGACGGCCTCTTCAGAGGGCAGGTGCTTGATCGGTCCCTCGGTTGATGCGCCTAGTTGCGATGATTTGTGCGAGCGGTTGCCAACTTTGAGAATTTTGCTTTAGTTTTGTTTTTGTTTTTTAAAATTGTGCTTCCGTGCGAACTGCGAAACATATGCTCGTGCATGTGCGTTCGGTTTCTAGTTATGCTTAAATTCGCTGATCGATGAGTAACCTGTAGTGTACTATTGCTCACTGCTCGTTATGCGATCGAAGCTGGTCAGTTGAATGCAATTGTCATGTTCTGATTGGATGTGTGAACAATCTGATCAGAAAATTGTTGTACACCTGGGTGGTGCATGGTAGTCAGGAAATTAAATGTTGCTGGTGATGCCATGTGTGACTGATCCGGGCCAAGCTAAACGCAATGTATGATTTAAATTTCACTGATGGAGGTGTCCATTGTTGTCAAAAATATGATTAACTAATTTGCTATGTCCATGATGCATGATCATTTGTGAAGAGTTGTAGTGGTCTGTTGTTCATTCAGGAAAACTGTAGATAACACGATACATGGGAAGTTTCAAAAGGCTGTCGGGATATGATAGGTGTGTGGGTCATGTTGCCTAATGAGAGAGACAAATATTGCAATGCATTGAGCAAATTTATCGAATGAGTTGCTGGCAGGAATGAAAAACTATTTTCCTGTTAATTTAATCCACAGTTGAAAATTCATGTTGATGGTTGATTACAGCTTACCTCCTTGTGATGTGACCAGCTTAAGTCTTGTATTGATCCTTGCTTGGTTTTGCGCTAGATGAAATTGCCCACAAGCTGTTCTGTAAGCATTAGTTACATGCTATTTGTGCGCTTAAGCTGTTGCATTCATGATTTTTTTTTGCTAGCTTAAATCACATTTTCATTTATAATTTTTTCCCTGTAGGTTGATAATATTCCTCAAAAATTCATGTCACTTGACCACTACTTTAGATCGTATCATGCACCTCTGATTGAAGAAACAAGGTCAGATCTATGCTCGTGCCTTGAACTCATAGCCGAAGCACCCTCCTCGAAAATACTTTCTATGGAGGTAGCAGGAAAATCAGAATCATACTTTATGGATGTGGACTTTTGGGACAATGGGGCTGGTTTTTCTACAGAGACTTATACTGCGAGGAATGGCGATATATTTATTTTGTCTAGCATGAAACCTGAAGCTGCAGAGAACTTCGAACGCTATGATGTGACATATTGCTTGGCAATGGTTACTGAGGTTTCTATGGATGATGAATACCAGAAGGGCTTCAGAGTGAAAGTTGCAAAGGATATTTGTTTGGAAGAAGACTTGAATAAACTCAGACATGCAATATTTCTTAATAATATCATGACAAACATTCGGATATGGAGAGCACTATGCTTTGACACAAGCATGAGTAACAATTTCACAGTAATCAAGTCATTGTTAGCCCCCAGAAATTTGGTGATATGTCCTTCATTGTTGCCTTTTAATTGACTTGATGTTTTTATTACCATTAGTACCTAACCTCTTTTTCTTTTTGCATATTGTAGTTAACGTCCTCTTTGTTGGCTATGTTGTAGGGTGGTGATACCTGTGATATCTGTGTTAAACAGGATGTTGACCGTTTGGCTTCTTTTACAGAGCAATTACTATCAGTTAATCTTAATCAATCGCAAGTTGATGCTATTGATTCTGTCATCTCAGCTGTACAATGTAGGCATACGAACTCCATGAAACTTATATGGGGCCCACCAGGTACTGGAAAGACCAAGACGGTTAGTGCTTTACTCTGTGTTTTGGTGTGGTCGAAATGCAGAACTCTTACATGTGCTCCCACAAATGTTGCTGTCGTTGGAGTTTGCAATCGATTCCTACAAACATTTAAGTCTTTCAACAAGCAAATCGATGAAAATGGTCTACCTTTTTCTCTTGGAGATGTCTTATTATTTGGGAACAAGTATAATATGGATATCACTGAGGATCTTCAGGATGTTTTCTTGGATTTTCGTGTGGATGAACTTGTTGAGTGCTTTTCATCACTGTCTGGATGGAGATACAGAATAGCTTCAATGATATCCTTTTTTCAAGATTGTGGTTCTCGATATGATATGCTTCTTGAGGATGATGGAAGTAGTGATCCTGTGTGCTTTCTGGACTTCCTTAAGAAGCAATTTGATGTGGCATCCACAGCTCTTAGAAGTTGCATGATGAATTTACGGATTCACCTTCCTGGAAGGTGCTTTTCGCGTGTCAGTGTCAGCAATATATCTACACTGTTAAATATGCTGGAAAAAATTAATGTCATCCTATGTGATGTGGATTTAACTGACGAGGGCTTGAAAAGGGGCCTTGGTTATTTCTCAAGTGAAAACTCTGTTTTTGTGCATCCTATATCTTTTATTGAGAAGGAACTGGATGGTGCAAGGTCCACATGCCTTAAATTGCTGAAAGATCTCCAGAACTCACTTAATTTACCCACTGGAGTAGACAAAAACTGGATCCAGAACTACTGCATGTGTAATGCAACACTTATTTTATGTACTACATCTAGCTCTTATCGGTTGCATCACATGGAGATTGCACCCCTCGATGTGTTAATTGTCGATGAGGCTGCTCAAGTGAGAGAATGTGAACTGGTGATCCCACTACGTCTGCATTGGCTAAAACATGTTGTTTTGGTAGGAGATGACTGCCAGCTGAGGCCATTGGTTAAAAGCCAAGTATAATTTTGCCTAACCCTCTTTATACAGTATACTTTCATTCCTTAGTCATCGGTGCATGCATCAACAACATAAACTTCCGATGCTGAAATGCTACAGTAATTTTCTCATGCAAAACTGCAAAGGCTAGACCTTACTGTTTGTTCTGTTATTGATATATTTTTTACAGTGTTAATTCTTATCTTTCATCATTTATCTTTAGGTATGCAAAGAAGCTGGATTTGGAATAAGTCTTTTTGAGAGATTGGTTAAGCTGGATTTTGAAAAGCATTTGCTGAATATACAGTATCGCATGAATCCTTGTATCAGCTCATTTCCAAATGCTCAGTTTTATGAGAGGAAGATTTTAGATGGTCCAAATGTCTTGTCTCCTTGCTATAATAAAGATTACACATGCCTACCTTTTGGCAGCTACACTTTTATAAACGTCACTGATGGAAGGGAAGAAAAAGAGGGCTCTGGAAACAGTTGGCAAAACCTGATTGAAGTTGCTGTTGTTTTGCACCTGATCGAAACTATCTTTAAATGTATGTCTAAGTTGGACCCTATATTTTCTTTTATTCCTAACATTCTACCTTAAGATCCTAGTTAGTTCTTAATCTGAATTTCTATATGAAGCTACTTGTCTGGTATGACATGGCATCTTTAGGACCTTATAATTTTCTTTTCTTGTTTTATATTACACAACCTTCATTGGCAGAAAAGGTGTTAAGTGGTGGATCAAACCCGCCTCACGCATACCTAGTCATCCACCCCTATGGGAACATTAAGTAGGGGACATGAAACAGCATGATCTATTAGAGCTGTTATCCATTGCATGGACCCACTTGAGTAATTTGTACCTTCCATTTGTTAAAAGTTATACTCAGTGAGTGAAAATAAGTAACATTAAGTCAATTATTGGCTTATACAGAATCAACTTAAGTTTGTTCAAGAAAATTCTCTCATTAGTCTTGTGAAAAATTGATCCCTAAAGATGAGTATCTTACCAGTTTTTTTTTCCTTTTCTTTTTCTGCAGCTTGGAAAAGGACAGGCCAAGGGCTCAGCATTGGTGTAGTCTCTCCATATAGTTCTCAAGTTGATGTAATTAAAGGTAGACTCGGCAAAAAATATGACACATGTGAGGGCTTTCATGTGCGGGTCAAGTCCATTGATGGTTTCCAAGGAGAGGAGGATGATATAATCATACTATCAACTGTTAGGTCGAATGGAAGAGGGGTTGTTGGATTTCTTGATGATAACCAAAGAACAAATGTTGCTCTTACTAGAGCAAGGTGTGCATGAAATCTTGGTTTTAGTATTGTTGAGAGTTCAAACCATGATAAATATGAATCATCTGATGGATGCTTTATTTGATGTAGGCACTGTCTTTGGATTGTTGGGAATGCTAATACATTGTATAAAAGTGGGACAGTCTGGACAGACCTTGTTGCTGATTCGCAGAGACGTAAATGTATTCTCAATGCCACCAATGATGCAACCATGTGTAAGCGGATTTTGCAAGTAAAGCATGAACTTGATGAACTTGACGATCTACTTAATGCTGATTCAGCAGTTTTCAGCAATACTAGATGGAAGGTAAGTAAGGGAGTGATGCTAGTCAGTCTGACTTTGATCCTACTTCCACGAGTTCTCAATAATTGTGATCAGTTGGTTTGGTCGATTATGTGCACTGCACTTGAATTTTGTCTGAGGACTTGAGCTTGTTGCCAGGGTCCTCAGCATTTAATGAACATGCAATTCCTTTGGAGTATGCAATTTATTTATTTTTGGTCATGAATTAGATGTGGATGTTTACCTTTTGGAATCATGTGTATGGTTTACTTGTCTCTGTTAGGCTGTATAGCTTTTACTCTGTGATTGGATAGCGAGAGGTTTGTGGTTAATATTTACAGGGACGTGTGCTTTGTACCATGCCATGTCAATTATGCGGTTCCTTTATATAGAGTATAGACCATCTGGTGGATCTCCTTTTTTAAAAAAAAAAAAGAATATGCAGTTGTTATTATTTCTCAAAATTAATTTTTTTACTCGGGTTCTATTTTGTGTTTTGGTCAATTTAACAGGTCATCTTTAGCGATGAGTTTAGAAAGTCTTTCACCAAACTAAAATCACCGCAGCTTCGGAGGGAAGTACTACAAAAGCTTGTCAAACTTGGTGGTGGTTGGCGGACAACAGTAAAGAGCCTTGACATACCTGATGCTTTCCAGTTTGCAAAAGTATACAAGGTCCGGGATCTTTATCTTGTTTGGAGTACTGACGTTGAGAAAAATGAAAGGTATTTCCAGATAATGAGAATTTGGGACCTACTGTCACACCAACATGTTGCAAGAACTGTTCAACGTCTCAAAAATCTGTTTTCCATGTACACAGATGATTACCTGGATCATTGCAGAAGAGTGAAGACAGAGGGGTATGTGTTGTTGATTATTACTGGTTTATACTCTGATTCCTTTTTTTTCCCCTTTGATGCTCATAAATGAACTGCTTGTAGATATTCTTATTTTCTACTTCCTTTTTGTTGTGGATAATAGGAAACTGGAGGTTCCTGTTATTTGGGATGCTGAGCATGATATTATTCGTTACAAGAAGGATTGCAGAGTTGATACTCAGGAAGATCATGATCTTGTTGATACATTGTATGCTATGGAGAATTCAAAAGTTAGTGAAAGCTTCTTGTTGATGAAATTCTACTCATTATCATCTGAAGTGGCAAAACATTTGTTGACAGCTACCGATGGGTCTGAAATCGATATCCCCTTTGAACTGACCGATGAAGAGGAGGCGATAATTAGATTTCCGCTCACTAGTTTTATACTTGGGAGGTCAGGCACTGGTAAAACCACTGTATTGACAATGAAACTGATTCAAGTAGAGCAACAGTCCTTGATTGCATCCCAAGGGCTAAATTTGGATGAAATTAATTCATCTGGGGCTGATGACCAAAATTCTATGCCACTGAAGGACACATGCAAAGGAGAAAGTTTTGTAAAACAAGTCTTTATCACTGTAAGCCCAAAGTTATGCTCAGCTATAAAGGATCACATTTGCAGACTTAAAAGGTAAAGCTGCCGAATTGCAGGATTGTTTGATTGTTTTACATATGTTTCCAATTTGTAAAATTTTGTTTCATATATCTATTTAAAAGTGGAGGACAGAAATAATTGTGCAAGTTGAGTCAAGATAATTTTCTATTGTACCCATGCCATTCTACTGTATTTCTAACATCACACCCTTTAGATTCTCCCTTTCGAAAGGTTTAACCTTTTCTTTTTTCCCATTTGGAGTGCATTTTCTTTTTGAGATATCTTTTTTGGAATTATACACAGCAAGTTGGTTCAATTAATTATTTCTTTTAGAAGTAAGATATTTACTTTGATTATTGTATGACTATCAGCCATGCTCTTCATATTAATTGTAAGTTATTTTAACCCTTTATAGATTTTGCTCTGGTGATGTCTCTGATCAGCCTAGCATTCTTCATATGCATGACATCATTGATGACCTGGAAGAGTTTACAGATATACCTGACAATTTAAGGGATCTACCTCGTGAGCACTATCCTCTTACTATAACATATCGCAAGTTCTTGATGATGCTTGATGGAACATGCCGGACATCATTTTTTGATGTGTTTTGTGGTGAACTGAAGTCTAGCATCGAGAGAGGGCATTCAAAATCTCGTGCATTGCGAACTTTTATTGAATTGAAGGAAGTTACCTATGAGAAATTTGCTGGTTCCTATTGGCCTCATTTTAGTGCAGAATTGACCAAGAAACTAGATGCATCTACTGTCTTTACGGAAATAATTTCTCATATAAAGGGCGGATATCAAGCAAGCATGCCTTCTAGCAGGAAACTTGAAAGGCAAGATTATGTTATGCTCTCAGATAAAAAAATTTCTTCTCTGAACAGTGAGAAGAGAGATAGGATTTATGATATTTTCCTTGATTATGAGAGTATGAAGTGCACTGCTAGAGAATTTGATTTGTCAGATTTTGTCAACAGCCTTCACAGCAGTCTACTTTCTGATGGTTACAATGGCGATATGGTGGATTTTATTTACATAGATGAGGTGCAGGATCTTACCATGACACAAATAGCGCTTCTTAAGTATGTCTGCAGGAACTTCAAAGAGGGCTTCGTTTTTGCTGGTGACACTGCACAGACTATAGCAAGGGGTATTGATTTCAGGTTTGAAGATATTCGCTCACTTTTTTATACCTCATTCCTCTCAGAAATTGAAGCATGCAATCAAGGAATTAAACATGGAAAACGAGTTCGTCTCTCTGACATGTTTCAACTTTCTCAAAACTTCCGCACACATTGTGGCATCCTTCGTATGGCTCAGAGTATAACGAGCCTTTTGTACTACTTTTTCCCATCAAGTGTTGACAAGCTTAATCCGGAGACTGGGCTTGTATATGGAGAAGCTCCCGTGCTGCTTGAGTCTGGTAATGATGAGAATGCAATTATGACTATTTTTGGAGAAAGCAAAAGTAAACATGGTAACCTGCATGGGTTTGGTGCTGAGCAAGTTATATTAGTTCGTGATGATGCTACCAAAAAACAAATTGTTGATCTTGTTGATAAACAGGCTCTTGTTTTGACTATTGTTGAATGTAAGGGCCTTGAGTTCCAGGTATGAGCCTGTAAATTTACTTCAATCATGTTCATTGTGTAAAACATTTTCATTGTGAAATGTGTTGTCTTAACAATTACTTTGAGGACACTTACTTTTATAAATATATTATGTAGGACGTGCTGTTGTACAACTTTTTCAGTTCCTCACCTTTAAAAAACAAATGGAGAGTTGTGTATGACTATATGAAAGACAAAGATATTATTGCATCATATGAGGATATCTCTCATCCTGGTTTCGACAGAAGCAAGCATTATCTTCTGTGTTCAGAACTGAAGCAACTCTATGTTGGAATCACACGAACTAGGCAAAGACTATGGATATGTGAGAATACAGATGATTACTGTCGGCCGATGTTTGACTACTGGAAGAAGTTGTGCCTTGTAGAAGTTAGACTGCTTGATTCTAACCTCATTCAAGCAATGCAGTCAGGAAGCAGCACTGATGATTGGAGGCTACGGGGCACCAAGGTTAGTGCTGTATACTTATTTGATGTGGAAAACTAGTCTCTAGGCTAGCATTAAGTTATCTAGTCAGTGATATTTTGTGTTTTTAACCTGGTCAAATGCTTGGGCTTGTTTGTCCTGCAATTTATCTATGCACTCGCATTCTTTTTTGAGAGGTGCTTCCATACTTCTCTTTTTTACAGTTGCACAGATATTAAAGCATGAATAAAGGGTAGATGGTGATTACTTACCTCTTCGCTTGCTTTAAGATTTGTGTAATTTGTACTATGAGGGAAAGCATTGAAGCACTGCTCTTCTTTTTTTAAGTCTGGTAGTGGTGCATATCTGTTTGCAATGTTACCGCGCTTCTCTTTTACGATTGTTATCTATTATATATTAAAAGCTCATGAGAGTCGCTATGAAAAAAGAGAAATAGACTAGAAATTCCTACAAAAAAGCAAAATATCTAGCCCTTAATCTTATGGGTCTTAATCTTTGAGAAATAGACTAGAAATAAAGCCCATGAGAGTTAGACTAGAAATTCCTACAAAAAAGCAAAATATCTAGCCCTTAATCTGGTGGGCTTTATTTACAACTGTCATTGTATCTTTGAGATATAGACTAGAAATTTTCACAAAAAAAGCAAAATACTAGCTTTTAATCTGGTGGGCTCTAATTAAAAATGCATCATATTGACCATTAGATGCTATTGAGTAGATATATATATATTACTTTGTAGTATAAAATCAAAATAAAAGACAAAACTTACATGGTAGGGGCGGATCGATACATCTGGATCTCATGCGTGATTAAGCCTAATTATAATTTTGATTAGTAAATCATAACCAACAAATCAGCACATGAACTCTGACATTACATTGGACGCACCTTGGCCTTATACAGACAATACATACCGATGAGACTCAATGCATGCAATTAAAGAAAATACAAATGACCTCATGTTGGTTCAGCCATAACATAAAAGTCACGCAGCCCCAAAACTAATTTGTATTTGATTTGGTTTTTCTAAGAACTCCCTAAAAATAAATCGGTTTTATTGAGAAACAAATAAATCACGATATTTACTGTATATAGACTTATCCCCTAGTCGCCATGGTGTCTGCTGGTGCTCCCCGTCCAAGTGCTTCCGAGGAAAGAAAAGAACGGAAAAATAATAACATTGCACGAGCTTGATCGCCCTTCGAATCCTTTTACTTGCGTAGCCAGAAAAAAAAACTGAAATCGCTACTTCTTTCTTGACGTAGAAGAGTGTACCTCCTGATCTCCCAATCTAACTCCCACAAAATCAGGATTCCTTAGATTTGTTCTTTTTTATCTCCTGGTTCGTCTATGATAGATTCAACACCAAGTATGGCACCGACCTGATCAAAGGAAACAAATTGATATGGTAATAGTGTTCTGGGCTTTCATAAGAAGGCATTACGCCCATCCTATAATGGGTCACGGGGTCAAGACCGGTCCTACGGTGCTTCAATAGCATATCATGTAGAGTTGTTAAGAAAATAAAATGCTAGAAATTCTCATAAAAAAGCAAAACATATAACCCTTAATTTAATGAACCTTAACTAAGTTGAAAGCCATTAGATTTGATGTTACTATTTCAAAAAACGTCTAACCATCTATCTAGCGGATCTGAATTATAACGGTTTAGATTAAAAGAAAGAGTCTATGTGAAGTACAACAAAAAATTAACAAAAATTCAGAATAAAAAATAAAAATAAATTAGACATTTGATTTTCATATGAACTCTAAATTAAAACACGTATATTACTAAAATTCAGAATAAAAATTAGGTAAAAATTAGCAATTGGATTTATATTATCAATTGTAATCCAAAACTAATATTCAAAACTAAATAAAAATAAAATCAATGGCTTAGATTAAAAGAAAGAGCCCACACTAAGAACAATAAAAATAACAGAAATTCAGAATAATAAATAAATGAAGGTCAACCATTTAACTTTCATATGAAGTCCAAATTAAACATGTACATTGCTAAAATACAGAATATAAATTATATAAAAAATATTAGTTGGATTTGTATTCGATTTCTACAGTACAACCGATATGCAAAATTAAATAAAAATTAACATAAATTCGAAATAAAAAACAAAATGAAATTATTCATTTGATTTTCATACAAATTCTAAATAAAAACTTGAAATTTGAAATTAAATATAAATAACATAAGAATAAAAATAAAAGGAAATTAAGGATTATTTTTTAATTCCATACTAAGTGAAAAATATAATTTTTCATTTTATTCAGAATTAAAATTTTAGAAATATGCTAATTTAAGGGGGAAATGAAATAAGGTAAGTAATTTGATTTGTGTATATATATATATATATATATATATATATATATATTATTAACTATTATGTAATAAAAGTCGATTACACATTTTTTATAGTCGCTAAAATAATACAAAATATACTAAAAATTCTCAAAAAAAATTCTAACTATTTATTTGGTGGATCTCCACAGAACGAAGAGATTAAGAGGGTGATACATCAACAGTTGTTCACTCAGTTATACCGGTATAAGCAATATGATGTGCAATAAAAGAAGTATCGAAAGAAAGAGACAAACATTATAATAATGAAATTAAGAGATGATGATATAAATAAAAAATATTATGTTATGCTATGTTTACTATTTTTCTATGCAAGTATTCGTAGAAGAAAGTTTCGATCACATGTGATAAGTACTGAGAAACGGAGTAAATATATTCTCTCCTATAATATACAATATCAAAATATCACAAATTGTGTTTTGTATTGATCTATTTTTGAAAAAAATCGCACATATATTATCAAGTCATTTAAACATACTTTAAAAATGATGCACGCGCAAATGCGCGGGCCATCTTGCTAGTTTAATGTAACAAGTGCACATCTTTTTCCTGTAGTTATTCAATGAGGGACAATTTGAGATGGCTACAATGTGTTTCGAAAAGGCCGGTGATGCCTACAGAGAGAAGTGGGCAAGAGCTGCCGGACTTCTAGCAACTGCTGACCGTGTCATCTCCACAAATTCGGAGATGGGCCAGGCTTCACTACAAAAGGCGTCAGAGATTTATGAGGCTATTGGCATGCATGAGAAAGCTGCCACTTGCTTTATCAAATTAGGTGACTACAAAAGAGCAGGTCTGCTGACTCCATAATTTTTTAGTCGTGTATCAATGCTGCTGTGATTTCATCATTCCATGACGTTTTATAAATAGCTTGCCCCACAAGTAAAGGTCTTCAAATTTCAAAACGTTGTTTCAAAATAATATTCTTCATCTTAGTGGGAATTTACGCTTTCCGGTGTTATTATTGCCATTTGTCACGCTTTGCCCCTTTAGATTGCAGACATGCTGTTTTTTACCTTTCATGCGAATAGTCATTACCTCACAGTCCACACAACTCTGCCTTACTATACATTTGTTTCCTTGCATTGGCATAGGAACGGTCTATATGGAAAAATGTGGTGCTTCCAGGCTTGAAGATGCCGGTGACTGTTTTGCTATGACTGAATGCTGGTTACAGGCAGCTGAAGTGTACTTCAAAGCTAAATGTTATACGAAGTGTTTCTCCATGTGCTCGAAAGGAAAACTATTCAATCAGGGCTTGCAGTTCCTGCAACAGTTGGAGCAAGAACATTTGCTTGAGAATTCCAACTCCTTAAGGTTTCTGCAATTAGAAAGACGTATCTAGAAAATTGTGCTCTACATTATTTTGAGCGTGGAGACATTAAGCACATGATGCCATTTGTTAAGGCTTTCAGCTCTATGGATCATGTTCGGGCATTCTTAAATTCTAGGAATCTTGTTGATGAGCTGCTGAGTTTAGAGATGGAAATGGGTAATTTCCTTGAAGCTGCAGGAATAGCAAAGCATAAAGGAGATGTCCTACTGGAGGTAGACTTGCTCGAGAAGGCAGATTTCTTTGAGAATGCTACAGAGCTTCTCCTCCTTCATGTCATTGTGAATTCCTTATGGGCTTCACATGGAAGAGGGTGGCCTCCAAAAAGATTTGCAGAGAAGGAACAATTGCTTGCAAAAGCCAAACAGATGGCGAAAAAAGTCTCCGAATGCTTCTTCTGCTTTGTTTGCTTGGAAGCTGATGCACTGTCAGATGTACATAAATCTCTTGCCAGCTTGACTTACACCTTGCTTGAGGGCAGGAAATGTGGAAACTTGTTAGTCGAACTTATTGCTGCCCGTTCGATTCTTGATGTTCATATTCAGTCTCATGCCTCTGGATACAATTGTGAATTAGAGCCAGGATCCGAAGATGAAAGTTGTTGTCTTGATATGCTGGCTCGTAACCAGATATCATCTGAAACTCTAGTGTATGTTTGGAACAAATGGAAGTCAATCATAGTCAAAGTACTATCTCATCTTTATCACTCTGAGGGTCAACAAAAAAACGATTATGCAGTTGTGTGTGAAGATCTTTGCGCTAAATACTTTGGGTTGAGAAAAGATTGTGACAACGAACGGTACGTGGTGCTTAACATGGACTCAAGTTGGCTTTCTAACGCAGGTAGAAGTTCTTTGCAGCAAGACGGCAACAGATGTTGGCTGGATGCCTTCCAGTGTCATTCATGTGCTCAGAATTTCTGGATGAATGAGCTGTGTTCTGTTGGCTTGAGCGTACTCAAGAAGTTGGAGTCTTTTGTTCAAATTTCTCCAAAGCAGGCATCTTCATATACCCTGGGGAGAACTATCCTTGATATATATGAAATTGCAAAGTTTCTGAAGGAGCCAGGGTTCGGTATGTCGAAAAATACCATAAAGTTAAATAACTTTTTTGTTCTATGTGAACGACGCTTCTTTGAATTAGTTTTCCTTGTCTGGAGGGATGAAAGTACGAAGAGCCTCTTGTGTATACTTGACTCACCAGCTGCTCATGGTTTGCTTGCTGATTCCCTTGGTGCATATACCAGGCCAACAAATAAGAAATTGACTCATGGTCATCTTGGGAGAACAACCATGCTTCTGCTCCATGCAGCACGATTGGACAATGATCTGATTTCCAAACTTATGCAATACCTGGACAGAGATTCTGAGTGGGCTGATTTTTTTCAGTCTTTGAAGAGATTTCTTGACAGTGGTGTTGGCAGATCCCCCTTGATCCTGAACTTTAAGCTTGCTCTTGAATTTACTTATAATGCAAACTGGAGGGCTGAAACAGACTACATATCCCCGATATGCTATGTGGATCTAATGGAGTGCCTTGGTTTTTTGGCTTCATCACATATTGTACTGAATGGTTCTATGTTCTGCACAAAAAATCTGTTGGTCAAGATGCTAAAGTGCCGTACAAGCAAGAGTTACCTCAATACATGCCTGGTTTCTAGCCAAGATGTGGATCTGGATCGTATGTCATTCTCAGCAGGGCGTTTCATCTGCCAGTCAGTTAGGAATCTCTTGACAAACAAGTATATGATCCAAAAGTGGGTTCAGAAGACTTCGACTCCAACTGGTTCATACATTCCAGTCCTTCTGAGATTAGTTGTCACACTTTATCTGCTGACTCTAACTCTTTCACTGGGGGATTGCTATGAGGTCACAAATTTCCTTTTGATGTACCAAGTTTTCGAGGATTTACCTTCGGAATTCTCTCAGAAGATTGTACATGCTTTGCAAATGAGGTCTCGCAATGTGAGCAACTTCACCAGATTATTTGCTGATGCACTTGCAGCAATTGGAAATCGTATGGTAGTTATGGGTCCACCCAAAGGCCGACCAATCTGTCGGGACTTAAATGCTTACAAGATTAGTAGAGTGGATTTAAATGCTTATATGATTAGTAGAGTGGATTTGAGTGATGTTGAGAATGTAATGAAGCTTCTTTGTCCGGAAGAGCAAAGTATTGTAAAGCAGGAATCTCCATCGCTAGAAGAAATCAAATCTGAAAGTAACAAATTCTGCAACGTTACTTCTGGAAACTTTCCTGTGGCGAGTGTACGAGATAATAAGATGGAGAGTACAAGCAAAATGGATTTAAGTGATGATAATATTCCCTTTTGGGATAAGTTTGAGGCTTTTCAAGTCAACAAGCAAGGCCAGGTGAGTACATATATTGTAACGTTCCTTTTGTACCAATGCTTCGCAACTGCCATGTTTTTCATTATATTTAAAAAGCCAAGTTCTGCAGAAAGATGCAAGGGTTATTATTCGATTCCTTAGAAGTGTCCTTTCCTGGCTGGAGCAAAGAGACCCTCCAAAAAACATCGATGCGCAATTGTTGGAGGAGGTCAGGCGCATCTGCAATCAATTCGAAGAACGATCTGCGAGGTAAGCAAATGTTAAAATGCCGTCAACTCCAAAATGTTATTGGTGACAATATAAATGCAATATTCCAGATGATTGGGCAAATATGAGTGCATGCTATGTACCTTTTTTTGAAGAAAAAAAATGATTGTAATATAGAAATGGTAGCCTGAACTGATCCTTACGAAACTCTAGCAGCTTGGGACTGTAGGTTATTCCTAAATTTTCTGGAAATTGTAATTCCCATCTGAGTTTGCAAACTTTTTGTTATCACAGGGTGGAGGAGAGATCTTTTCTGACTGCCAAGGACCTTTATTCGATGTGGAAAGATGGTGAGAACAAACTGCAGAAGATCATCAGTTTTCTGCGTTCTGAAGAAACTTCCATAAAAGAAGTTGACAGAAGGAACGACGCACCAGCTGTTGTCCAATTTCACATGGACAGATCTGATGAATGGAGTGAATGTTCAGATAATGAACCAGACACAAGAGGAAGTAACGCGATGGAAGCAGCCAAGGAGGAATCAGCCGCTAGCTGCTCTAGTTCAAAAAAGAAAGCGCAGAAGCAGAAAAACAAGAAGAAATCGAGGAAGCGCAATGGCAAGAAGTGAGCTGCTGTAGCCTGTAGCTCTAGTTTCTCTGGTAAATTGTTGCCTGGGCGCTGTAAAACCAACAGCAAGTGCTGGCTTGCTTGGGTGTACTGAAGAATTATGTTGTTGGCTTAATGTTACTAGCTGAGCGTACGTTTTAATGCTAAATTGTTACAATGCATTTCGCTTCTAGAAAGGATAATTAGACCACGGTATAGGTTCTGATTTATGACTTAACGAGTAAGTTTCACAAAATCAAAGTTTTTTTTTACGAACTATCGAAAAACAACATATTTTAGTTCTTATTTTATTAAAATACAGATTTTATTAAAACATGTTTTAAAATTGATCATTTGTTGTAATAGATCTGATAATATAGGTTCACAATAGCCTTACGTGCCCTTATTTTATTTTCTGTTTCCTCGTGCGTGAGGCTGCTATGTAACCTCATACTATCAGACCTGTTAAGATCAATTCTAAAACATATAATTTTGTGATATAAGTCTTTCTAAAATATGTAGTTTTGTAAAACAAAGTTAAAACGTATAATTTTCTAATAATTTGTATAAAAATATGTATTTTTGTGAAATTTACTATGACTTAATTGACTATCTATAGTTGAGATAAGAATGCATGGAACTAAGTAATTATGGCTCGACTGAACTCGACAAAGGAAATTAACAAGGTCGAGTTAAAAACTTTTCAATCTCATTCTTCCTTGATGTTAATTTATGATATAACAGTGTTGCTTCAACAGCAAGAAACCTTATTTTCTTGAACGTGCGATTGTTAACTAATGCTCATGATTTCCGTGAGAAAACAAAGGAACTGCACTTTCCGACGGAACTCTTAAAAAATTACTGTAAATTTTTGGATGCAAAAGGATCTGCAGCATTGGACAGAAACTTTCTTTAGGGGAAAAAGAATTAAGTCTATTTAAATCATCCCCTCTTATTTGTCTCTGCTTTTCAAGCTTTAACTACGAGATCACGTATTTAACACTCTTAATCCTTGTTTAGGTGGCCTATTCTCGGCTAGATCCCTATGGATGAACCGGGATTTTAGGCTAAATCCCGACCCATCCAAGGAAACCATATCAAAACAAAGCCTTCCAAACAAGGCCTCCCAAACAAGCCCTTAAGGTATAAAAGAGGATAACTTACCCCCTAAACCTACTGAGCTTCGTTTTGCAGTTGATGTGACAGCATATATGTGGCATCAGTTTCAACATATAGCAATGGACCCACTCGTCAGTCTCCACACAGCTCTTCTTCCCTTCCTCGAGGCGGACTCATACTGTCTAGACCTATAGCCATTATACGTGTCGTGCGGACAGGGTTCTAGTGTAGTTTGAATAGGGACTGTAAGTTAAGCAGTTTTCATTCGACTGAGTCGTTCGATCCAATGAATCAATGATTCAGATTGTCTGAAAATATATACTGCATTTTAAAAAATGAACAGTGTTTTTACTATAATACTTTAAAAAATATAGCTCGTCACTTTTCCATCCAACAGTCGAATAGAAACTGCTTACCTTGTATTTCCCATTCAACCGCATTGGAATCGTGTCCGTGTCTGCTTGTTGCCGGTACGATGCCCACGTCTACTCTCACCCTATCTTCCCCGGACCTCATCCCCCGTGCCGTGGCGCCTCCACGGCTCCACCCCACCTCCTCGTGCTGCTTCTCCTCCTCGACGCCAGCGCCACCTCCCCACCGACTCGGACGCGCGGGGGACATCGGCGCAGAGGAAGTCGCATGCACTGGCGTCGCGCGGGTGAGGGAGCGGACCGCGGGAGGCGGACGCAGCCGCCGCCGCGCAGGCGGTGTCGACAAGCGCGACACGCATGAATGCGTTGGACGGGAAGCGCGATGGCGTCGCGCGGGTGGTAGGCGGAGACGAGCGCGAGGAGCTGGGTATTGTCGACGATTTATCCCGACACAAACCCTCCTCAACAAGAGTATTGCTGCTGCCGCCCCAAAGATTCGACCTCGCAGGGCTTCGGCGGGCTCGTATCCCCTCCCGTTCGCCTCCTCGACTCCACCGCGGCGGCTTGATAGCCTGGCGGAGCGAGCTCGCCTCTTATAGTAGCAGGCGACTGCGGAGTGCGGACCCCAGTTGCGCAGCTCCGGTAGCTCCCCAGTCCAATGGCGGCGTGGCGCAACCTCCGCAGCTGCCCGTGCTGTGCAATCGCAACATAATAAAGCCAAAACCTTTAATTAGATCCAGAGAAATGCAAGCGAAGAGGCCATGGGGAATTAAGCTAGGTAGTTATGAGAAACGAGTACAAATTAATCGCTCACCTCGGCTTTCTCTTGCTATTCTTCCTTCCTGCGCTTCTCTGTTTTTTCTTGCCTCTTCTACTGACTCGGCTGACATGTCAGCTGAAAGCACTGGCGTGGATACCAACTATGCGAAAACCACTGATGAAACCAACCAGATGGAACAATGAATGGTTTTGACAGTTTAGAAGAATCATGTACCCGGTTTCATAGCTAAGAGTAAATAACTGAACTCATGCAATAGTTGACAAGGGTTAAATTGACTTATTCTTAAAAAAAATGACAATGAAAACGATGATAAACAGAAAACCTACTTGCAACACGTGCACTACACGAAGGTAGAGGTGTAAAATAAAGCTCGAGACTCGCAAGCTGTTTGAGCTCAGCTGCTGTAGGCTCACTTCAAACTCGGCTCGAGCTCGCTAAGCTTGAGCCTAAGCAAAGGCTCGTGAGCCTAGCGAGCTCAAGTTCAAATGGCTCGATATGGCTCGAGTAGATGCATAGTAGAATTTGTATATCTGTTTTTACCAGCACATCAAACCCCTTACCTCTTCCTCCATCAAATTTTTATTTTTCTAAAGATCCAAAGCCACATGTGACCCAACCCATTATTGAACCAAACACAAGCCTACTCGAGTTTTTGTGAAAACTGCATGTGAAAAGATGCATATCACTTCATAACGAGTCTACTCAAGCTTTGGATCGAGCTGAGTTCAAGTCCAGGTTCAAACTTAAACCCTAAATTAGGCTTGAATCAAGTTTGTACCTAGCTTGAGTCTAGATAGACATGCTCCCTCGAGCTCGGCTTGTTTAAAACTCTAATGGAAGCCCACACTGCACTGAAAGATGTGCACTACTTGGCCGAATCGGCTCACGCGTATAAAATCATGATCGCTTCGCTCATAGCCCCAAAGCTGCACCGCCGCAAGAGCTCTCTCTCTCCTTGTCGACGACCCCGCGACCTTCCATGGCCACTGGCACCTAAGCACCGCTCCCACTGCCCTCCACCGTCGTCGCGGAGGGGCTCACCGGCCCAGGTTTCCCTCAGAGCTAGCAATTTATTATGCGTTTTTAATCGAAAGTTAAAAGACATCTATACACATTCACATATATACAAATTCTTGAAATGGTCAAAGACTAATTCTACCATTTTGTCCACACATAAATTATAATTGGGTTCTAATGTAGTGGCAACGTGTTTTAGACACATGCTGACTTGCTATTTACTATCTATCACAACAGAGTTGTTGAGTTTGAGGGTGATATAAATTCGTTTTTGTGGAATATATGGAACCAGGTATCTTCAAGACTGGCCCAGTATCGCCCAAGGAGGGGACAGATCCGAGCAAAAAACCCAAAGAACGGGGCCATGCCAAGAATTGCTACCGCACGGAAGGGGACACGTCCAATAGACAGTCGAATATGTATTTAGATATAAAAAATACAGTTGTAATCCGAGTCGTTATTAGGGTAGATAAAGATGTAAACTCTATCATGTAACCGACTAGAATCTAGTAACCGATCGAAATCTCCTAACCGATCAGGACTCTGTAAGCCGCCACAACCCCCGCTATATAAGGGAGAGGGCGGGCAACAACGTAGGGGGAGAATCATCAAGCCTTAGAGCATAGCACACCTCGTATCGCCCAGAACACATTGCGCTTTGAGCATCCTTAGATCTAAGAGATCCGCATAATTCCAGCACATAGGATTAGGGTATTACCTCCATCGCTGAGGGCCTGAACCTGTCTAATCCCTTGTCTTGAGTGACCTTCGAGTTTGAGATCTAGCGCCTACCCCATAATTGTATTACCGGCTACAAAAGTCGACAGTTTTCTACCTTGTTTCGAATCTACTCCTACACGGAATCTACTATATATCACTATAAATATGTTCCTATAGTCTAGAGAAAGAACAAGAGTCCATTGTAAATATCTCCTCATATAGTGATATAAGTATTGTGCGTCTATGGTTTTTCTCGAAAAGGTTTTCCACGTTAAAATCCATCTCCAGTTCTTTTGATCCTATATTTTGTGGTGTGTTTTGCAACAAGAGTTATGATTCTACCATGATAAGAGGAAAAATCCGCGTCCTCTAAATAACTATAATGGCCTAAGTATATTTCACGATGGCCATTGGATCACAATCATATGCCACCATGTTAGGGCTACCAATTACACTAGTATAGTGCCCTGTCTTCCGGTTTCCTTTTCCCAGCACGTAATATATGGTCTTTTCCTTTTCTAGAATGTTTGTTTCCTTTTCCTTAATTCCAGGATATTTGTTTCATTTTCCTTGAGATGATGCTGGAGGTGGGGTGTCGGCGTTTCGAGCACCGGCAAGTAAATTTGTAAGTCTAAGGGGCCGCGCGTTCC
The DNA here is from genome assembly GCA_036346275.1 of Otatea glauca. NCBI lineage: Eukaryota > Viridiplantae > Streptophyta > Magnoliopsida > Poales > Poaceae > Otatea > Otatea glauca. The sequence goes on from CM070717.1 coordinate 46,688,122, forward strand.
ACTCCCTGAATGGTTAGACTCAGAAGTCCAAGATGTATACTGGTTCGGGCCGAAGGTCCCTACTCCAGTTCGTGTGGTGGCGTTGTATTCCCTTCAGTACAGATGACTGCACAAAGTTTACAAGCGAGAGTGCTAATGGCTTAGCGAGATGGGTTCGATCCCCTCCTACGGGGGTTCCCGCCTCCTTTATACGGAAGAAAGGGGAGTTACATCGAGTTGGGAGAGGACGAGGTGACCTACACTAGGAGCTTTGGTCCTTCGTTCTGCTGACTGATCACCGCCCGTCTTGCCCATGCTGGGTCGGTAGTCTAGTTGGCCAGGGCGGTTAGGTATTTCCCCGGGAAACGGCGTACCTGCCCTCTGCGAACCTTACGAGTGTTGACGTTGCTGCGCATGACATGGGTGTTGCCTCGGAGAGAGCGTGTCTTCGCATCAGATGTGACCGGTGATGGGGTGGGAGCATGACTTGGCGATCATTAAACCCTCTTGGGAAGGGGCCGCCTTGTATAGTCATTTCGATTGACTCCTTTCGTGGGGTGCGTGGTCAGAGGTGGTGGGGTCTTCGACACGCGCCCCGGGCGGATGTTACCTTGGTTTGATCGAGTCGGGATCCGCCCCGTCAAGGGGGTCGGAGCCCGCTTGGTGAGTCGGGGATCCGCCCCGCCAAGGGGTTCGGAGCCCCGCTGGTTTGAGCTGGGGTCCGCCCCATGGCGGGGTCTGGAGCCCTGCAGTCGGAGACACTTCCTCGTCGGTCGGGAAGGGATGTCTTGTGTGGCTTTGCAGTGCTTGGTCGGTAGATGGTGGGAGCGGCTGTTGGGCTTGAGTGTGCTTGAGGCCACGGCTCGTCACCGGCCGTTGGGTACCTGTTATAAGTTTTCTTCATGGGGGGAGATCTGTTGTGGGCCACAGGGATGAGTTAGACACATTAAACAATGACTATCGGATGTGGGTGACTAAAGCTGAGGAAAGATCTGAGAGGTTATTTTTTATGGAGGCAAGTTTCTGGGGACGTTTCGCTGGGTGTATGAAGGTTGTGCCATCTCTAGTGGGGTGCATTATTTGGGGTGGACGTAGAAAAGAATGCTTAGGTGCATTATAAAGGGGTATAGATGAAGAAAAAACCTAATTCAAAACGCTGGTCCCACTTTTCTAAATAAATATGTCCGCACAACAATATATTATCACATACAAAAAATGTAAGACGCCTGAAAATTTAAAACAACAATAATATAAAACAAACTACTTTCTCGTACAGGCACACAAAAAGAAATCTTGTTATAACCTGCTTACTCATAACTGTCAGGCATGAACAATCACCAAAGCCGACTTTATGAATCTCGATGTAGGGAGACGACCAATTTGTTACGGAAATACAACCATACTTTGTCCACGTGGAAAAACTTGACCACAGAAATCTTACTTAAAAGAAGGCACGAAATGACAGTTCTTGTCTAATCAAAAGCACATGTATCATTTTGATTACAAATTATAGCTAGCTCTTATCTGAATCTTCGATACTCACTAACTTACACAACCGACTTACACAACAGGGTTAGCTACGATAGATTATAGACATAACTCTTCAGAAACCTAAAACTTTTTTTTGTCTTAACTCGACCACCCTCTATCCGACCAACTTTTATCGATGGTAGTGCTCCTAAATCATCTCGCCTTCGACCTACTATATCTCTTCCTCGTTAACATCTTGTTTTGAAGGCCTGTTCTTGACTGGGCCGGGATCCATATCTGCCGCTAGCCTCATCCTTGTCATCACAGTGTGAAGCCACCAAATCGATCGCCGTCTGTCATCCACTCGTGTTGTCCCTTCTCCACCATCGGACGGCAGTGTGGTGAATAGGGGCGGCGGACCCAACGATAGGCCGAGCTTGGGTGGCCGCCGGCGGAATGTCGCTGGCGGGAGGGATCCCCCTCCCCTGGTCATCCGCCATGGCCCATGAGTGAGCTCTGCTTGGCGTTTGTGAGCGACAGAACAAGTTAGTCGAGTAGCGTCCTGAGAAGTTGGGCCACCGATGGAGAGAGTATTGGGCCGTATGTTGAGGAACTAAGGATGACTAGTATAGTGTCCTGTTTTTCAATTTTCTTTTCTCAGCACGTAATATATGGTCTTTTCCTTTTCTAGAACGTTTGTTTTCTTTTCCTTAATTCCAGGATATTTGTTTCCTTTTCCTTGAGATAATGTTGAAGGTGGGGGAGATCTGTTGTGGGCCACAGGGATGAGTTAGACACATTAAATAATGGCCATCGGATGTGGGTGAGTAAAGCTGAGGAAAGATCTGAGAGGTTAATTTTGATGGAGGCAAGTTTCTGAGGATATTTCGCTGGGTGCATGAAGGTTGGGACATCTCTAGTGGGATGCATTATTTGGGGTGGACGTAGAAAAAAATGCTTAGATGCATTATAAAGGAGTATAGATAGGACACTGGCTTTAGCGGTGGTTACCTGACCGGTGAGCTTTCCTCTGCTCGAATAAAATCCCACGAAACCCCGCCTCCCACCCCAAAACCCCACGCCCGCCGCGAAGCTCTCCAAAGCACGTCCGGCATGGCGGCTGCGGCTGCGCGGTTGCTGCTTCCGAGGGCGACCAGAACCGCGGCCTCCTCCCCCTCCGCTCTTCTCCGGGGCGCTCTCGATTCGCTCTCCAGATGCTTCCGAGCCCTTGAGCCGTCCCTCCTGCGGCCGCCGCCGCCGTCGAGCGTCTTCCGGAGGCACCTCTCCGACGCGTCCTTCGAGGCGCAGGCGCTGGACACCCGCGTCCCCGCCACGGTCATCACCGGCTTCCTCGGCTCCGGCAAGGTCGGCCTCGCTTACCCGCCCTTCTCTTCCCTTCCCTTTTACAGTGTTGCTAACTGGAGCAGTAGCCTACAGAAGTCTATTCTGAATTCTGATCCCGCTGCAAGTTCCCTTTTACTTGGACAGCGCCCGATGAGATTGTCCAGTAATGGTAATGTGAATTAAGAGGATTTTGGAAGTTGATGCTCTATCTGTAAAATCAAATACAACTTCTGTGGATTTAAACTGAGGAGTGTGTCTCTCCATGGTTCATGAAGTTTTAAATCACATATATGATTGATGATGCTATATAGTCTACAGGAGACTGATGATTGTCTGTTAAGGTTGGCTGATTGTTTTAATCTATCTTTTGCAGACAACCCTCCTGAATCACATTTTAACTTCACAACATGGGAAGAGGATCGCTGTCATTGAGAATGAGGTAATTTGAAGCTTCCCATGTATCTTGCTGCTCTTTTTTATCCGTTGTCAAACCTTGTACAATCAGTTATGCATGACATGAACTTCAGATCAAGTTTACCGTTGTTCTCCTTGTGTTTGATACGTTTTGCAATATATCACTATTTGCATTGAAGTAGTTCCATTTAACATCAGAGATCTAGTGGCTCCATGTAGAATCAGCAATGTTTTGTTTTTTGCATGTAGTTTGGTGAGGTGGATATCGACAGCTCCCTTGTTGCAAGCCATTCATCGGTTGCTGAGGACATTGTAATGGTGAATAATGGCTGCTTGTGTTGCACCGTTCGAGGGGATCTTGTAAAGATGCTTCTGAAGTTGGTGAAGCAAAAGGGGGACAAGTTTGATCATATTGTTATTGAAACAACAGGTGAACCTCATTGGATCAAATCCTACAGTATAGAATGGCATTTTTTAAAACCTGAAAATGCATGATTTCTTTCGATGTCTAAACAAAGTCATTGTCATTGTCCAGGTCTTGCAAAGCCTGGTCCTGTTATCGAGACATTCTGTTCTGATGAATTGGTCTCTAGATATGTGAAGCTTGATGGTGTGGTTACTATGGTTGATTGTAAGCATGCCATGAGACATTTGAATGAAGTAAAAGCCAGGTGGGTTGTAAATGAGGCTGTAGAACAAGTTGCTTATGCAGACCGGATTATATTGAACAAGGTATTTGGTGTATACAAGGCATCAATACGAAAAGTTATTTAATCACATTTATTTTATGCATTTTCTGGTTTAAGAATAAGAATACAACTTTCAAAATGCTGCTTGTTTTTCTAATGTTCATCGTTGCAGGTTGATTTGGTTGATGATACAGAACTGCAAGCATTGATTAACAAAATCAAGGTAAATTGGTAGAATGCATTCCTTCAGGAAAAAAAAATACAAGATGATGGGTATTTGTACAAGCTGAAATGCTTTTTCTTGTTGCAGCTCATTAATGGGATGGCAGAAATGAAAAAAGCAAAGTTTGGTGGTGTTGACATGGATTTTGTCCTCGGAATCGGGGGCTATGACCTTGACAGGCTAGTTATATTTGTTTTCTTTGGAGTTGAAAAGAATTTTGCTGTGATCCTGCATTAGATATTGTATCTTTCTTCCCTAATTGATATAAAATACGTGCAGGATTGAGGCTGAAGTCCAATTGCATGAAAGAAATGATACAGATCATTGTCACGCTGGAGATAAACATGGTAAAGTCTGCACTTTGTTGTTCCATGTTCCATGCCTACAGAATCCCACCATATTAGAGACATCTAAAATTTGTACACCTAGGACTCCATACCACAATTAATGGTTTCCTTCGGGTTTTGTATGTTTAATCAAAATTTTCTGATGAAGAAATGGTGGCAGGTAAAAACTCAAAAAATGAGTTGGTAGCCGGATCTTCACCACAGATATTGTGCGTGTGCATTTTCTTTTACATTCTCCTTTTCTCAATCCGTTCAGTTTACTCTGTTCGCTTGTAGGGCACCATCATGATCATGTCCATGATTCAGCTGTCTCTAGTGTAAGCATTGTTTCAGAGGGAGTACTTGATCTTGATGAGGTAAAAGTCTACTTGTGTGTTAAAGTACTGAACATATTTGTTTAAAATGTACTAGTCTTGGGCCTTTAGCCCTTTGCTGTCACAAGGCTCCACAACAAATGAACTGATATATCACTACTGTCTTTGTAAGGTGAACGATTGGCTTGAGAGACTGGTCGATGAGAAAGGGGAAGATCTGTACAGATTGAAGGGTGTTATATCTGTAAATGAGTCAACTGGGCGCTTTGTATTTCAGGTTATCTGATCTAATTGCTTTTGTTGCCTATTTACTTCAATGAGATTGATGGATATGTCTTCCAATCTAGTTGTGATCCAATTGCTGCATTTAGGTTATCCTTTGTTTGCACGGAAAGCTCTTGTTTCAGTGGTTTTGCTATCCGGATTGTTCTAATCTTGTGTTGTTTCGTTACTAACTACTACTCAAAATTATAGGGTGTGCACTCTATGCTGGAAGGTTGCCCGGCAAAACCGTGGGAGCCTGATGAGAAGAGAATCAATAAACTTGTGTTTATTGGCAGGAATTTGGATGAAGCCGCACTACGAAAAGCCTTCAAAGGTTGCTTACTATGAGTACTCTGATCATGTATTTCTCCTTGGGAGGTTGAAGTCGCAAACAACTGTACCACAAACAGTTCATGTATTGCTCCTTTGGAGGTTCTAGTTGCCAACCGCTGTACCACAGACAGTTTATGCATTGCAAATATAAGGCCATATTGTTTTGCTGCTGATGACCTTATGTTCACTGAAATATTGGTTACTGTTGCCAACATCCTAGAACAGACTAAACGCCCTGCTTGTGAATTGTGAATTTGTTATACATAGTTTCCAAGGTCTATGTTTGTGTGGTATCGTCATCTGGGTGAGAATCATACTTGTATCTTGTCTACGATGAAACTGAAGAATCCATGTTTTCATGGTCTGAATACGTTGTGTCGCCATGTTCTGGTTGCTATTTGATTGAATCTGACCTTATGATCAGCCCTATTAGTCTGGAAACATAGAGTTGTTTTTGACTTGATCTAACAGGATACTGACTTTCAAAGAACATAGGGGAGATGCAAAAACAGCGAAGCCAACGGTGGAACAGTCAAACGACATCACTCTGTTAATGATGATTATTTGCTGAAACAACAGTTTCTACTTCAACTAGTCATGTGCCCGTGCGTTGCAACGAAAACTCAATTTGCGACAAAAAATTTATTTGCAAAGAACACTAACTTTAGTTATGTTTCAATAGTAGGAAAAGTTTGTTTCTCCAAAGAGATTTGACTAACTTTAGTTATGTTAGATCTAACGAATCAAGTACTCTGAAGAAGAACGGGCGATCGCAACCAACTCTTAATTAGAACTAGTATAGTGCTCTGTCTTCCGGTTTCCTTTTCCCAGCACGTAATATATGGTCTTTTTCTTTTCTAGAACGTTTGTTTCCTTTTCTTTAATTCCAGGATATTTGTTTCCTTTTCCTTGAGATGACTAGTATAGTGCCTGTGCTAACGCTACGACGGCAGTACACCCGCTTATCAATTAAATGAGAAGATAAGTATGAATACAACACTTAATAATAAAAGAGAAATTTAGAATTTTAAATGAATTTAGAAAGAAAAACGGAACTAAATGGAGGTCGAATGGGCGAAAACGGGCTCCCAAAAGATTTTAAATCAAGAAAGAGAAAGAAAAAATAATTTTCGATTTTAGATTATTTTTTGTAGCTTCCACAGAGAGCACACAGCGTGCTCTCGGGCTTAACCAGCGCAAGGGGGAGGAAGGCGGGGTGGCCACCGGTCGCAGATGGGTCGGCAGATCAGTGCGGCGAGATCGTCGACACCGGCGCTGCAGGAGGAGGAGTTGCATGTGAATTTCACGGGAAAGATGACGGTGATGACTTGGGTTACTTCAAAATCCGCGATCTTTACAAGAGGAGCACTTGAGGATTTACGCAATGCGATGGGGTGGAGGAGAGCTCACGACTTTTATAGCCCCGAAACAAGCATATTTATGGAAACCATAATTTGGGATCAAATCAGATTGGGAGGAAATTTTGGCAATAGAGCACGAAATTTGGGGAATTAACACCATAGATAGAAAGAGGAGATTTGGTGCGGGATTGATGGAGCTTTGGAGCTTCTTTCTTGCTTTAATGGAGGGAGGGAAGAGAAGAAGCTTTCTGCAGTGCAAGCGTGACTAGAAAAACTACAGGTGAGTTGCCTTCATTTTTTTAAAATATAGAAAGATTTTTGAAAAGATAACACATTAGGTTAAAAAATTCTAGAAAAATTCTCAAAAAAACTTTCGATTATTTTGTACTTAATAAAATTATTTTCAAAAAAATTTAAATTATAAATTTGTCGAGGCACGGCGGCTGCGAGGTCGTTAACCAGCAACCTCGCCGCGTCGGCAAAGCCACCGATGGCGACCGTGGAGCCATTGCAGACCTGCGTTCTCCCGGCCGCGCTGCCCCATCTCCCGGTTTTCTTTTCCCAGCACATAATGTATGGTCCTTTCCTTTTCCAGGACGTTTGTTTCATTTTCCTTGATTCCAAGACGTTTGCTTCCTTTTCCTTATTGATGCTGGAGGTGAGGGAAGGTCTGTTGTGGGCCACAGGGATGATTTCGAAAAAATATGAAAAAATAAACTGCGCTCGCCGACCGCTGGATCCGCAAAGAAAAAAAAAAGATAAAAATTAAACAGTGCTCGCTGGCCACTGGTTTCACGAGAAAAAATTGAAAAAAATTAAGCAGCACTCATAGACCGTTGGTTCCTTAGATAAAAAATAAAAACAAAAATTCAGCGCTTTCCGTGCGCTGAAATTAGGCTCTATGGGGCTAGATCCGTAAAAAAGTCTCGAGAAGGGTCATATTCGGAAAAAAATACGATCACAATGTCAGGACAATAAAAAATTCAAGTATTGTTTCCTTGCATGCGGATCCTCCCTGTTTATTTTCTTGTTTGATTCACCCTCCTTCCAAATATGTAGTACATACAATTTTGGGCAGTAAAAAAATTCAAGTCTGGTTTCCTTGCATGCGGATCCTCCTTATTTATTTCCTTATTTGATTCGCTCTCCTTCCAAATATGTAGGTGGGGAGGTCTGTTGTGGGCCACAGGGATGATTAGACACACTAAATAATGGTCATCGGATGTGGGTGAGTAAAACTGAGGAAAGATCTGAGACGTTCATTTTGATGAATGCAAGTTTCTGGGGACGTTTTGTTTGGTGCACGAACATTGGGCCATCTCTAATGAGGTGCATTATTTAGTGTGGACCTAGCAAAAATTGATTAAGTGCATTATAAAGGGGTATAGATGCTGGAGGTGGGGGAGATCTGTTGTGGGCCACAGGGATGAGTTAGACACATTGAACAATGGCCATCGGATGTGGGTGAGTAAAGCTGAGGAAAGATCTGAGAGGTTAATTTTGATGGAGGCAAGTTTCTGGAGACGTTTCGCTGGGTGCATGAAGGTTGGGCCATCTCTAGTGAGGTGCATTATTTGGGGTGAACGTAGAAAAGAATGCTTAGATGCATTATAAAGGGGTATAGATTAGTAGAGAGATATCAATCCTTACTATTGAAGGAGGAGAAAGTTATTGCCTTCCTCTTGTAGGAAGGAGTAGATAAAAGCAGAAGGCAACGTACGCAGGCGGATAGAAGATAGGTCTCCCCGACATCTTCGTGATTGGCATATGATTTAGTTGCGTGATTCTTTTCTTTTTAATCTACGCATTTCCAAATATGATGAGATAGAATTTCCGTATTATGGAATATAGTAAGTATATCCTTCTATCCATGTAGGACATGATGAGAAAATCCTTCCATTTATAAGATATATGAATAACATCCTTCCATAGTAAGAACATGTGAATAGAGATATGCTAAATAATATTGGTTACTGTTGCCAACATCCTAGAACAGACTAAACGCCCTGCTTGTGAATTGTGAATTTGTGATACATAGTTTCCAAGGTCTATGTTTGTGTGGTATCGTCATCTGGGTGAGAATCATACTTGTATCTTGTCTACGATGAAACTGAAGAATCCATGTTTTCATGGTCTGAATACGTTGTGTCGCCATGTTCTGGTTGCTATTTGATTGAATCTGACCTTATGATCAGCCCTATTAGTCTGGAAACATAGAGTTGTTTTTGACTTGATCTAACAGGATACTGACTTTCAAAGAACATAGGGGAGATGCAAAAACAGCGAAGCCAACGGTGGAACAGTCAAACGACATCACTCTGTTAATGATGATTATTTGCTGAAACAACAGTTTCTACTTCAACTAGTCATGTGCCCATGCGTTGCAACGAAAACTCAATTTGCGACAAAAAATTTATTTGCAAAGAACACTAACTTTAGTTATGTTTCAATAGTAGGAAAAGTTTGTTTCTCCAAAGAGACTTGACTAACTTTAGTTATGTTAGATCTAACGAATCAAGTACTCTGAAGAAGAACGGGCGATCGCAACCAACTCTTAATTAGAACTAGTATAGTGCTCTGTCTTCCGGTTTCCTTTTCCCAGCACGTAATATATGGTCTTTTTCTTTTCTAGAACGTTTGTTTCCTTTTCTTTAATTCCAGGATATTTGTTTACTTTTCCTTGAGATGATGCTGGAGGTGGGGGGAGATCTGTTGTGGGCCACAGGGATGAGTTAGACACATTGAACAATGGCCATCGGATGTGGGTGAGTAAAGCTGAGGAAAGATCTGAGAGGTTAATTTTGATGGAGACAAGTTTCTGGAGACGTTTCGCTGGGTGCATGAAGGTTGGGTCATCTCTAGTGGGGTGCATTATTTGGGGTGAACGTAGAAAAGAATGCTTAGATGCATTATAAAAGGGTATAGATTAGTAGAGAGATATCAATCCTTACTATTGAAGGAGGAGAAAGTTATTGCCTTACTCTTGTAGGAAGGAGTAGATAAAAGCAGAAGGCAGCGTACGCAGGCGGATAGAAGATAGGTCTCCCCGACATCTTCGTGATTGGCACATGATTTAGTTGCGTGATTCTTTCCTTTTAATCTACGCATTTCCAAATATGATGAGATAGAATTTCCGTATTATGGAATATAGTAAGTATATCCTTCTATCCATGTAAGATATGATGAGAAAATCCTTCCATTTATAAGATATATGAATAACATCCTTCCATAGTAAGAACATGTGAATAGAGATATGCTAAATAATATTTATATTCAAAAAAGGTATGATAAAATTTTTCCATCTAAGATATGATTAAATCTTCTTCTATCTCAGTCGTTCATGTCAGATCTAACGAATCAGATACTTTAGAGGAGAACGGAAGTAGTAGAGAAGATAACTGAGTTGCCGTCTTATGACGTTATTTGCTGAAATTGTTGCTCTATAATGCACTACGAACCCAATTCATGCATTTGATGCAGTATTTTTTGGGGCTGCATAGTTCATACGCTTAACCCTAAAACAAGTCAAGCGAGCCGTCACCACCCAACGGCTATATCCACTACACTAGCCGTTGCGGCCACCGAGAGCAACCCTTCCCTCTCCCCTTCCGTGACGTATAAGTTTTTCGCTCGGATCCATCAATAAACCCCACAAAGATTTACTCAGCGAAGCACTTCTCTCTCCGAGTTCCCCGATCTCGCAAGCGAATCCATCCCAGCACCGTCTCGGGGGACGCCGTCTCGCGACCAAAGCTCTCCAAGATCCCAAGATCTGATCATCTTGTTTCCGTGTTGAATTGTGTGCGCACGCTAGTTTCTGATCGATTTCTGACTTGAATTGCTCGTCTGCGTGGTTAATCTTGCCATGGCTCCATGTTCTTTGGTAGAACCTTTGCGTTAAGGTGTCTGCGGCTGTCGGTTTTCTGATCGATTACCCCGAGTTGGTTTATTCATCTGCCTGCGAATTCGCTGTGTTGATTTGTGATCGATTTCCGGCTGAATTGTTCGTCTGCGCTAATCTTGTTCGTGTTAATCGTGTCGCTGTTTCTTGTTGTGGTGTGCCTTGTTTGTTTTGTTCTTGTTGCTTCTGACCCATGGATGCAGGCTCGAACTCGATCTCATCGGAGAAGAGCAACCGGTACGCGGCGCCGCGGCCGCCGCTCCAGGAAGCCGGATCCAGGCCGTACTTGCCTTCGCTGAGCACGGCGTCCCGCAACCCTTCCGCCAAGTGCTACGTTAGTTCTGCTGGATTCTCACCTCCCTTTGCATGTGCCTGCAGGCTGCTCGACGGAATGCCTGAAGGGGGTGATTCTTCTTGTTTGGCAGGGCGACAGGTTCATTCCGGACAGGTCGGCGATGGACATGGACATGGCGCACTACCTGCTGACGGAGCCGAGGAAGGACAAGGAGAACGCGGCGACGGCGTCCCCGTCCAAGGAGGCGTACCGGAAGCTGCTGGCCGAGAAGCTGCTCAACAACCGCACCAGGATTCTCACCTTCCGGAACAAGCCGCCGGAGCCCGAGAGCATCCTCACGGAGCTCCGTGCTGATGCGGCTTCCCTCCAGGCCAAGCCGGCGAAGCAGCGCCGATACATTCCTCAGGTATCCACGCGTAGTTGTAGCGTTCTTTGATGTTGCAGTTGTAGTGTCAATGGATGATGGTTACTGACTGGATGTGCTTTGCAAACCTGATGCAGTCCGCGGAGAGGACTCTGGATGCTCCAGCGCTAGTTGACGATTACTACCTCAACCTACTGGACTGGGGAAGCAGCAATGTGCTGTCCATTGCGCTGGGCAACACGGTGTACCTCTGGGACGCCTCGAATGGGTCTACATCTGAGCTCGTTACCATTGATGAGGACAATGGCCCTGTCACCAGCGTTAGCTGGGCTCCTGATGGCCGGCACATTGCTGTCGGCCTCAACTCCTCAGATGTCCAGCTCTGGGACTCCAGCTCTAACCGACTGGTTGGTACTTCTTGGCCTCTCCTGTTAATGTTGTGCTTTGTTGCTAATTGTGATTGATTCTTCAGCTGAGAACACTGCGAGGTGTGCACGAGTCGAGGGTCGTTTCACTGGCATGGAACAACAGCATCCTGACAACTGGTGGAATGGACTGCAAGATTGTGAACAACGATGTGAGGATTAGGAACCATGCTGTGCAGACATACCAGGGGCACGAGCAGGAGGTGTGTGGACTCAAGTGGTCAGCATCAGGGCAGCAGCTGGCCAGTGGTGGCAATGACAACCTCCTGCACATATGGGATGTGTCCATGGCATCCTCTGTACAGTCTGTAGGTCGCACCCAATGGTTACACAGGCTTGAGGACCACTTCGCTGCCGTGAAGGCACTCGCATGGTGCCCCTTCCAGAGCAACCTGCTAGCATCTGGTGGTGGTGGGAGTGACCGGTGCATCAAGTTTTGGAACACGCACACCGGGGCCTGCCTCAACTCTGTCGACACTGGGTCGCAAGTGTGTTCGCTGCTCTGGAACAAGAATGACAGAGAGCTGTTGAGCTCGCACGGGTTCACTCAGAATCAGCTCACCTTGTGGAAGTACCCGTCGATGGTTAAGATGGCTGAACTCACTGGGCATACCTCCCGTGTCCTTTTCATGGCTCAGGTAATCTTTGCTCCCTATGCTTGAAGGTAAATTGACACTGTTGTGAACAGATTGCTTATGGTTTACTTGCCTTGTCTTTGTGGTAATTTTGCAGAGCCCTGATGGTTGCACAGTAGCATCTGCTGCAGCAGATGAGACCTTGAGATTCTGGAATGTATTTGGAACTCCTGAAGCACCTAAGCCTGCAGCCAAGGCTTCCCACACTGGGATGTTCAACAGTTTTAACCATATCCGATAAGTGTCAGGCTTTGTGCGAGGGTAATTGTACGCCCCTTGGTTAATAACAAATTATAAATGTACATGTAATCATGAACTGGTTAATAACAAATGTTTGTTTTCAGGAGGCCTTCCAGAGTTTCAGAACTGTCAGATAGCAATGGGTTCTCGTTTACTGTCAGATAGTCATCAGAGGCGCCATCATGAGATAATGTTACGTAGAAGCTGATGTTACATTATTGTAGCAAGAGTTTGTGTATTGAAGTGTATGTACTTGGGTTTTCTAGTGTATGTATTCTCCCTGGTAACTTTTGTTGCTTCTCCACACTGATCCACAAATGATGTACATCAAGACCAGTTTGATGTAACTATTGTTATAAGAAAAATGCCATTATATACCTTTTTTATCAACAATGTAGCTTCTCTAAAACCTGTTGTTGCCTCCCAAGCTTTCTGGATTGCCTGCTTTCTGCAACTTAAAATTAGTTGTCCACTACTTCTGCCATGGTGGAAGTAGATTCAGTGCGCACTCATCTTATAGCCGAAGTAATTTCTTTTTTTTCGAAAGATTGGTAGGAGCTCTTGTTAGGTCGAGGTTGCCGACTAGAGGGGTGTGTGAATAGGCGGCTTTTAAAAAATATTCTACGATTAATTTCTCACCTAAGTACCCCTATGACAAAATCTTAACAATAAATAAGGTTTTGATAATTAAGGCTTAAATCAACTAGGTTCACTAAGTGCACTAACTAATTATGTCTCTACTCAAGAATAAACAATCCTAAAGATGATTAAGCAATTTAATTCTAGGAATGTAAATTGCAACAATATAAATAGAAATTGTAAGTGAGCACAAATAGACATACCGATATTTTACCGTGGTGTTCGGAGATTTGCCGGCCTTCCCTAATCCACGTTGGGGCAAGTTCAAACCACTTTGGACCGGCTCCACGAATTGAGTAACTGCCTCGATTCCACTAGTGGTAGCTCTTTCCCCCTCCGGGTAGGTGAACTTCGACCTTCACAAATTCGTCGGGCTTTTCACAACCTCCGTTGAGAAGTTCACCGCGCACGACACTTTCACACACCGTCTAGGTGTCGGCAAACACCAAGAGAAACAAGTCAAGCCCTCTAACTTGAACTCCACTAAGTACAACACATGTACAATAGTAATCATCAAGTGCAACACATGCACAAGAGGCTCTCAATCCTCTTCTAATTGCATGTGTTGCAATTAGAAGCTCACTCTTAGCTCAAGGAGCAATAGAAAGAGAACAACACATCAACACCTCCCACAATACTCTCAATAAGTCCAGCCCCCGGCAAATGCCCCCAAAGGCCTCCTTTTATAGCCTCACAAAGAAAACTAGCCGTTTAGGGGCAATTCTGAAAAAACTCAGCAAATCTGGTACTATCACCCATGTAGGGCAGGTAGTACCGACCTCAAGGCTAACTACTAGAAAATTAGAAGTTACACAGGAAACTCGGTACTACCGCCCATGTAGAAGCGATACTACCGCTCGTACCACTAGCCTTCAAAAACTGAGAAAATGCGCTCTTCTGAAAATAACTACCGGCCTTGAGGGGCGGTAGTACCGAACCTCCAGTACTACAGGCCTCAGAGGGCGGTAGTACCGGCCTCAACAAGTCGGTAGCTCCGGATTTTTCAGCAAGATTAGATTTTACACAAAAATCTTTTTCTTTTCGAATCAAATACCAATAAGGATTGATTCTTTGAGCCATGTGATGGTCAACACATAATCAAGTCAATTTATAAAAAAATCATTCTGCAAACCCTATTCGCATGCTCCAAAGAATCACATTTAAACTCTAATTTATTTGCAAAACACATTTGTAAATAAACCAAGAATCTATGAGATCAATCCTCTTAGCCATGTGGTGATCAAACACATGATCAAGTCAATTTGCAAACCCATTTGTAAACCCTATTCACATGCTTTAGGATCGAAACCCATAACTTTCAGCTCATTTGCAAAACACATTTGCAAATAACAAATTAACCCACTTAAAAGCAAATCTCAAGCCATATGATGATCAACTCATGATCAAATCAATTTGCAAATACATTTGCAAATCCTATTCACATGCTTCAAGATAAGATTCAATTAAACCATATTTTACAAAAACTCATTTAGCAAACACAAAGCGTAAACCTTTCTTAGCCTTGTGATGATCAACACATGATCAAGTCACAAGCTAAGACTCCGATGCATGAGCTCTCTATTTGCAACACATGTAAATATCTAGCTCCATGCAAACAACAACAATTAAAATCAAGTTGCATGAGCTCTCTCCTTTTGCAACACATGCAAAACTTAGCTCCATACAAAAATCACTTAAACAAAATTGCATGAGCTATCTCCTTTTTGCAACACATGCAAATCCATAGCTCCATGCAAAATCCGAATAAATTAAGATTCAATAAGAAGCTCCCTTATTTACAACACATGCAAATACTTAACTCATGCAAAGTCCAAATAAAAGAGTAGTTAGAGTGAACCGGATTGAGTTCATCAACACATGATGAAGCTCAAGCTAAATGACTCAACCCCTCTTAATAATACGGCACTAAACTAGAAACCCGATCTCTCAACCAAACACTGAGACTGATAAAAGACTAGGAATACATCCTTAGCCTATCTAGTTATATCTTTGTCGCGCGCAACTACTTGGAGCTTTTATT
The DNA here is from genome assembly GCA_036346275.1 of Otatea glauca. Classification (NCBI taxonomy): domain Eukaryota; kingdom Viridiplantae; phylum Streptophyta; class Magnoliopsida; order Poales; family Poaceae; genus Otatea; species Otatea glauca. The sequence goes on from CM070717.1 coordinate 46,703,400, forward strand.
GTCCAATCATCTTCTCTCCAAGTATGCGTCTTCTTCTTGTTCATCAACACATGATGAACCTCCCTCTTCTTCTTTTCTTCTCTTCTCTTCTCTTCGGGATCTCCTCTTGACGCTCATCAACACATGATGACGTCCTTTTCCTGATTCTTCATCACAACCTTGGACTTAAAACTATTTCAAACTCATTGAAAATATTAGTCCAAGAACCCCGGTTGTCCCAATCATCAATGCACTCCATTAACACATAATGAATGCTCCCAAGATCCTTTGATCTGATCCTTTGATTATTGACCACAACCCAAATCAATTTGAATGAATTAAATGTGTCTTGAGTAATTGATGCAACTTGTCGGCGTTTCGAGCACCGGCAAGTAAATTTGTAAGTCTAAGGGGTCGCGCGTTCCACTCCCTGAATGGTTAGACTCAGAAGTCCAAGATGTATACTGGTTCGGGCCGAAGATCCCTACTCCAGTTCGTGTGGTGGCGTTGTATTTTCTTCAGTACAGATGACTGCACAAAGTTTACAAGTGAGAGTGCCAATGACTTAGCGAGATGGGTTCGATGGCGCTCTCTCCTCTCTTGTCCTCTCCTCTTTAAGGGAGTTCCTGCCTCCTTTTATACGAAAGGAAGGGGCAGGTTACATCGAGAATTGGGAGAGGACGAGACGACCTACCCTAGGAGCTTCGGTCCTTCGTTCTGTGACCGATCATCGCCGGTCTTGCCCATCTTGGGTCGGTAGCTTAGTCGGTCGTAGGCGGTTAGGTATTTCTCGGGAAACGGCGTACCGCCTCTACGAACCTTACGGTGTTGACGTTGCTCGCGCCGACGTGGGTCTTTGCCGGGGGGCGTGCCTTCGCATCAGATATCGGCCGGTGATGGGACTGGAGCATGATTTGATCGATCATTTAAATCCTCGGGAAGGAGCCACCGCCCTTGTATAGTCACTTTGATTGACCCGTTCAGGTACGTGGCGCTTGTCCGGTAGAGGCTTCGACACGCCGCCCTTGGCAGGTGGTCTTGGCACGATCGAGTCGGGGATTCGACCGCCGCGAGGGTCGGGCCTCGCTTGGTCGGAGCCGGGGCCGCCTCACCGAGGAGGTCGGAGCTTAGCTCGGTCGGAGACATTCCTTGGTCGGTCGGGAAAGGAAGTCCGTGTGGCTTCGCAGTGCTTGATCGGTGAGTGGGCCGAAGCGGCTGTTGGGCTTGAGTGTGCTTGAGGAGGCCGTTTGGTCACCTTGGGTGTTGGGGTACCCCGTTATAAGTATTCGTCAAGAGCCCCGAACTCCCGAGTGATTTCGCAGAATCGGTCGGGGTTGATTCTTGATGAAAATGGTGGTGGCCCGAGTGGTTGGCCCGTCTCGATTAGGTCAAAAGATTTGTGCCAAGTGTGCCCCAACGCATCCGACGGCTGCCCTCGAATTCTGCCTGGGGCATTGGAAACGCCGGGGGCTTTGAATTACCTCGTTGGGCATCTCGCAGACGATGGCGCGCCGCGCCGCTTCGTCTTCGGATCGCCGGGTTACGGTGGGGCGCCGTTTTCCGATGCTTGCATTCATTCTGGAGACGTTCAACCTCCCTCCGTCCGGGTATATAAGGACGCCGTGGCTTGTTTGAGGGATACATCTTTAGACGAGAATCCTTTTTGTTTTCTTGATATGGCTTCGGGGCACCCTTTAGTCTTCGATTTTGGTGATGATGTCGGGGTAGAAGAAGACCCTTTGGCTGAGCTTTGGGCCGAGTTCGACCAGGCGATGGCCGAACTTCGGGAGGAAGAAGCTACTGACCGTGATCTTGCTTTGCCGTCGATCTGCCGCCGAGGTCGTCCCAAACTCGAGGTAGCAAGGGGGCCCTCCTAGAGGCGATGGCGCGAGGACGCCGATCGTAGGCTAGTGCGGCTGCGTCGATGTCATTGAACGGCAGGAGGCGATCGGCTGCATCGCTCCGCAGCCTGCGCGGCCGCGCCCGTCGACCAGGCAAGGGCCTACCAACATGCCGTCGGTGCCGCCGATGCCGTACGGATGCTAAAAGGCTTTAGCGCGGAGGAGGTCCTGCCGTAGTGTAGCGTAACTATTCTTGTATCTGTCGAGTACTATATTGCAAAGTTGTGTGAAGTTTGAGCCTGTTGGCCTATAATGAAATCTCTTTTTTCTTTATGGATGTCTTCGTAATGAGTTTGCCTTGTGTTTAACGTCGTAGCTAGACCGTGCCTTGGTCGGCAGGGACGACCGCGATGCCTCTGCGTGAGGTCCGGGTGTCCGAGTGCTCGTTTAACGTCGTAGCTAGACCGTGCCTTGGTCGGCAGGGACGACCGCGATGCCTCTGCGCGAGGTCCGGGTGTCCGAGTGCTCGTTTAACGTCGTAGCTAGACCGCGCCTTGGTCGGCAGGACGACCGCGATGCCTCCGCGCGAGGTCCGGTGTCCGAGTGCTCGCTTAACGTCGTAGCTAGACCGCGCCTTGATCGGGAGGGACGACCGCGATGCCTCTCGCGCGAGGTCGGGTGTCCGAGTGCTCGCTTAACGTCGTAGCTAGACCGTGCCTTGGTCGGGTGGGACGACCGCGATGCCTCTCGCGCGAGGTCCGGGTGTCCGAGTGCTCGCTTAACGTCGAGCTAGACCGTGCCTTGGTCGGCGGGGGACGCCGCGATGCCTCTCGCGCGAGGTCGGGTGTCCGAGTGCTCGTTTAACGTCGTAGCTAGACCGTGCCTTGGTCGGCTGGGACGACCGCGATGCCTCTGCGCGAGGTCCGGGTGTCCGAGTGCTCGTTTAACGTCGTAGCTAGACCGTGCCTTGGTCGGCAGGGACGACCGCGATGCCTCGACGCGAGGTCCGGGTGTCCGAGTGCTCGTTTAACGTCGTAGCTAGACCATGCCTTGGTCGGCAGGGACGACCGCGATGCCTCCGCGCGAGGTCCGGGTGTCCGAGTGCTCGTTTAACGTCGTAGCTAGACGTAGGCTCGTTTTACGTCGTAGCTGGACGTAGGCTCATTTTACGTCGTAGCTGGACGTAGGCTCGTTTTATGTCGTAACTGGACGTGGGGCATCCATCCCGAGTCCTCGTCTAGCGAGGGGAGCTGCGAGAGGAGTGGCCACCGTCTATCCCACATGTATACCCCATCCGCAGGTGTGGGACCTGGAGGGGGTGAGCGACGCGCGTTTACCCGCGTTGGTTTGAACGCCGTGCTCGTGGAGCTTATAATAGGTAGTCCGAGTGGGTCCTGGGAGGTCCCGGCCAAGGGGGACCTTCCGAGTGGACGGTCCCGCAGTAGGGTGTCCTGCCTCGCTGTGGGCGACCCATAAAAACCTTTCTACTCAATCCCGTATGGGCCCGGTCGTTCACGACCCGGCACACCGGCCGTCGCTATCGATGAGCTCCGGGAGAGTGTGAAGTATGGTCTCAGACGCGAGTAGAGGTGATTGGGTCGTCAGCCGACCTAACCGAGGGCCCACCGTGGGGCTCACCTCATACTCGCCCCTCGCTCAAGTTTATTTGGGCGCCTTACGCCCATCCGTGGGGTAGGCCTTTTGAACCCGCAGCTTTTAGTTGGGCCCCGCGCAAGCCACGGGCTTTTTGTCGCTGGGCCGTAGCGGCCCGGTGGGCCTCTCGCGTGCCCGAGCAACCGCCTGGCCTCAAGGCGGAGACCGAGAGGTCAGGATGTACTGCCCGGGGGCGGCGGCTTTTATGGCTCTGCAGTTTTGTCAGGATTAAATGCGGAGTGGGATTGGAAACCGGGAGTTACCAGCTGGCGTGAGTGGGCACGACGCTTCGCTCGAGGGGGCGCCTGTTCGGTCGGCGCCGCCGTCTTTCTATTTATACGCCGGGCGCTTTGAGTAGTTACGCTTGCTTGCTTTCCTCGTCTCCTGTCCCTAAGACAAAAAAGATCGACAAAGAGCCAAGGAAAAGAAAACTCAACCTTCTCTTCTCCTCGCCTTTCCGTCGCCTCTTTCGCAAGGATGTTGTGGCCGGAGTGCTCCGCCCAGAGCAGTCGTGCGCTTGGCTTGGTGAAGAAGGGCTTCCTCCCTGCGCAAGATCTCTCCGGTTGGAGGGTACCGACGGGAGCGGCTGCCCCCTCGCCGAGGTACGACAAGGTCGTGGTGCTCGCCTCTTTTTTCGAGCGCGGCTTCGGCTTGCCGTTGCATCCGTTCGTCCGGGGGCTGCTCTTCCATTACAAGGCGGAGGCGCACCATCTTAACCCCAACGGGGTCCTCCACATCGCCATATTTATCACCCTTTGTGAGGCTTTCCTGGGAATCGAGCCGCATTGGGCGTTGTGGAGGCATTTCTTCCAAGCGAGGCTCTGGAAGGACAAGCCGATGGACGCCGCGACGCCCATTGGTGGCCTGGCCCTCCAGCTTCGGTCCGACCGGAGCACGGAGTACCTCGAGGTCAAGCTGCCGTCGTCCAACAAGGGGTGGCGCTCTGAGTGGTTCTATGTTCAGAACGTCGGAGACAGCGCCCCGCCCTTCACCGGCAATCTTCCCGTGGTGGGGGAGGAGGGGAACTGGGGCGCTGAGAAGCGAGAGAAGAACAAGGTGGCCCTGATCGTGGAGCAGATCAGGGCCCTAAGGAGGCAAGGGCTTACCGAGGATGTGGTCGTGCGTGACTTCATGGGGATGCGCGTGCAACCTCTCGCGCACAGACCCCGCCCCCTGTTCCGGTACGAGGGAGCGTTCGACCGGATGAGGATGGCGGAGCCCGAGCTGGCCGCGACGGAGGTCGGCCCGGTGGCGCCGTCATGGGAGGAAGCGCCACGAGGCGCAGCGGCCACCGGAGCCATTCTCGCGCCCACCCTCCAAACACCGTAGGTCGGCCGGACTTCTTCCCGCACCTCTTTTTGGCGTTTAACGCCCTGGTCGACCAGTGCTTTTTGTCTTCTAGGGACTCTTGGGCATGTCCTCCCGTGCACCGCCCGAGAGACAAGGAGGCAGGGCGGCGGCGCGAAAGCGCGGGCTCGACTCCTCCCGCAAGAAGCGGAAGGAGGAGAGGAAGAAGAAGAAGAAGAAGGAGCGCGCGACGAGCGCAGCGGCGAGGACGTGTCGGAGGCCCTGCGTCAGGTGCAACTTCCACCGACAAGCAGTGGAAGCACCCGATCCACGCGCGACCGTGGGTTTCTTCCGACCGCCGACCGGCGGTGATCCGTCGTGGACTGCCGGAGGGGAACCCCACAGCACCGTGGTCGAGGGCCTCGGCGGAGGGTGCGGTCGCCGCCATCATCGCGCCTTGATGGAGGCGGCTTTAGGAAGCGGCCGGCAGATCTCCCTCGGAGGGGACCGTGAAGAGAGCGCGCGCCGCCGCGCACCCTTCGGCTCGATAAGTACTTCTTTTCTTTCGTTCAAACACCTTTGCAGAAAAGCCGTTCGAACCGCTTTTTAGAGTTTTGCCACGTGCAGCGCCTATACTGGTGTGACCGTGGGGCGTCTCGTGGCGGTTCCGCAAGGGACAACGCCGCAGGAAGTTCCAGAGGCGCCGATCGGGTCGGCGCCGATCGTGGTGTTGGCGACCGAGGGCACGCCTGCCCACGAGGTCAAGGCTGGCGAGGAGCTTCCGACGCCTCGGTTGGGGACACCGCCGTTCGATGTGGTGGTCCCTGCGGAGGAAGAGATGGCGGCGCCGCCGGCGATCGTGCCAGCCGAGACGGCGCTGGTGCCTGAAGTGCCCGACCCCTCGCCCCTGGGGGAGGCGCCGACCGAGGTCCCGCAGGCGGAGGTCGCCGAGGGGACCCCTGGGGGACCGATCCTACCATCGTTGCCGATGGTGCTCTGGACGGGTAGCGCCCCGCCCGAGCAGACGACCAGGGGCCCGCTGCCGGGAGAGGCCCCTGAGTCGGGGTCGGTGGGCGAACAGAAGAGAGCGAGTGGGTCGCTCTTGACAAAGCGTTACGACGCCGGCGAGAGATGGAGCCGGTCCGAAGGGCTCGACTCTTTGTCCGAATCTTCCGGTAGGCGTTGGACGCGATGGTCGGGAGTCAGTCGTCGATCACCGTAAGTTGGCGAAAGAACCCAACTTATAAAATTCTGACGTACGCGCCGTGAGAATAATGGTTAGTCATCATTTTGCAGCATCTGCGGGCTTGCTCAGACAGCCAGCGGGTGGTTGTCAAGGAAGAACACGACCGGCTGCGCCTTGAGTTGCGCCTAGCTCAGGAGGCGCTGAGCGTGAGGCGGTCGAAGGCGGCGAAGGTCCACCAGGAGCTTGAGGGGGTCGCGAAGGCTCTCTTCGATGAGCGCCTGGGGGCCCAGTCCCTGAGGATGAAGGCGGCGGAGCTCGAGTCCTCCTTGGCAGAGGCCACCGTTGCTAGGGACGCCGCCACCACCGCTCAGGGGGCCGCGCAAGCGCAGGCAAACCGTCTGCGAACCGAGCGAGACCAGGCTCGGAAGGACGCCGACCGAGTCCGCTCCGAGCGGGAGGCCACTCGGAAGGATCTGTCTTCCTTGAGGACCTCCTACGAGGCGGTCAGGCAAGAGGTCGGCAACTTGGCGAACTCCGCGGCGGGTAAGGGTCTCAGCTTCTTATTTAATTCTGCGGGAACTTTTCGTAAGTCGTGATCATCTGGTGCCGTTGCCATCTGCAGAGACGCAGAAGAACTTGGGCCTTGCGGTTGAGGAGCGGAAGGACGCCCAGCAGGCCCGTGACGAAGCGGTCACGGCGCGGGACGTGGCTCTGGCGGCGCTGGAGGTTGCCGAAAACGATCGGGCTGAGCTGGCCGCGGAGCTGGAGGCCCTTCGCAGGGCCGGCCAGGACGTCTGCACTCTGGTCCTTGGAGCCACAGCAGGCCCGAGCGCTCTAGCGCCCTTGCTAGCTTGAGTCCCGGAGCGCATCGAGAAGGCGGTGATCACCGGCGCGGTGCTCGGGGCTTCCTTCGCGCTGGTCAACACCATCTCACACTACGATAGTATTGACCTTGCGGTGGTGAGCAGTGGCGTCGCCGGGAACCGGACCGACGGAGAGAACGCGAGTTCGAGCTTCGTAGAGCCGCATGCTCGGAGGTCGCCACCACGCTCGCCGCAGTCGCCCTCGAGGAAGGACGAAGTAGTTAGATTTAACCTTTTTAATTTGTAAAGACTATTGTGCTCGCAAGCAATTTTTAAGTTTAACAAGTTCCAGTACGCCCTTGCCCCTTCTGTGTTTTTGGCGAGCGTTTGACCGCCATAGCTCTAAGGACAAAGAATGGTCACTTATGCGTAGGTCGTTGTTTTGAGAGGGCTAAGAGGATAGGAATCTTGGTTACTCAGCAGATTATCGCAGATTGTGAGGATCGGAGTGTTCTCGGCCGACAAAAGATCGCTCCACTTGGGCATTTCCTTCTTCGCAAAGTATCGTAACCATAGCCGGGCGAGGCCATAGTACTTGGGTCGAGAGGATTACCGCAGGGAGGACCTCGTGACCGGTCGGGTCACCGACCGCAAGCGTGAGCTAGCCGAAGTCTGCGGGAGGAGTGTTCGATCGACTAAAAGGTCGCTCCACTCGGGCACTTCCTTCTTCGCGGCGTTACTTAGCAACCATAGCACCGGGCGAGGCCGTAACGCAGGTCGAGAGGGTTACCGCTCGGGATTGACCTTATGGTTAGTCAGGCCACCGACCCGCATGAGCGCGCGAACTAGCCGAGTTTGCGCGGGGGAGGAGTGTTCTGACTGACTAAAAGGTCATTCCACTCGGGCACTTCCTTCTTCCGCGAAGCGCTACTTAGCAACCATAGCCGTTGGGGCGTAGGCCGTATTGCTTGGGTCGAGAGGGTTACCGCTCGGGATTGACCTTATGGTTAGTCAGGTCACCGACCCGCATAAACGTCGACTAGAGAGGCGGCTGAGCGGGGCGCCAAAGGCAGCCCGAGCGTCGCAGGCGACCAGTGCTCGGAAAGATAAAGGTAAAGAATACGCCGAGGAAAAAGAGTTTAGGATAGAATCGCCTTAACTTTTCTATGTTCCAAGCGTTCGGAAGGATGCGACCGTCGGCGTCCTTGAGTCGAAGGTGCGGTCCGAGAACCTCTACGACGGTGAAGGGCCTTCCGAGGCGGCGATAGCTTGTGCTTGTCTTTCTTTGGTTTGGACCGCCGAAGGACCGGTCGACAGCGTTAAAGGATCGCCTCGAACTTGGCGGCTGTGGTAGCGTCGCAGAGCTTGTTGATATTTGGCTGATCGCAGGATGGCCACGTCATGTGCCTCGTCGAGCTGGTCGATGGCGTCTTGTTGCGAGGCGAGCCCCCGAGCCTCATCGAAGGCTTGTAGTCTTGGGGCGCCATACTCCTGTGTCATTGGCAAGGCGGCCGGCGCGAACACCATGAAGAATGGTGTAAACCCAGTCGCTCAGGTGGGCGTGGTCCGTAGACTCCAGAGGACGGAGGGCAGCTCGGCCACCCACCGCCCCGCGAAGTGCTTGAGCCGACTGAAGATCCGTGGCTTGAGTCCTTGAAGGATCATGCCGTTTGCACGTTCGACCTAGCCGTTAGTCCGCGGATGGGCCACGGCTGCCCAATCGACACGGATGTTGAAGTCGTCGCAGAACTCGAGGAACTCCTTTCCTGTGAACTGCGTTCCGTTGTCGGTGATGATAGAGTTGGGGACTCCGAACCGAAAAATGATGTCGCGGAAGAAAATGGCTGCTTGTACCGACGTGACGTTCACGACCGGCTTGGCCTCTATCCACTTGGTGAATTTATCCACCGCAACTAGGAGATGAGTAAAGCCCCCGGGCGCTTTCTTGAAGGGCCCGACCAGATCAAGTCCCCAAACTGCAAACGGTCAAGTGATGGGGATCGTCTGCAAGGCTTGAGCTGGCAGATGTGTCTGCCGGGCAAAGAATTGGCACCCTTCGCAGGTGCGCACGATCTGCTCGGCGTCGGACACGGCGGTCGGCCAATAAAAACCTTGTCGAAAGGCCTTTCCAACGAGGGATCGGGGTGTAGCATGGTGGCCGCAGACCCCGCCATGGATATCGAAAGAATGCTTCCCTTGGTCGGCCGAATGCACTCTCGAGGACCGGAGGACTCCTTTGTAAAGGTGCGGGCCGATCGGGACGAAAGATTTTGCCCGCCGAGCGAGGCGGGCCTCGGTCGGTCGGGGAGCGACCCATCCGTCAAACGATTGATGAAGAGCTTCCTCCAGTCGGATTCAGCTGCCAGCACGCTGCGGTTTGATCCCACCAAGTCTGCGCCCGACCGCGTGGCGGTCGGGGTGACCGTGCTAGGTGAATCGGGAGACCGCTCGGCCACCGAGTCCAACTGGATGGAAGGTTGCAGGAGGTCGCAGACGAAGATCCCAGGTGGGACTGACCCTTTGCTGGAGGCAAGATTGGCTAGGCAATCGGCCTCACTGTTGTGGCGTCTGTAGCTATGGTGGAGCTCGAAACCCTTGAACCGCTCCTCGAGCTTGCGCACTTCCCGACAGTATGCAGCCATACGGGCGTCTTGCGGCTCCGAAGCCTTCATGACCTGGTCGACGACAAGCTTGGAGTCCCCGCGGACGCAGAGTCGGCGAGCGCCGAGGTCGGCAGCGATCCGGAGACCGTTGACGAGAGCCTCGTACTCGGCTATGTTGTTGGTCGCGTCGAAGAGCAATCTGATGGCGTATTGAAGTTTGTTCCCGAGTGGAGAAATGATAACGACTCCTGCGCCCGCGCCGTTCTTGGTGTAGGATCCATCAAAGTACATTGTCCAGTACTCGGGGTCCTCGATCACCGGTGGCGCCTGGGCTTCGGTCCACTCGACGATGAAGTCTGCAAGGGCCTGTGACTTGATCGCTGTTCGAGGGACGTACGTTATGCCGTAACCGCTGAGCTCGAGCGCCCATTTGGCTATCCTCCCGGAGGCGTCGCGGTTGCGGACGATCTCGCTGAGCGGGGATGCGGTCACCACAGTGATGGCGTGCTGGTCGAAGTAATGGACGAGCTTTCTCTTGGCGGTTTGCACCGCGTAGAGCAGCTTCTGCACCTGTGGGTACCGAGCCTTGGACTCGGAAAGAACCTCGCTGATGAAGTAGATTGGCCGTTGTATCTTGAGTTCACGGCCTTCCTCCGCTCGTTCCACCACAAGGGCTGCACTGACGACTTGAGCAGTGGCGGCGATGTAGAGGAGCAGCGGTTCGCCTGGTGCTGGGGCGACCAGGATTGGAGGTGAGGATAGGAAGGCCTTCAGGCGGGTGAGGGCTTCCTGAGCCTCCTGGGTCCAGCTGAAGCGGTCGGATTTCTTGAGCAGCCTGTAGAGCGGCATTCCGCGCTCGCCGAGGCGAGACACGAAACGGCTCAAGGCGGCAAGGCACCCTGCTAGCCTCTGGACCCCTTTGAGATTAGGAATCGGGCCCATTCTTGCGATCGTCGAGATCTTCTCCTGATTGGCCTCGATTCCTCGCTCAGAGACGATGAAGCCAAGCAGCTTCCCCTTGGGGACCCCGAAGACGCATTTCTCGGGGTTGAGCTTTATACGGAACCGTCGAAAATTCGCAAAAGTTTCTTCCAGGTCGGCAATAAGGTCGTGCGCATTCCTGGTCTTCACGACGATGTCGTCAACATAGGCCTCAACGTTGCGGCCGATCCGTTGTTGAAGCACGTTTGCATACATCGCGGTATGTAGCGCTGCGTTCTTTAGGCCGAACGGCATTGTAACGTGTGAACGAGCCGAGCGGCGTGATGAAGGAAGTCGCGGTGGTCGGACTCCTTGATGCTATCGGTGGTAGCCCGAGTAGGCATCCAAAAGGAAAGAGACTCGCACCTGCGGTGGAGTCGACGACTTGGTCGATGCGGGGCAAGGAACGGGTCCTTGGGACACGCTTTGTTGAGACTTGTGTAGTCAACACACATTCTCCATTGCCTATTTTCTTTTTACAAGTACTGAGGTTGGCCACCACTCGGGGTGGCGGACCTCTTTATAAACCCCGCACCAAAAGCTTGGCGATCTCCTCCTATGATCCTGCGCCTCCTCGTCGGCGCGCGGCGTTGGGCGACCGGCTTTGAGCCTGGTCGGATGCTCAAGGAGTGCTCGGCGACTTCCCTTGGGATTCCTGGCATGTCGGAGGTCCTCCATGCGAAGACGTCATTGTTGGCGCGGAGGAAGTCGACGAGCGCGCTTTCCTATTTGGCGGGGAGCGTGGCTCCGACCCGAACGGTCTTGGTCGGATCGCAGGGATCGACCGCGACCTTCTTCGTGTCCTCGGCGGACTTGAAGGATCCCACCCCCGACTTGCTGGACTCGGGGGCGGACTCGGAGGCTTCCCTCCTGAGGTTGTCGAGCTCGGCAGGCGCGATGACGCCGAGGCGAGCTCGCAACTGCTGCGCTCGCAGTTGTAGGCAAGCTGGAAAGATGATGCCACGGTGATGACTCCTCGTGGCCCGGGCATCTTCAGTTTGAGGTAGGCGTAGCTGGGGACTGCCATGAACTTGGCGTAGCATGGCCGCCCCAAGATGGCGTGATAGGAGCCGGCGAAATCCGCAACCTCGAAAGTGAGGGTCTAGGTGCGGAAGTTCCCTGGTTCCCCAAAGGTGACGGGCAGGTCGATCTGCCCGAGCGGATGGGCCTGTTGGCCAGGGATGACCCCGTGGAAAGGAGCCTTGCTCGGTCGGAGACTCGAACGAGGAATCCCCATGGCGTCGAGCGTCTCCACGTAAAGGATGTTGAGGCCGCTGCCGCCATCCATGAGCACCTTGGTGAGGCGCTTCTTTCCCACGATGGGGTCGACCACCAGCGGGTATCTTCCCGGCTGGGGGACGTGGTCGGGGTGATCAGCCCGATCAAGGGTGACCGGGAATTCTGACCACCGGAGGTATTGAGAGACGGCCAGTGAAGCGGTGTGGACCTCACGGTAGGCGAGTTTGAGCCGACGCTTGTCGGCGTAGCACGCCGGTCCGCCAAAGATCATGAGGCAGCCGTCGGGTTCGGGGAACTCGTCGTCCGCCTTCTTCTCCATGGCCCGTGGGGCCGTGGCTGGCTTCTTTCCTTTGCCCCATGGCGTCGTAGGGGTGCAGGAAAGGAAGTGCCTCAGGACTTCGCAGTCCCGGTACTTATGTTTGACGGGGAACCCATGGTTCGGGCACGGGCTGTCCATCAATTTCTCGAAGTGGTCAGGCGCGACGGTCGGTCGCGCCGCCGCTGACGAGGCGGTCGGCGATGGCGACCACCGGGCTCGCGGACACATTTTCCATGCCGCCCGCTTGTCGGAGTGGTGGAAGGGATCCGATCCGACGCGGGCTCTTCTTTGGGCCTTTCCTCCTTCGAAGATAGCCCCACGCCTCCTCGCCGAGGCGTGGTTGGTGGCGATGTCGAGGAGTTCCTTGGTGGTCTGGGCTCGAGGCGGCCCGGTTTGTGCACCGTGGCCTTGCGGGAGGTACCGTAGATGAATGCTCCCACGACATCGGCGTCGGAGATGTCGGGAGCTCGTTGATGGCGGAAAACCGCCGGATATAATCCCGGAGGGTTTCACCTGGCTGCTGCTTGCAGCCCTTCAGGTTCCAGGAGTTGCCAGGGCGCTTGTAAGTGCCCTGGAAGTTGCCGACGAAGAGGGCCTTCAAGTCGGCCCAGTTCCTGATGGTTCTGGCGGGCAAGTACTCAAGCCAAGCTCGGGCCGAGTCCGCAAGGTAGATGGGGAGGTACTGGATGATGAAGAGGTCATCCGTCGCTCCCCCCGCCCGGCATGCGAGCCGGTAGTCTTCAAGCCAGACACCTGGGTTCGTGGCCCCAGTGTACTTGGCGATGTTAGTGGGTGCCCGGAATCTGGCAGGGAAATCCGCCTGTCGGATCCCCTGGCAGAAAGCCCGTGGTCCGGGACCATCGGGGCTTGGGCTGCGGTGGTGGCGCCCGCTGTCCACTATACGTGAGTGGACGGCCTCCTCCGCCGCCTTTCTTCGCGCCTCGAGGGTGGCGCGAACGTCGTAGGTGTCCCCGAGGCGCTGGCACACTGGGGTGCGCGAGGCCTGGGGCAGCTCGTGGTGTGGCGCCGCCACGGACCCACCGGGCCGAGCGGCGGTGCGGGCCCGGTGGCCAGAGGTGGCGCCGGAGCGATAGGAGCCGGAGGCCTGCATGTGTTGCACGGCCGCGCGCTCTACCAGCCCCCGGAGGTTCTGGTATGTGGCCTTGGCCTCCGGGTCGACCGGTTCGGAAGGCCTCAGCAAAGATCGCGGCCCGCGCCACGTTCGCTTGCATGGGAAGAGGCGAGGCCGTCGGATTCTTCCGCCGGCTTGTGGTGTGCCTGACGCGCGCATCCGCGCGCGTCGCCGGGCACCTGCTGAGTCGCGGGCTCATCCTGCTCCAGGTTGGCCTGGAGTTGGTCGAGCTCAGCCCTTTGCCTATCCACTCTTGGCGTTGTCGCTGGAGTTCTGGCGCGGCGGGCTTGAGCGTTGCTCCGCGATCGATCGCGGGTGTTCCTCCTACGCCTCGGTCGTCGGATGGGGCCCCGTGAATCGCGGGGTTATGATTAATCGGCCGTGCTCGCCATGTTGCACTCGCGAGTCGCCGTCCATGGCGGTACTCGTATCGGAGCTGGAGTCGTGGTGGAAGAGTCTTCCAACGGCTCGTGGATAGTGGCCGGCATGTAGCCGCCATAGCCACAAGTCGCGAGCTGCGCGGGTGACACGGTCACTGTCCGAGCCAGCCGCGGAGCTTCGCCAGGCGTGGCGGAGCGCTCCTCGCTCGGCCAGGACTCGTAAAGGCGCCGGCCGAGCTTAGCGGTCGTCGGAGATGGCGCCCGAGCTTTCGGTGGCGCCGGAACTCGATGGCGGCGGGGATGAGCGTAAGCCCTCCCGCCGAGGTGACGGCAAAGTTGAGGGAGTCGAGCGGATCGGCTTCCCAAAGCGACCACGCCGTCACAGTGGAAGATGCCATCGAGGAGGCAAGCGGAATCGGAGATGGTGATGAAGACGCACGAAGACCCTACCGGGCGCGCCAACCGCCGGCGTTCGAGCACCGCAAGTAAATTTGTAAGTCTAAGGGTCGCGCGTTCCACTCTCTGAATGGTTAGACTCGAAGTCCAAGATGTATCTTGGTTGGGCGAAGATCCCTACCCAGCCGTGTGGTGGCGTTGTATTTTCTTGAAGATGATGATCGCACAAAGTTTACAAGCGAGAGTGCCAATGACTTAGCGAGATGGGTTCGATGGCGCTCTCTCCTCTCTTGTCCTCTCCTCTTTAAGGGAGTTCCTGCCTCCTTTTATACGAAAGGAAGGGGCAGGTTACATCGAGAATTGGGAGAGGACGAGACGACCTACCCTAGGAGCTTCGGTCCCGTTCACTGACCGATCATCGCTCAGTCTTGCCCATGCTGGGTCGGTAGCTTGGTCGGTCAGGCGGTTAGGTATTTCTCGGAAAACGGCGACCGCCTCTGCGAACCTTACGGTGTTGACGTTGCTGCTACCGGCGTGGGTCTTTGCCTCGGGAGAGGCGTGCCTTCATCAGATGCGACCGGTGATGGGATGGGAGCATGACTTCGTCGATCATTTAAATCCTCCGGGAAGGAGCCACCGCCCTTGTATAGTCACTTTGATTGACCCGTTCGTCAGGGGTGCGTGGCGGTTGTCCGGTAGAGGCCGACACGCGGCCCTTGGCGGTGGTCTTGGCACGATCGAGTCGGGGATTCCGACCTGCTGCGGTCGGGGCCTCGCTTGGTCGGAGCCGGGGCCGTCTCACGAGGAGGTCGGGAGCTTAGCTCGATCGGAGACATTCCCTTGGTCGGTCGGAAAGGAAGTCCGTGTGGCTTCGCAGTGCTTGATCGGTGAGTGGGTCGAAGCGGCTGTTGGGCTTGAGCTGTGCTTGAGGCCGCTGGCTGGTCACCTTGGGCCGTTGGGGTACCCCTGTTATAAGTATTCGTCACAACTCATGCTTCATTATACTCAAGAACTTTTCGTTTGTCCTTAATCAACAAAGAACACTATCAATACATGATTGGTTCTTTGATTGATTGAATAACAACCGAATCTCAATTTAAATTTTATTTAAATTGATATGAGTATATATAACTACACAAGTTTCATATACTCAATTTGATGGAAAGTAATGATCCAATATATTAGAGTGATGGAAAGGGATTAATACTCTTGTGACCATCAACTATAGAATAAACCCCATTAAATATGTGCATACAACTAATTGAACTTGAATCGATATGCATATATTCAATTTTAGATTGCATTTGAGTTTATCCAATATTAGCATGAGTATACTACAACTACACACGTTATATATACTCAAAAGGTTGTTTCAATGGTAATGATCTTTGATATTATTTGACAAGAAGATATTGATCAATACTATTGAAATATTAAGTTAAATTATGAACTCCTCCTAGATGTGTGCATTTATATAATGTCTGAAATTGAAAACATAATGCATATTTTTAATGTATAAGCAATGGAAGAGTTCATCCTTTAACTTGAATCCTAAGTATGCATTAAAATAATAAAGTGAATACGAGTGTATACTTTGGGTTTTCTATTTTCCATCCAAGTTTGAGACTAATAAGAATAAAACTCAATAAACATGTTAGTCTCATAATGATTAGATTTGTCATTAAATAATAATTAAGCATTAATCTAAAACCAATCACCAAAATCAATGAAACTTTAACTTACAGCTCTGCCTTTCATTCAAGAGGAAGACAAAACAAAAATTACATTACAACTGTTATTACAACTTACCGGCCCAATTGGACGGCAAAAGATTGAAAGGACTGGCATTGCAACAAGCTGAACCTCAAGTGAGCAGTACAAACTTAGGAGACCCAGATTTAGCAAGATACAAGAAGACAGACTACCATAACAATTGCAGAACCAGGCATGAAAAAAAAATTGCGGCCTGCTCTTTTCAGGTAAATCCTGCTTTCTTCAATTATCAGTTTTGCTCCTTATAGCTGAAGTACTTTCATTGAGCAGAATTTTAGCTTCAGTTATGATGTTTTTGCCAGCTTCAATTTTTAGTAGATCTGAAGCCATTTGTTAGCCTCATGGGCTTCTTTCAGTTAAGGAATTCGACTCATTTCACGACGTATGACGTTTGTGCTTCAGATGCTTGGCAGTGCGTTAATTAGGAACAAGGTTAAGGAATCACATGTCATATGTCGACTCATCTCATCACGATTTTCGCGTGTTCGCAGCAAGTTATCAA
Organism: Otatea glauca; assembly: GCA_036346275.1. NCBI lineage: Eukaryota > Viridiplantae > Streptophyta > Magnoliopsida > Poales > Poaceae > Otatea > Otatea glauca. The sequence goes on from CM070717.1 coordinate 46,719,474, forward strand.
GAGAAGCTACAGTAGATATCACAAAAGCTATCATTCGGCGTATTTTTAGAATTGAAATTTTGTAAAAATTAAATATGTATACAATATAAGTCACCTCTAAACAAATAATAAAACCATGTACTTTAGAAGGTATTAATATTTTTATAATAAAAAATATGAATCGAGCTCAGAATCATCAAACATACTAATACATGTCAAATATCATAATTGATAACTATATTATAATGTTCTTAACAAAAAGATATTTAATCACTGAGAAATATGAATGCTAGATTATTGAAAAAGTGTGAGATGAGGTTTTATAAGTTTTTCTCATAGTTCAAGCTTACAAGAGATGTATTTAGACCTTCTAGTAACGTTAGATTTCAACATAGTCACAATGTTTTGCCTCGTTGGTATCTATATAAGATAGAAGAGCTCTCAGTAGCTACAAACTACGGTATATAGCGGAGCTATTGTTGTCTATAATACTTATAGCTAATATAGCAAAACATTAGCCTATAGTTTGGCCTTTGGAGTCTTAAAAAAAACTATAACGCCAGTTATTTAGAACACTTATTATTAGAACCACTAGTAGTGCATTTGCATTTGGTGCTGCATGGGCCGTCAGATATTGCCCAATTTGATCCTGACCATCCGACGATAGCATACAAGGTTCCTCCTAGCTACTACCTACCGCCCACCGCCATCTCCGCTGCTTCCCCTCCGCCCCCTCCTCCCTCCCGCGCTTGCCCTCCGCCCCCTCCTCCCTCCCGCGCTTGCCCTCCGCCCGGCTGTGGACCTCGCCGCCTCGGTGGCCGCCTTCCCATTTCGAGCGCTTGCTGGTCACCGGGATCCGAGGAGCTGCTGCCGCATCTCCATTGGCCTTTGCTACTCTCTTCATTGCCTCCCCATCCAAACACAGTTTAAGCCACTCCCTTAGCTGTCACCAAAACCCGGCGCTTCAGGGTCCAGATCTTTTACTCTAGAATCCCAGCGAATCTGCAGCCGGCTCCGGCGACTCCTCTTCGGCGATGGATTTCATGAAGGTTCTCGATCAGACTGTACGCGAGATGTAAGTTCTATACCGAGCCGAGATCTCGTTAGTGGTGTCCGATTATTCGTGGGTACGGCGTGTATTGAATTGGATCCGCGAGATCTTGATCCGTTTGCTGTGTACGTGTTCTTGCAGAAAAAGGGAGGTCAATCTGAAGGTGCTCAAGGTCCCCGAGATCGAACAGAAGGTTGGATCTCGCCCAGATCTTAACCCTGATTCTCTGTTAAAAAATGTTTTTTCTGGTAATGGAGTTGTAAATTTTTAATTATTGAATTTGTTCATGTGGTGGATGATGGAATTGATTTTGCCTAATGGTTTAGTTTTGAGATGTTTGGTTTCTGACTCCATTATTGTGTTGCTATAATTGTGTACAGTCGGTTCTAAAAGAAATCGTGGGCAGTAATGTTTTCAGAAAGAGAGGTGCTTCAGGTTTTTGCTTTTTAGGAGTGACAATTTTTTTGAAACAAGTAGGAGCGACATATTAAGTCTACATTGATAGTTTGGATAAATTTAGAGGTTATCTTGAGATCTTCAGTGCCCTCTGTGGAAATATTTGCACCGTCCAATGCTCGGTGTCACAGTATGCTTTTGGTTTTCCTGTAATGAGGTTGGATTCCTCAATGATTATATTGAGAAGTTTGATGAGAATTGACAGCAATAGCATTTCCATCCTTTGCCTCCTTTCCTGTCAGATCTTTCATTTCTTCTCTAGCATTATCTGGGCCCATGAAGACACTGTGGAAAATTATGTATGGATGTTGTTTTATCACTGTAGATGTGTAGCTCACCTTAGGAGTTGTCAGGCAGATCATATTTTAACAGTCACATGTCTTATCCAAGTCATAGTGCATGATTATAAGGGTTTTCATCCGTGGCACCAGATCCATCCCACCCTATTTGATGCACACATATATATGCTACAGTGAAAATGATTAGCATTGATGTATGTTTTGTTGACTTATACAGGGCAAATTTATAATCGTTGTCTCTTTACATCCTAACCCTTGGGGTTTGGGTTTATTATATTTCCTATGGACTAACCACTTGTATGTCTATTCCTTCATTTTTGTTTTCAAAATATCAGGTACTTGATGCAACAAATGATGAACCTTGGGGCCCCCATGGAACTGCTCTTTCAGAGCTAGCGCATGCCACCAAGAAGTTGTAAGTTCTAATCTCTTATTCACACTGTCTTTTTTATTTTTCCGTCTTATAATTGATGCTGAAATTATCCTTCTAAAATCCTCAGTGCTGAGTGTCAGATGGTAATGAATGTTCTCTGGACTAGGCTGACTGAGCGAGGCTCAAAATGGCGTCATGCGTATAAGGTTATTGCTTCTCAATGACCATCATGTGTTAATTTTTTTCGACAAGTACTGGGGCTTGATAGGCATCACTTCTACAATGGTCACACTACCCACCAAAACTTTGGTTGTGTAATATTTTGTGTCAGTAATGTAGTTCACTAAGAAACAACTCTGAATGTCCAGGCATTGACAATTATTGAGTACTTGATAGCCAATGGTTCTGAGCGGGCAGTTGACGACATTCTCGATCATTATTCAAAGATCTCGGTATGTCTTGTCTGTGCTTTGGTTTATAAACTCTTTCTTAGTTGAGGTTACATGCCGTCATTATTGCTGATAAAATTTTTCTTGTTGTGATATATTCATTAAGGTTCTTTCAAGTTTTGAGTATGTGGAACCTAACGGAAAAGATGCTGGAATAAATGTGAGGAAGAAAGTTGAAACTATATTGGGCATCATAAATGACAAGGAGAAAATGAAGGCTGTGAGAGAGAAAGCAGCCAGTAACCGTGACAAGTGAGTTCTACTGCACAATCATTAAATGAGTGTTTATTCTAACCTTTTTAGTTTTGTGCTCATCATCTACAGCCTTAACTTTAACATATATTTGTTGTGGCTGAAGGTATGTTGGGCTATCATCAACAGGGATTACATATAAATCAAGCTCGGCCTCTTTTGGTAGCAGCTACAGTTCAGGTGAACGTTATGGGAGTTTCAGTGGCACAAGGGAGGCTGATTCATTCAGTGACAATTACAGGGACAAAGAACCTGTTAAAACCTCTGCAAGTAGTACTGACGGCAAGATAAGAAAGAATGCGAAGCATGATAGAAGGTATTTTAAGATTGCTTAGTGTTTTATTCATACGTTGAATAGGCACTACTGGTTTTCAAAAACTGTAGCCAATAACATTTTATTTTTATTATTCATTTTATCATATAATTCAAAGGGTAGCCAGTGGGATAGGCTGTTATAATAGCTGTTAGCTTTCTTGGGTGCATGATGGATCATTTAATTTAATTAATTTATTTATTTTTGCGAAGATGGATCATTTAATTTTCTGTGAAAATACAGTTATTATCTTATAAGGATACTATTATTGCTATTGGAGGCTCAGGCCATTGTGCTGAACCAGTGAACCTTGTCATTGAGTATGCAAATGTAGCGATATCAGTTCTGGACTTCTAGCCTCAGGCTTACTTTTTATTGTTACTTTTTGCTCCTTCACTGTTGTTGTATTTGTCTGAATACCAGGAATGGGGATTCTAATTCACCCAGCTCCTTGAAGCCCCCATCTAATACTAACAGCAACGAGGACAACTTCGATGACTTTGATCCTCGTGGATCTTCTTCAAATGGTAAAATCTTCTATCTATTTTGTGCTTATGCTACTTCTTTATCAGGAATATCTTTGTCTGTTGTATTGAATGCATGTTCAAATCTTGACATGAAAATCTGTTCAAATCTGTCATTTTGGCAAATAGCCCCTTAACTCTGGATGCACACTATGCTACAACTGGATTATCTTGCAAATAGTGCACTTGTAATATTGGCTTCTGCCTAATTATAAATAGATGGAAGGCCATCAAGTGAATGATAGTTCAAGTGTTTAACTAGCTTTTGATCCAAGGGGACGACAATCCTATAGTTCGTTGAGACTATGGAAGTCATATGCCTTTTGATAATTGAATTCTTCTACCTCAAAGAAATAGGTGCTGAACTGCTGATTGTTCTCATTCTATCTATTATGCCAGAAATAAAGAAGTAGGCAGATTTTCCCTTTATCATCAAAAGTACCGATCTTGTATTCGAAGATATCTTCCAACCGCCAAGCTAGGGATGGAGCTATTTTTGTAGTTGTGATTCCTAATTCTATCTTTGTCTACAGGTGTAGCTAATACGAAGACTAGTGAGGTGGATCTTTTTGGCCCAAACTTGATGGATGATTTCATTGATGAGCCTGCAGCAACTCCAGCAACAAACAGTGCTGCAGAACCTCAGGTCGATCTATTTGCTGATGCAGATTTCCAATCTGCAACCCCAAGTACAGAAACAGCTGCACATCCTGATATCCAGGTTTGGTTCTCTGTATATTAAGAGTGCTGAGTATGTTACTAACAATAGAACATTATCTGACATTTGTCATGCCTTCCTGGGCAAGAGTGATGAATAGAAAGAAAAGTGCCCCATTGTTGTTGTTGTCTTCCAACTTACTAAATCTGTTGAAAAAAAGCAGGATTTTGTGCCCTTTTTTGTTTGTTGCTTGTGAACATGTTGTTTGGTTGTGCTTGAATATACTTGGCAAATCATGTAGTTCTTCAATTCATTGATAATGACAGTGTGCTCATCGAAATGATACTGCAGGACAATGTTGAGCTTTTTGCGGAAAAGCCAACCTTTACCGCAGCATTTCCACCACAGACGGGGTTTATTCCACCACCTAGCTCTGGGACATCTTCTGAAGCTAATACTGGCATGTCCAAGAACAAAATTCCTGAACCTTTTGATCCTTTTGGTGCTATTCCTTTAAACGGTTTTGATGGATCTGACCCATTTGGCGCCTTCAGCTCCAATGTTGGATTATCTAGTGCACCACCACCCACCCACAGTTCCACTGGAAATATCAGCACATCTAGTCAGAACCTTCAGGCAGCTTCCGACTTTGGTGTCTTTGAATCAAACACTGGAGAAGCAGCCAAAGATCCATTTGATTTTTCTTCCAGTAGAAATCTTGGCAAAACAGAAAGAACACATTTGGCGGCTCCCAAAACTGATGCATCTGATTTTGGTGCCTTTGTATCAAGCACCGAGGAAACAGCTAAGGACCCTTTCGAACTTTCTTCGAGTAGCAACCTTGGAAGGACAGACCAAACACCTCTGGCAGCTCCCAAATCTAATACCAAGAAAGAAAATTTTCAGGTCAAGTCTGGCATATGGGCGGACTCTTTGAGCCGTGGATTGATTGATCTGAATATAACTGCACGTAAGTTCCTTCTTTTTCCCCCCTTGCTCTTTTAGCAGGGATATCTACCTGCTATAAATATCTGATGGCAGGAGTGTTGACGGTTCTCTTTGTTCGTCTCTAATTGCAGCAAAGAAGGTGAACCTAGCCGATGTTGGAATTGTCGGTGGCCTCAGTGATGGGTTCGATGATAAGGCTCTGCCCTCATGGACCATGGGTGCTGCGGGATCCGGCCTAGGAATGTCTGGAATTCCTTCATCTGCACAAAGCGGTGGCATCGAGAGCTTAGCAAACTACAACAAGTATCAATTTGGCTCCAAATGAGCTTTCATGCAAGAACGTTTCTGGTGTCTACCATTTCTTGCTTTTGCCGACCTGACCCTTTTTGCGCCTATTGATTATTTTCCTCCCTCGTTGGTCATTCCATTACATTACAATTTCTTCAATCAAGGATCGTGATCTTGGTCCGTCATGTCACGCGTGTATTGTATTTGTTGGGTTTGCGGATAAGCGACTCCTATGTCACACCCTGATTCAATTCAATGATACGGTTACTATGCACTCGTGTAAATATGGCTTGCTCTGTACTGTTTTGAAATGCTTGAATGCCTTAGCGATGTACTCCAGTACATTTCTGTAGATACTTGGAAACCATGTGTTTTTTGAATAAATGAGAGTCGGTACAATTACTGAACTGCAAACAAAGAAACCTTTTGCCCTTTGGTTGGAGAAAAGTATGCAGCGAAATATATCATGGGGTTGTTCTTTTCTCTCTTTTTGTATCACATTTTGTTGTAGTGAAGGCCTACTAGGAGTCAGTACCGTTGTTTACTGATGACGAATACTGTTAGGAGCCATCAGGTGTGAATGTGATTCAGCTAATTCAAGGGAATTGATGTGCCCGTGGGTGTTTCGAGGATCTGAGATGATGCCTACCTGGCCTGTAAATGAAGCTATAAGGTAATCAGCAAAATAGTAGAATTGCATGAGCACGGGGCAAACTGAGACGGTGGCCACAAAAACGCCAAAACAGGTGGTTCGTAGGAGTCTTTCATTCCCATCGCAAATATCTCAGCTTCGTTTAACCTAGCATGGGGTTTGTGTTACGGTAAGGCAATGAAGGCTGCTTACAGTTGTAGAACTATCACAAGTTAGAAAAGGCTCAATAACGAAAACAGTCATGGCGAGTTGAACACCCTGTTGTTGGAAGTAGGAACTGAAATTGACAAAACACAGAGCCAGAGCCAAACTAGCGGTAAGATTCTCGAATCTATTCTCTGAATTCTAGTGTAGAGACTCGAAATTAAGCTCGGCTAATCATTGTGACGACGGTTGGTTGCGTACGTGGAGTTGGACACAAGGCGGTTGCGATCGATGGACGGTCAGCCGGTCACAGGTCAGTAGTCACAGCCGAACGCTGGCGCGAATGTTCCAGCGACGTCAACGCCAACAACTTCCCCGTCCCTCTAACAAAGTGTTCACTGTACTTGCCCTCTCAATTTTTTTTCACAATAACCCTCGTACAAAATTATTTTCAAAAATAGTCTCCTGATCCACACTTTCTATATATAGAGAGCGTGGAAGCAAACTTCCGCGGTCCGGTAACACGGAAACAAACTCCTGCTTTTGGGCAATGCGGAAGCAAAGTTTCCACACACACCACGAGAGGCAAGCACACTCGGGCAGCGAGTGCGCGGCGGGAAGGCGAGCGCACCCCACGCGCAGGAAGCAGGCATGAGCGTAGGAGACTGTGTCCAAACCATGGGCTAAGGGTTATTTTTGAAAATAATTTTATACTAGCTAGTTTTGTAAAAAAAACCGCTCCCTGGTCCCACCACACTTCTACCCCTCGCCTCCCCCCGACTGCCACGTGCCGCCGGAATATTCCTCAGTCCTCACGCACACGTAGCTACACGATTAACTTGGTGCTCGTACAGCCAGAGCTCAACTCGTCGTTCGATATCTCAGCATGTTACCAACACGTCTTATTGCTTTGAAAGTCAAGATTCCCTCTAGGCGTAGCTTTCTCACTTTCTGCTACATTTCCCCATTTCATGAATCTCTCTTGCTTGCAGTACTGTTCATGATCACTACAAGAAGTATATTACCGCTGCTTAATCTGTGAAGAAGAAATCTATATACCCGCATGCCTGTCAGGTTACTGTACGCATTAGAGCTTAATCTGTGAAGAAGAAATCTATATACCCGCTTGCCTGTCAGGTTACTGTACGCATGCACGTGGTATCTAATGATCTCTAGTGCACGCAACGACCAACGGGTGGTGCCGATGCCAATTGTGATGTAGCTAGCTAGCCAGCCGGCGGCGGCGGCGTGTCCGACCGAGCGGCGGCCAGGTGGTCCTTCCCGGTTGGTGGCGCAGCCGAGATGCTCGTCGGTTTGTTCGCTTTTGTCTCTTGTGCCGTTGGATTGCACCCCAGGTCAAGTCTCCCTAGATTCCGCGCGCACATGATGCCCCCACCCTTTCCTTTCTGTGCGCCACCCTCTCCGCTTCGCTCTCTCGTCTTCTTGTCCTCATATAGACCACATTGCACGTCGTCTCCTCTCGACACCAGCAACGTCATATTCTCTGCAGCAAAGCAGGATAAGTTGGCCGGTGATCGAGATGTCCGACGGGACGGTGGGGAGCTACGGTGGCGGCGGTGCTGCTGCTAGGGCGGTGGCGCTGTCGCGGGACCCAAAGCCGCGGCTGCGGTGGACGCCGGACCTCCACAAGCGCTTCGTCGACGCCGTCACCAAGCTCGGCGGCCCGGACAGTGAGTCCTTGCTATCTACTTTCCCGCTTAAAATTTCCTCGTCAGTCGTCACGGCACAGTGCCGCGCCGGCGATCCGCAATCGTGTAGCAATTCTTGCTTAGATGAGGCGTTCGTTCCGTGGAAAAAGCAGAAAAAATTCCTTTCGCTCTGTTTGATACTGCTACCATATATATGGCTTAATATTTTATAGCCCTGTCCAAATCTAAGAGCAGCGTTAGTGTTTCAACAGCCATAACTATGCTCAGCTTCATGGTCAATTCTGGGCATGCGCAAATCGCATTCAAATGATCTCTCTATTGACATGGGCACAGAACAATAGCTTAGAGAAAACCAGTGTCAAGGATTTCATTTCGAAATAAGAGTACGCTCACATCATCTGTCGTACTACAGATACGTCATCCACAATTCCTTCCAAAGCCACTCTATGTAGCTCGTTAAGCTCGTATTCAGCTTTTTTTTTTTAGCACAGCAGGGCTGTGATTTATATTAGATAGAAAAAACTAGCAAAGTACATGACGCAGCGTCAGGAAAAGGATACATGAAATAAGGAAAAGAGAAAAAAGAGAAGGAGGGAAGGGGGGGGGGGAGAAAAAAATAAGTTTGTTGGTCCACAAGGTTTTTAAGTGAACTGCTCCCACAATAATCCAGATTGCGGCCTCATCTTTGATGGATTGAAAGATATCCTCATTGGCTTTGCATTTGTTCCGAAACACGTTGCTGTTTCGCTTTCTCCACCATTGCTAACATGTTAGGATGATCAGAGTTCTGACACTTTTGCGAAACATTGCGTGACGGTTTACGTGGTATAGGCTCTAAACTTCGAAGGTGGCAATTTGCTCCCAACGGTCCGGAAGGAGAGATGGTAATCGTACCCATCTGGCAACAGCTTCCCACAAGCGTCGAACTTGGGGGTAATCTATGAACAAGTGATGCACGGTTTCGAGATTTCGACAGCACATTGGACAGAAATATTGGTTTGGCCACCCCTTACGTTGTAGTCGCTATGCCGTCCATAGCCGATTGTGGTGAGCAAGCTACAAAAAGACTTTGCATCGCAATGGAGCCCACGCCGGCCAAACTGTGGTATGGAAGGATGTGAAGGTGCTTCCTGTGAACTGCATGTGATATGCCGATGAGGCTGTGTAGATTTCGCTAGATGTTTGTGTCTAGGTTATAATATCGCAGGACTGTGGTTGCAGTTGCACAGACTGTACTTTCAACCATAATTTGATATATTGGACTAAAAGGTGAACCGTTAGGTTGTGTCGAATGTCCCGAATCCAATTGTTGTTTGTCAGAGCGTCTGCCATAGATCGTGACTTCCGCTTGGAGTGTTTGAAGAGCTCTGGCGCGTGTTGCGAAGGTGCCGTACCTTGGAGCCATTTGTCAGTCCAGAATGTAGCTGTTTGACCGTTTCCAATGGTAATATTGGTGGCCGCAGAGAAAAGTTGGCGATCGATCCGGTCACATGGGCTCGGCATTCCAATCCATAGTCTATACGAGGCCATCCGCCTGAGCCACAGCCAGCGAAGTCAGAGCGCTTTGGCGAACCTGTCTAGGTCAAGAATCCCTAGGCCCCCCATATTGTAGGGCCGACGAACTGTTGTCCAGCGCACTTTGCAGTTCCCTCCGTGAATTTCCCCGTTGCCTGCTCATAGGAATTTTCTTCTTAGCTTGTCAAGACCTGAGATGGATTTTTTGGGTGCCCTGGTTATTGTGAGTAGGTAGATTGGAAGCGAGGTGAGCACCGATTTGACTAAGGTGAGCCCCCTATGGTGAGATGGCACGCCTGCCAGCCCACCAGTCGTCGCGTCGCTTTATCGTGGATAGACTGTAGGTCGGCGCGGCGTAGACGACCAAGAGTGAGAGGCATGTCTAGGTATTTGATAGGGAAAGTCGATTTTCCTCCGTTGAAAGGTTGTAGAATGTCTTGAAGGTTTAGATCGTGGCCTCTAATCGGTGCTATAGTACTTTTCTGCATGTTGACTTGGAGATCAGAGGCTTCCCCTAAAAGAGTAAGAATGTCAATGATTGCCTCAAGCTCTTTCATGACCAGATTCAGGAAGATTACTGCATCATCCGCATAGAGGGAGAGTCAGAGAGAGGGTGCGAATCCTTTTAGTGGAGATAAGACACCGTCTTGTGTGGCCTTTGCGAGGATATAATGCAAAGGATCAATGGCTGGCAGGAAGAGATAAGACGATAGAGGATCGCCTTGTCTGAGTCCACGCTGGTGACTTATCTGAGGTTCCGGCACCCCGTTGAGGAGGATCGATGAAGTTGATGTCGCGAAGGAGATTGATAGCCATTCTCGCCATCGAGGTCCGAAACCACGGGCTTGTAGGAGGTCCAGCAAGTATTCCCACGAAATCGAGTCGAAGGCTTTTTCAATGTCAAGCTTTAGCATTAATGCTAGAGTTCGGGTTCGATGGTAGGTTCTTGCACGATTTTGGACCACAAAAAAATGTCATGGATACATCTCCCTTTGATGAACGCGCTCTGCGAATTAGATATGAGCGAGCTTATTTGCCAGGAGAGGTGCAAAGCTAGAACTTTGGAGAATATTTTAACGACAGAGTGAATCAGACTGATTGGTCGGTAGTCTGTAGTGGTCCCTGCGGCTTCTTTTTTGGGGATCAAAGCAATGGAGGCTGAGCGATTTTGGAGACAGAGTAAGACTAAGACGGCCATGATGTCTTGCTTGACAATTTCCTAGTAGTGACTGTAAAAGGTGCCCAGGGCCTTCTCCGCCGGCAGCGTATTCTATTTTACTTGAGCATAGAACTCTAGGTGATCCGCGCAATTGCACGGTAAGCTATTTTCTTCGCAATTCACTACGTATTTGTTTTATGCTAGTTCATTTTCTCTAAAGCAATAGTTAAAGTATATTTTTTAATATCTAGCCACTATCATAAGTTATGCTTCACATTCAGTCTGTCATGTAAGAGTTTATTCTAATATATAGTACGAAATTTTTGCTTAAAAAATATGGAAAAATAAAAGGAGACCCGAGGCATGCCATATCAGTGTCACATCCGGATAATTACCAAACATTTTGAGCATACATATCGCGCCTATACGCGGGCTCCATCTGCACATGATACATGAGCATACATCCTTTTCTTCAAAATCTACATGATCATACATCTTGTTATATTTTACCCGAGAGCCAATAATTAGGATCCAATTAGAACTCGCATATGTACTAATCGACTTATTGATCTCAGACTATTATGGCTCTATATGAGATTTAATATACACCGTCAAAAAATTTGGAACCACCATGACTGACAATGTGGATATTCTCTCTCTCCAATTAAGGTGGTAATTTCTACCCCTGTAGATTTAGTCGATATGGCAGAATCACTTAACATGATGACAAGACCGTTTGAAACGTAAGAATTTCACAAGAATTTTACAAGAGACAGTTCAATTCCCACAAAAACACAGAGAAATTCTTACATTCCAAACAGGCAAGATATGCTCCATGATCACTTATTGGCACCGGACATAGACAGTTCATTGGATTTATGCATAACAAAATTGGGAATCAAGATAAAAAAATATATGCCATCTTCGTACTCGGAGAGAAGTTAAAGAGAGTGCTTCTAATGCAAGTCCTCACCTGGCTACGCCTGCATTGTTGGAGTTCGGCCTGATTTTTTCTATGTTGGTTAATGTCATCACAGGTTGATCTTTGGCATCTTCACGACGGCAACCAGCGTTGCTTAATTTGCTTGACCGAATTCGATCGATCGACACACTTTTATTCCAATCTTTTGTTTCTTGGAACCAGGAGCTAATTGGGGTCGTACATACGAACTGCCTACTTTATATATAGCTTATGATTCATACAGGCAATGCTCTCTTATTAAATCTTTTTTGTAATAGAACTCTATCTCTTTAATCTTCATACCTTAATCAGACCTCTATTATTTCCTATACACTGCTCTTCTACACATGAGAGACTCTGGTACGCAGACCCACGGTAGAAAGACTCTATATGTTTGTTATGAATAGAATCCTTATATGAATCCAGCGAGGGTTAACAATATTGATTTGGAGAAAATCGCTCGAAATTCAAAATTCAAAAATCGAAAATATCGAGCCAAAAATGGTCAAAAATCGTAGAGTTTCAAAATCAATTTTTTTGATTTTTTTCCAAAAATCGACCGTTTTCATTGAAAATCGACATACTAGTTGAACTTCTTTTGCGGTCGATTTTCACCGATTTTTGATCGGTTTACGTCGCATAATTTTTTTGAATTTTTTGAATTGAACTGGTTTACCGAGCTGTTTTAGAAGCCGAGCCGCGCCGATACGGGCGAAAATCTAGCTATTTTCGTCGATTTTTTGAACCATGAATCCAGCACAATCGACGATCTGGATCTTTCTCCTCTTTCACCAATTTACATGGTAATTTCTAGCCATTGAGAGCGAATGTGGTAGCTTCTTTTGAATTTGCATATTTTTGGATTTTATATATCAAGGAGTTTTTTTTTAAATTTTAGGTTGGAATTTGTATATAAATATATTGGTAATTTTCATTTCATTTTTTATTGTAAATTTTAGATATTTAGGGATTTTAATTTGGAATTCATATGAAAATCAAATCATTAATTTTTCTTTGATTTTTATTCCAACTTTGCATATTGTTGGAGTGTACATAATACGAAGTTTTTTTAGTTTTAGATTTGAATTGTATACAAATCCAACTTATAATTCTCATTTTATTTTTATTCCTAACTTAATCTATTTAAGGATTTTTACTTCGGCGTTGGTATGAAAATCAAGTTGCTAATTTTATTTTATTTTTTATTCCGAATTTCGGTTTTAGGTTGGGATTCGTTTACAAATCTAACTACTAATTTTTATTTAATTTTTATTCCGAATTTTATATGGAAATCAAATTGTTAATTTTTTATTCCAAATTTTAGATATTTTTATTGTACTTGATATAGACTCTTTTTTTTAATATAAATTATTAAAACTTAGATCCGCTAGATGGTTGGTTAGATTTTTTTTCCTCCGATTAATGTGAAAATTTCTATCCCTTGAAAGTGAACATGATGGCTTCTTGTTTATTATTTTAATAATATAATAGATAGATAGATAACCACTTCTTTGCAAGCTGATTGTGCCTGCCTGCAACAGAAGCAACGCCCAAGTCGGTGCTCAGATTGATGGCCATGAAAGGCCTCACTCTATACCACCTAAAAAGCCACCTTCAGGTTTGAACTCTGCTCCACTACTGGTGTTAACATCGCTTATATTTGTTCCTTCTATTTTGCTCCAGTATACTAACACAGTAATGCTTGCTTTATGTGCTTAGAAATATAGACTGGGAACGCAAACCAAGAAAGCCACAGGCCTGGAACGAAGCAACAGTGGTGGTATTTACCTTGTAAATATTACTGTCAAGACCAAAATAAAAAGCATCAAGCATTCAAGCCAAGATTTCTCCTTCTAAACTTCAACTTTCCGCCCTTTCTTTTATCAGGATGTACCGCGCAAGGCATCAGTATTTCCACCGCAGCGCCTCCTTGTGTTCCTGATGGAAGAAAGTTGGTAACTAGCAATCACCTTCTTCTGTCCTTCTGGACCTACCTGCAAGTGAAATACCTGATTTTTATGCACTACAAGTCTACAATAGGTTCATCAATGTCTACTACAACTACAAAATATAATGAGTTTAGTTCGAAGATGCCATCCTAGTGCATTTTGTAAGACAGCTGAAAATGCTAGAAGATGACAAGCTAGTGGCTTGGGGTTTGCACTCTGAACCTTTCAGCCGATCCATATTACTTGCACTATCCAAATCCTAATCCCACCCTCAGACATCATGTGTTAACTTCTCAGTAGGGTTTCTCAAACCACTAGAAATCAGGCATTACTTTGTTGCAAGTATGGGATTGTAGAAATGCAGTCACACTAAAAAGAAAGAAAACAATGGATAAATCAATTCGAAACCAGGAATTGATCTATCAGTAGATAATCCAAATGCCGTTGAGATTAGTAACCGGGAGATTTAATCTTCCATTATCTAAAAAAAACTGTTAAGTACAAGTGTTAGCTTTCATTAAATGCAAACAATCCTTATTCCCTGTTTTATTTGTTTTCGAAAAGAATAAAACTGATTGTATTCTGTTCTGTGACTTTTACGGGCCTTTTTTCTTCGCATGAACTTTTATGAGCATTTTGGTTTAGCTAACCATTTTGGAACATTTCTTATGTGATCCAGAGAAATACCACTTGTAGATGCACTAAGGTATCAAATTCAAGTCCAGCAAAAACTGCATGAACAACTTGTGGTTAGACAGCTTTTGCGTCACTGCCATGAACACTAAGAAATGTTTCTTCAAAACCTTTTTCATAATCCAAAACTTTCTTCCGTGAAAACTAAAAATTCTAATGTCTACAATCAGGTACAGAAGAAGCTGCAAATGCGAATTGAAGCCCAAGGGAGGTACTTAAAGACGATACAAGAGAAAGCTCATAAAAAAATTTCTTTTGATGCAAATGGAGCTGCTAACTTAGAAAGTACCACCAGGTCACAACTCATGGACTTCAACCTAGCTCTTTCTGGTTTCATGGAGAATGCAACACGAGTTTATGAAGAAAACAAGGAACAATTGGTGAAAGCAATATCTGATGACAACCTTAAAGCTAATAATTTAGGCTTTCTGCTCAACCATGTCGGAAGTCAGGAGTCTAAGGATGTCAAATGCGCTCCAAAAACTGAAGACTCGCACCTATTAAACTTGAATATTAGAGGAGGGTATGACCTTTCTTCTAGAGGAATGCCAGAGTGTGAGTTAGACCTGAAGATCAACCAGCAGAGAAGATAAAGATTTGTTTCACAATGCTGACAGTTTTGGGAAGTTCAGTCTTTGCTATTAGAATTTTTTGTTCTGTGGCGGTGTTGAGAATGCTTGTTCATAAGTTTGCTTTACTGTCTGCTAATGTTAAATTTTCTTAAGGAAACTTCTGAATAAACATTATAGGTCTTGTTTGAAGCCTGAATTGTATAAATAATTAGAATGCAGGCTGGAGAATGAGAGACCATGTAACAGTCTATACTCGAGATATATGTGTGGGAGACAGCCCCTGATCAGCCATGTATTTCCGAGCACAACAATAGGATACATGGCAGCCTTAGGTATATTGATCTTCCACAATTGATTTTGTTTGTGATTGAAGCTTTTTGCAGTAGCTGATGTTATTCGACTGTTAATTAGTTGCGATCTACGTGGCACCAACTTACCAACACAGTAAGACATTTTTCATACGAGAACATTGATCAAGTCCCCAGGATATCTCATTTTTCATATCCGTAATATTGTACCCATATTTCTCCTGTAGCTTGGTCATAATTGTATTCAGCCTTTCCAACACCCAACAAACCCTCAAAGGCCGCCCCATATACCAGAAATGTTGACGTAGAAAAACTACAGAAATACTAAATGTTATAAGCGTTAGGGATAGAACTACGGCAAAATAATTAGAGACAAGATTTAACGTAGAAAAACTCTTGTAAAAAAAACCACGAAAAATAATCCACTATAACGTTCCAATGTTTACACGTACAAGGGATTAGCTTATATAGCTAAAAGAGTCTTAATTGTAGAAGGCTTGGACTAACAACCTATTTGGATAAAATCAAAACATATGGTAATTTAAGATATTTAGTTATCTCTAACAAATCTCCCCTTAACTCAAAATCTATAGAAGTTGTTTCTAGAAAACCTTGAAGGGTAATTGTCGGTGTTGAAGTATAAGTGAATTGCCCACCTTTCCTCATCAGCTTAAACTTTTGGGTGAACTGGTTGGTGCATGCAACTCAGGAGAAATAGTTTTGGGAGAATTGAATAGAGCAATTATTATCTCGAGTAAATTTACGGACGGAGATGAGGTTGGCGATGATGTTTGGGGACACTAGGACACTGGAAAGGGTGAGTGGATGGGTGGTGGTTGTAAGGTGTTGGTCGCCGGAGGCAACAACGGGAAGGGATGAGCCATTGCCAACGACGATACTGGTGGTGGATGGGGAATGGGTGTGGATAGTAGCGAGATTACCAGAGTCAGACGTGAGGTGTCGGGAGGCACCTGAGTCCATGTACCAGGAGGACGGGTCTGGCTGTTGTAGAGACATGGTGTTCATAGCCTGGATGAGAGAGGCCTGATCCCAGCTGGGACCGGAGAGACCCCATGCTCGATGTAGAGGGAGGAGGGGGTGTCCCTGGAGGTGGCGCCTGAGAAGCCATGCTTGGCGGAGCGAAGCTTGGTGGAGCGAAGGAGGGCGCGAAGAGTGCCTGGGGTCGGGGTCCGAGGATCCCGGGTGCAAAGGAGGCCGGCCACATCTGGAACGTGCCGGTCCAGGGGTTGTACATAGGGCGACCCCCGAACGGTGGTGGAGGAGGGCGGCTGCCCTGGCCACCGTTGCCACCTTGGCCGCCATTGCCAGATGTGCGACCCTTGTTCTTTCCCTTGCCCTTGCCGTTCCCGTAGGAGAACCGGGAGGAGTTGCTGCTGTTGAAACGACCGGTGTTGCTGCTGGTGGTGTTGCTAGAGTATAGTGCAGCAGCACCGAAAGTATGGGGCGGCTTGAGCTCAGCTTCCTCGAGGAGGAGCATGGAGCGCACCTTCAGGAAGGAGGGCAGCGGGTCCTGTAGTTTGATGAGGGTAGCGATGTGACGATAGGTCTCGTTGAGCCCTCGCAGAAGGGTGAGGACGAGCGTTGGGTCGCTGACGGGGTGACCCATGTCGGCGAGAGAGTCGGCGAGGGTCTTCAGGCGCTGGGAGTAAGTCAGAATGGAGAGGTCTCCCTGTGCCAGGTTGCGAAACTCGGCTTCCAGAGCCAGAGCCCACGAGGTGCGGTTGTCATGGAAGAGCGCCTCCACACTCTCCCAGATAACGCGAGCGAAGCGCCTCAGTAGGACAATGCCGAGGATCTCCTCGGACCGAGCGTAGAGGAGGATTTGTGGCGAAGTTCGTCATCTCCCAGGAAGGGTCCGGAACAACGGGTGCATCTACGAGAAGATGGTCAGTGGCACCGAATTTTCTGACGAGAATCTCGAAGAGCTCTCGCCAACGGGAGTAGTTGGGTGGGTTAAGCTGTAGTGTAAAGGGAATATGAGTTTTGACGTTGATGGTGGAGAGTGCGGAAGCAAGATGAGCTGGAGGGGTGCCGCCGGGTGGGACAGCGCCTTGCTAGACGCCGGTAGGGGGAAATGCAGTGTCAATAGCAGGGGCGCCATTGGCGGCAGGGGAAAGATCAGCCATGGAAGATAAAGGGGTCTGGGGTGGCGGAAAAGAAACATACCTAGGCGTCTGATACCATATTGAGTTGCATGTACCAACCAGTTCACCCAAAAGCTTAAGCTGATGAGGAAAGGTGGGCACTTATACTTCAACACTCCCCCTCACGTGTAGGCTTCCTCAGGCCTAGAACGTGGAATAGAAGTGGGTTGTAATTATTATTTTTTAATTATTGGGTGAACTGGTTGGTGCATGCAACTCAATATGGTTTTAGAGCCAAGAGGTCTCGAGTTCAAGACCCGGTTGACGTAATTAAAAATAATAATTGCAGTCCACTTCTATTCCACGTCCTAGGCCTGAGGGAGCCTATACGTGAGGGGGAGTGTTGAAGTATAAGTGAATTGCCCTCCTTTCCTCATCAGCTTGAGCTTTTGGGTGAACTGGTTGGTGCATGCAACTTAATATGGTATCAGAGCCAAGAGGTCTCGAGTTCAAGACCCGGTTGGCGCAATTAAGAAAAATAATTGCAGCCCACTTCTATTCCACGTCTTAGACCTAAGGGAGCCTATACGTGAGGGGGAGTGTTGAAGTATAAGTGAATTGCCCACCTTTCCTCATCAGCTTAAGCTTTTGGGTGAACTGGTTGGTGCATGCAACTCAATAGTCGGTAATCGGTAGCCTCGGTACACGAAAGCACCCCCCGAACTCATGGCTGCGTCCCACGGGTTCGAGGGCGTGCCTCCGGGCTCGAGCTCGGACCCAAACGAGCTAGAGCTCGGGCTCGGGCAGAAGGTCGGGGACCCCGGCTCCGGCTAAGCGAACTTGGGCCACATCCTCATAGCGTCGCCGCCATCGCCACCGCGCTCCAGGCTCGAGTTCGGGACCACGGCTTTAGTACCCTCCGGACCATCCCGTTTCACTGTAACGGTTCGATTTAAAGACAAAGAAACCCTCCCCTGCATAGGAATCAGAACCAAACCTACCCCTGCGTGGGAACTAGGGCCAGCAATGCTCAACTGCTCCCGTCAGCTCTCAATTGCTTCCGTCTGCTCTCAACGACTCCCGTCAGATCACCACGACTGCTTGACATCGACCTCGGGACCAAGCGGCAGGAGGACCCAGAGAGCTCGGAGGGAGACCTTCAAGAAGACAGAGGCGCTAGAGCAGGGAGAAGAGGGCTCCCATTGTACTCACACACAAAAAAGGCGTTGCATTCATTTTTCGCCCCTGGGCAGGACTGGAGTAGAGCTGTTACCCGAACCGGGGGCTCAAACCAGTATAATCCTCGTGACCCCAGTTTCATGTCTCTCCTCCCCCAGTTCTCCCCGACGTATCCTCTCCGAGACGCAACAGCCTCTCTCCGGATGAGCACGATCCTCCATCCCCCCCCTCGCGGTTGGCGGCCCCGATCGCCGACAGTAATTAAGCAATGAATACAAGTTATAAGAAAGGCTGGAACAGTCAATCCAAACATTTGTAGTGTGAAAAACCATAATAGGAATGAAAGACTGGGACATTCTTATCCAAACATTTCTCATGAAGCAAGATTGAGAAAACCACTAGTACGTTGAGAGAAATACTGGAATAGTCAATCAAAACACACATCTGTCAACAAAACAGACGAAGAAATCTGGGTCTTAAAGAATTCATAACTTCAGTAAAATCTGAATCTATGCAACTAACCTCCTGAAACAAACACTCAATCATCAAATGGCATAAGCCAAGACATCACATGTGGTGCTGGATAAATAGCGAAGAACTCATAATATGGATTTTTGACATGCTCCACACAGAACATAAAATTCGGTAAACTGCCTACTGAAAATCCATAACATGGTAAAAAATTGTCATGCTGCCAGTGGAGTATAAATTGCAGTAGTCCCTTATATCGAGTAAAAACAACAAAACAACGTTGTAGTATCCATACAGAAACAAACTTCTTCTTGCACTTTAAACCTTCATCTCAAACTGATATTAGAGCAAAACCTTCACTAGAAAAACTTCGAAGAGTATAATGCCACCATCAGGAACAACCTATTTAGATAAAATCCAAAGATATGATAAGTTGAGATATTGAGTTATCTTTAACAATAAGCCTATAAAGAAAACTAATAGAAAAGACTAAATCTAGATTATCATTACCCAACTGCAAGGGAAATAGTACTTGGACAATAGAACTTGTTGTCAATTAACCGACACTAGTGTGCAGAAAACTCACATCCTTGAAAATTACATGCAAACAGAAGATTGTAAGAGAAATAAACTGACCTCGCTGGATCCAATATTCAGATAAATCATGCTTAACTGAAAGCAAATATTCCAAAAAAAAAGAAGATACGTTATTCACTTTCCCCGCTTGTAGAGGAGAGGACCAGGATGTTGACAACTGAGGATAGCAGGAGGATTGACTCTTCACTTTCCCCACTTTGAGAGGATCAAGAAGCTAACAACTGTGAATCATACCACAGCCACAGAGCCAACCACAAGTGCGAAAGCATACATCTGGCTTGGAAGGTTAAGTTTCTCCTGAATACCCTTCAACCCCCTGTCGATCACTGGTGCCAAAGCAGCTGCACCGGCAACTCGGAACGGCCTTGTAACATTGTTACCGGTCCACATTAGAATAACTATCTGAAACATAAGAAAACAGATGAAAGTCAATCTTTGGGGCCCGAAAATTTTGCATTGCACAAAAAGCAGACAAGCAGGCTCCGTGATTGCTAGTTTCGACAAGTTATTCATGAGCAGAGTAGTACTCTTTCTCTTCAAAAACAAAGTAATACTCTCAAATTTAGTTCTTGAAAATACCAAGGGTACAAGAAAAATTCAGTTAACCACAATTCACAACCGTGAACATCTCCATCTAAATTGCTGACAGCAGAACAAGATCCATACCCCAAGCAAGGCCTTGAGGTTGGCCGCAGGGTTCTTGCCGGTGCTCCGCTCGTAGCCGAGGAAGGCGAGCACGAAGAACGCCGTGTAGGTGACGGCGTCGAACAGCCCGTACGCCAGCACGGCGGCCAGGCCGAGTTTGGCCACCCTGGCCCTCATCTCCGCGCTCTCCACCTACGCACATCCATAATTCCACACCAAAACGCCATCAAAAGCAATCAAACAAGCGGAACAGTTTACAATCCCCTTCACTCTAAGGCTGCCAACTCACCATCCATTTGGCCCAGAAACCACCCTTCGGGCGGGGCTCATCCTGCAAATTGAGCGCAAATTTTGTGAAAGCTTAGCTTAGTCGGCCTCGCTGGGTTGGGTGGCGTGACACGGCCAGGGAGACCTCGCGGGTGGAGGGTGACTGCCGGGTGCTGCAAATGCAGGGTGTACATGGCCGATTGCGGCGGAGGAGACGAAGGAGATTGGGAGAAGGGTGCCGGATTCCCGGTGAGGAGGCGCTGATCGATACCAGTTTTGTATGGTAGCCACCAGACTGTATGTCTGTATTAGTTTTGTGGCAAACTGCAGATGGTGGCGGTAAGCGGTGTCCAAACGGTCGGCCGGGCGGTCCGTTTACTGGGCTTTACACCCAGGTAATAAATAGGTTGTGTCTGTCAGTCTATGTACCGGGTTCTCGGTCTAAGTATGGCTTGGTAGCTTTATGGATCGAGATTGGTCTGTTTGTTCGTTTGACGTCAAAAGATTAAAAAATTCAAAAAATAAAGAAAATTTGGAAAATCGTAGAAGTTTGAAAAATTGAAAAAAAATTCTAGAATAATTAGAAAAACTCAAAAGAATGTAGAAAAACTTTTTTAAAATATATGTAAATTAGGAAAAAACTAAAAATATGAAATAAAATTCTAAAATGAGACAAATAATTAGAATTAAACAATGAGCTTTAGACCCTATTTGTTTCAGCTTAGGATTTTTGGTTTATGGCTTTAAGTTAGACTTTTGGCTTACTGAGCTTATAAGTAGTCTGCTTTTAAGCCAAGACAGACTTTTTGACATCCTAGTTTTTTGATGGGTTGGATGGTATAGCTTATTGCTAGAAAGTCTGGAATACCCTTTAGATGGTGAAGTGATTAGCTCAAATTTTCCTTTAGATGGTTCTACAGGACGTTTTAACTTCCAGGAGATCGCACCTCAGCTCACTGATTCCCACTTTTTCTTGAGGGAGGGAGCTCACTTGTTCTTTTATACATGTGTTGCACCTTATAAAATTTTCATTTCACAATCCAAGCTTGATTTTGTTTCTATCCAACTCTGAAGTTTGTTAATGCAAGTACATGGTGTGAGAACAATATTATGATATATTCACCTTATGAATAGCACAACTAAACATGACAGGATTAACAAAAAATACATGTATTAACTTAACTATATTGTTTGTTCTTATCAGCCTACCCTAGATCATTGTCTTGACTCATGATCATATAGCATCCAAAATGGAAGTTCTTCCAAAACAATTAACACACCTGTTAATTCTACATGACGACTTCGACAAACATTGTTCAACAAAAGAAATGCCAAGGAGTGAGGCACAAATTTAGTTATCTAATCCTGATATGCTATACTGAATTTTAAATGCTGACCTGCTACTGGAAACATCAGCTGGTTGAAAATTATGGTACATTACTATTATTTATTATCACGCTTCAATAGAACAGACAAATTTGGTTTCATAATATCATTGGACCAACCAAAACTATGACATACTGGATCCCAAAAGGCAATCTATTTGAATTGCGCAAGTGATGAATGCAGGAGTAAGTCAAACATCCATTAGCAGATATGAAATTCCAACACAACCATAGGGAATTTAAGCAAAAAATTAGTAAACCATTACGGTCCACAAACAAACATACTCACAATGTCATAGAAAATACAAACTACAACTGTGTAATTTACAGTACACCCATAAGTTATGTCAGGGACTCAGGATATAAAGGCTAGTTGCCCAGTTACAAGAGTGGCGTAAACATAGCAAGGTGGTAGATAATCTCCTGCCAGACTCCATTGAGTCTAAGATAGGGCCGGTGTCTGTGAGGTTAATGGCGACATGGCCCTCAGCGGCAGGTTCAATCTCTGTTGGTCTCATGTTGTATACCGTTCATGTGCTGATCTGTTGATGCCTGATGCATTCTCTCTTACATTCAGGATTAAACAAATAATAACTTCTTCCATTGCAGTCGATTACTCAAAAGACAAACAATAACTGAAAGATATTTCATTCAGTCATACAAGAAATCATCTATGAAATTAGTTCTAAGCGGTAGTTGGTACTAGAACATACATACACCGCCTATTTGTTCATAGAAGTAGTAGCTGTGTACTTGACTGACAAAATGCTTACAAACAATTTCTCAATAATGACAAGAAAAAGATCTACGGGCTCGCATATAAACCAAAAACTACAGAAAAATATATAGGGCAAAAGTTATACCTAGATGTTGGCTCGATGAAGAGAGGATGCGGGGCCAGCGTGGACGATGGACGTGCAGATGAGGAAGACGACGGAGGCGCGGGCGAGGACGAAGCCGCAGGGGATGATGGGAGGACGGTGGAGCTCAAAGATTCGCGTGGGAGAACAACAGAGCTCGAAGGACAGCGGATCTAGGAGGACAGTGGTGTGGCGGAGGGTAGCGGATCTCGGAGGACAGCAGCGCAGGGGAGGACACGGAGCTCTAAGGCGCATGGGAGGACGGAAGCACTGGGTTAATGGCGCCGCTAGAAGATGGGATGAGCAAGCTGTGGGGGGAGGTGGCGGCGCCGAGGAGGCGGACGGGCTCCTCAAGAGCAACAGGGGAGGAGAAACAGAGGTGAAAACCAGATTTTTCCATTTATATATGAATGGCATTGATGGGTAATTTCGACGAAGTTTAGTGAAAATGCTTATTTTCAACCAAAAAAAAAGCCAAAAATAAACACCATTTCCTTTGCTTTTTGGCTTACAGTTGTAGGAAGACTTTAGGCTTTTTTTAAGCCCGAATGAAAAGCTCTCTGTTTATTTTGGTTTTAGTTTTTTAGCTTTTAAGTCAGTGAAAAGCTGAAACAAATAGGGCCTTATTAATGTTTGCTGCCTCGTTAAAAACTCTGCCAAGTAAAAACTCAACATGAGAAAACCTTGGCAAAGAAAAAAGAGTACAGTCTATAGCACAGTGATATAGGATAAAAGTGAAGATTACAATTATTCTTTCTGATTATCTAGATAAAGATTTTTAAACGTTTCCGTCAGCTCAACATTTTCTGTAGTGTGTTGAGCTCGTTGATTAGCTTATTCCCAATCTTCCACAGTGAGAAGTATTTTCACCATCTCACTTATCGGATTTGTTCTTCTCTCATCAATTATTCTTCCGAATAGACTGAAGGCAGACTCTGAAGAAACCGTGGAGACAAGAACTGTTAACACATCTCGTGCTAATATGGAAAGCACCAGATATGTTATCTTGTGCTCGTGTCACCACTATAAAATGCTGAAATCCTTCTCTTACTGTTCTTGGTAGTTGACAGTATCGCTGTTGAGATAGTGTCGGTGTTTCGAGCATCGGCGAGTGAATTTTTTAGTCAAGGGACCACGCGTTCCCTATCCTTGAATGGTTAAACTCAAGAAGCCCAAGATGTATACTGGTTCGGGCCGAATGTCCCTACTCTAGTTCGTGTGATGGTGCTATATTGCTTCGGATGCAGATGACTGCACGGTATTACAAGCGAGAGCTAAGGACTCGAACCCGTGGGAGCAAGAACAGTTTGCCCGTAAGAACCGAGAAAAGGGTCCCCCTCCCCTTCAGAGGACCCTGCCTCCCTTTATACCGTCGGTGGGGGCAGGTTACACGGGGAGTTGGGAAAAGAAAGGATGAGGTGTCCTAGTCTAGGAGTCATGGTCCTTGTCTTGGCGATTTGATCGGCGTTCACTTACCCCACGCCGGTCGGTGGACTCATCGAGTGGCGCAGTTTTCCGTGTCACCGGGAAATGGCGCACCTACCCTCTTGTACGTCCGTCAGATGCTGACGCCTCAATGCTTGGCTTTGGTGCTGCCTCGGGAGGGAGCGTATCCTTACACTGCGCATGACTGGATGATGAGACTGGAGCTTTGACTTTGGCAACCTCTTCGCTTCCTTGGGAAGAAGCCACCTGCCCTCGTGTGGTCTTTTCGAGCTGTCGTGTCTGTGAGGCAGGTGGCCAACGGCCCGCGACGGCCTGGCACTCGGCCTTTGGCGGAGATCGCCTCGGCTTGGTCGGAGCTTGTGGGGAGTCCGGCCTATGGCGTGGGTCGGACGCCCTCTGGTTGGTTTGGTTGGGGACGAGCGTCCTTCGTGGCCCAGCGGGGGCCTTTGGCCAGAGCCGGGCTTGGGGCAGCCCGTTCGTCACTCCGGGCCGCTGGGGGTATCCATGGTATGAGTACTCGTTAGATAGGTAGCTAGCTCCCCACCACTTGTTGTTGTGTCCGTACTTAAAGTTGTAGTGGTCAAACTCCTTGAGGTAGAGCTACTTGCACCCCATATCTTTCTCCACGCAGTTTTCTTCTTACTTGTTGTGGGTGTTGGTGGAGGTCGCTGTATGCGAACTCTAGCAAACTTCTAATCGTACTTAGGATAAACTTGAGATAAGTTAGCACGGATATTTGAAAAATAACTAGAATAATCAGTACCCACCGCATCACTTAGAAGTGAGAGAATATTAGTAAATCCTCGAACTTTAGCTCTAGAATCTAAAATAAATGCAAAAGCATATAACATAGAAAATTCTTTCAAATATTTCAAAATTTTAGTTTTCATAGCATAAACAGATTCAAGCAAAATAGTATCATTTTCGTGGTTCCTTAAGTGGGTAGCAATTTCTAGAATATGATGCACAATTAAAAGAGATATTGAGTAATAAATTCCAAATAAAGCAACAATGGAATCATAAAAAAGTTCCAAAAATGACAGCAAGTATTGAAAAACATACCAATGTTGCTCTGTGAGTAGCGGTTGATAATCCTGACTATGATAGTGCGTGTTAATAAAAACATGTATTAAAGACACATGTATTAAAAATAGGTAATCCTCTTTAGCTCTACCACTCTATATGTCTGATATCAAATACACAGGAAAAGTACAAGTATTAAACAGCTCTTTTAGCTTACTACGATAATTATTATAGTATTTAATCAGATCCCTAGTTGTTGTCTGTCTAGAAACTGCAGAAAACCTAGGATTATAAGCGGTCCTAATATAGTTTTCAAATGTTGGTGACTTATCAAAGTTTAAATATAGATCTTGAGAAGCGATTAAATGACAAAGAGATTCACGAGCTACCTCAGGATTGTAGTCCCAGTGACGTACCGTACCGTCGGGTTATACTGCAGTTGTGTCTGTCTCAAAGCCACCCCGCCTTTTTTTACAGCTCTCAGTATGTCTCTTTAAGTGCCCGTTCCACCTGAAGATTTTGTAGTTAATTTGTGCTTACAATATTTACAAATAGCATACCTGCTCTAAACTCTGTCTGATGTCTCAAAAATCTGATCAAAATCTTCCCAGACTCCCGATGTACTGCGTTTTGATATTTTTGCCCCGGTGCTCCCTGACGTAGTAGCATTTGTAGAGCCTGAGGATGGTACAGGTACTTCAGTTCCTTCAACTTGATAGGATACAAGAAGCTCCTCGGGTGAAATCCCGAAATCAGAACCTAAGAAGAATGCAAAATCCTGGTGCTCCATAAAGAAAACTACAAGAAATTATTACGCTATTAGTACTTTAATCTCATTTAAAATAATAAGAATAATGAAAAATTAAATCACAATTCTTACCTTGATTCTTTGACAGAAATCGGAAGCCGGATTTTGGATTTTTAGCAAAATAATTTTGAATTTTGCCAAATTATCACCAAGCGCAAGAGAATTTTCACAAGAGAATTTAGAGAAGAGATTGCAAGTTTGCTGGTGGTGAAATGATGGGGGGCTGCTACCACATTTATAGGAAAAAAATTGGGATTTTTAGAATTTTTTTGGATTTTTTAAATCCTCCAACGACTATTTTTCAAATAAACGGGTCGTGCTGGGTCGTGCCCGTGCGGTGCCGTGTCGAGGTACCAGCCCAAGCATAGCACAGGCTACTGAGACGTGCCTGCACGACCCGTTTACGGTTGGGCCAGACCGTGCCAACAATGCCAGGCCTCGAGCCGGCCTGTTTGCACGGCCCATTTCGCCATCTCTAGATGGCATCAATCGAACGCCTTTCTCGACCGTCCAAAAAACCACATGCGGTTTTGGACGAAGACAGACAAGAAATGAAGAGCCAAGATAATTTTTTTGATAAAAAATAATTCGGAATTGCTAGAAATATGTGAAATGATTTTTTTTATATCAATCGAATCACTGACCTTTTTATTTGCACCATGATTTGTACGCCGATCCAGTCTATGTCGAGGCTTTGATGAGCTTTTTTAGGGTTGGTGTTCACCCGCGTTAAGGTTTAGCGCTCACCGAGGCCTAGATTTAGAGGATAGATGAGATGGCAGGCAGACCGGCAGTGGAGTGCTGCCAACCGTAGGCTTAGGGGAGGGTGAGCGGTGGAGATTGACGGGAACAACTAGATCAAAGGAACATTATGAGGCGGAGGGAGGTGGTGGTGACAACAGGAGAGGAGGTAGCGAGCGGCAGCGACAGTGAGAGATGAGGAAGCGGGCAGTGGCACTAGCGGGAGAGAATGAGGCGCGGAAGGGCCTCGCCAGAGCTGGATAACGATGGGGATGGCGAGGAGTGGCGACGGTAGAGTCGAGACTTGGTGGGGAGGAAGATGGTGGTTGCATTGTATAGGAGCTAGAGGGATAGTATGGAAAGTTGGATCTAAATCTAGATCTGATCAAACGGTCCAAAAACAAATAGTCTTATGAGAAGAAATAAGCCAAGTTTGTTTTGAACAATGCATAGACAGACCCAAAATTTTTTTAACAAGAGTGCAGACAATTCGGATGACCGATTCCAGAATCATACAAGCTGAGTATTCGACCGCCAGAACCGCAAACAGACGTCAAATGCAGAAATTGTACATTCCAGAAGACCAGAACATAGAACTCATCTGTCATTAAGAATATTTTAGCATCCCACGTATGCATATACCAGGCAACAAGAGCATAATAAAAAACAAACAGGAATGAAGAGCGATCCAGAAATCAGATCCTCTCAGGTTTCGCCAAACGCAAGAAAGGCACTCGTCAAACTCGAAAGGAATATGTATATACCAGGGTAGAACAAGTTTGTTCTGATAAAGAAGACTGGTTCAAAAATCTCTTAGATTTCTGTACAAGAAATAGGCTCATTTTAGAGCGAAATGGTTCAAAAATCTCCTAGATTTGTACTACTCACAAGTAGGCTCCTTATTTATCAGTCACATTAGTCAATGCTCCTTCCCTTCTTAAATAGAAGTTATTTTAGGTTCAACCAAGAAACATCTATAAAAGACTGTACATATCTTCATTATATCTTTAGATTGTGTCTTGCTCTAGGCTATGATAATAAATAATATTTAAATTAGCCAAAGGAGATGAGTATAAAAGGAAAAAAAATAGTAAAAAGTTACCTCAAATTTATAGAATGATATGTATTTAGAAATAAAATTTGAAAACTAGAATGATATGTATTTAGAAAGGAGGGAGTAAAGATTAGCAAATCCTATACAGCTAAAGAGCTCTCATTTGATTTCCCTTGAAAACGAAACACTCGTTAGCTTATTAGCGAATAGAGATGCAAAATTCAGCAGAACACAGACAGCCTCAGTGATAGCCGATCGGCGCAGGGATCTCCTTCAGCTCCATGCCCTGGTAATGGTTGTCCTGCACGCCACAAGCAAAGACCAGATCATACGTGAGAACCAATCCATACATAGACACAAGTACACGCAGCCTGGTCAAGAAATGGGATCAAGAAACAATGCTGATCTTGGTGGCATGATTTGCAAGCACGCGTACTGATGCGAAGTGGATGACGTCGCGGTGGTGAGCCTCGTCGGCGCGCACCACCGTGAAGACATCCTTGAGGGTGGCGTTGGCGGGGAGGCTCCAGTAGTCGATGACAATGGCTGGGGCAGGGACGTTCTCGATCTTGCCGGCCTCGAGGTCCTTGAGGAACTCAGTATAGGAGTGGATGGCCTCCTCCTCGAGGTACCCGACGACGCGGTGCGCGAACTTGGGCGAGAGGAGGTAGCCGAGGAAGTAGGCGTTGAAGAAGACGCCCTGGACGGCGATGACGAGGGCGCGCTCGTACCACCTCGGCTGCGCCACCTCCGTGAATGTCATAAGGTGCATGCGCTCGTTCTCGGCCTCCTCCAGCAGCGCGCGGATCCACCCGCCGCTCTGCTCGAAGCGCCGGAGGGAGCGCAGGTGGAGAGGAGCATGCCGCCCACCATCCCCGGCACCGTCGCCACCGTCTCCAGCATCATTCCGCGGCAGCCATACCTCCTCTGCATCCAAATTGCAGGATCAGCTCACACAAGAACGACAAACCTTTGAAATTAACAAACAATTAAAGCTCGAGCAGAGCTCATTTTGGATACACGCGCTAATAGAAATGGATCATGTAATTGTTCTTCTGGAGATAAATGGAAGAGATCAAGAACACAAACTTGTGCAAGAATCATGATAAACAGGTACAGAGTACATGACCAAACAAACGGTATCCTCTCTCCTGCATTGCAATAAAATTTAAAACAACAAACTTATCTATAATTTACTATGGCGTACATCGGTTTGACGATGACAATGTCACCGCTGTAATCAGGTAGAATGTAAAATCCATTCCCACAAATGGATTAGGTAAATTAATCGCTTGGATCCACGTTCTAAATACAAATGGCGTCTTCCCAGAAAGCATAGAAGCCAGAATAAAAAATAAAATGTGAAATTGACGATGCTACTTTGTCTCCATGAGACGCCACGAGGCACACGCCCGCTTATGTTCTCTTCGGCGACATGCAGAACACAAAACACAGAACTAATCGTCCGGAGAATTAATTAAACCGCGGGCGGTGCTAGTGCCTATGCACAACATACCTGGAAGAAGACGTCGGTGGGGACTGGGAAGCGGTCCAGTAGGCAATCTTGTCGAGCAGCGTCTTGGGCGCGTGGTGCTTCGTCAGATCAATCGACGTGCTGGGGCGAATCGAAACAGGCAATCGAGAGCGTAGCAAGCAAGCACACGTACTCTGAAGCAAGACCACTTCCACTCGGTACCGTCCTCCCGCACCAGCTTCTTCGATTGCTCGATATCCCGCAGTAGCTGTTGACCACCACCTCCTTCTTCCCCGCTTCCCCTTGGCCTCCTCCTCCTTGGCCTCCACGGCCTTGGACGTGGACAGCAGCCGCACCCCCGGGACGCCGTCTCCTCCGGAGAGGAAGGACCTCGCAGCCGCTGCCGACGCCGCCGGAGAGGTCGCGGTCGCGATGAAGAGGCGGGTCCCGCCGATGTGGACGGCGGTCATCCGGGCGCTCATCGCCGGTGAGGCCTTCGCGAATCAAATTTTGGTAAGTAGTTGCGTGATGTGATGTGCGTAGATGTGGGCGTCGTGCCGGACCGGACCGGTCCTACACGAGTTTATCATGCTTCGTACCAAAATCATGTTAGACAGCGATGGCTCGCCGTGTCGTACCGTACTGGCCTAGCTCGTCTTCGGTGAACTCAAACACAGTCTATTTGCGCTTCGTGCCTGTTTCATATCGTGCTAGTCTAGATCCGACCCATTTGCACTATTTCGACGAGAGGAAAGGAGCCAGAGACGTACGAAGCTAAGACAATAGACACAAATATTGAGAGAAAAATAAGTAAATTTTATTCATTCTTGAACAGGTACAGAATTACTGCCTCGTTAAAAATTTTACACTCCGTGCGTGGTACGTACATATGCATAGACTACTCGAGGCAGAGATAGTCAAAGTTGGCTATCGCGTCCATGATCTCCATATTCTCGGTATGATATTGTGTCCTGTCATCTGCACGCTCTCAGTCTTTGAATCATGTAATTGCCTCAACCATTCAGGTCTGAAAGACGACCTCCTCGATAGGGGTGTGTATTTTAGACCGAAACTGAAATACCGAACCGAACCAAATTAACCGATTATTTTGGTTTTTATTTTGATGTAATTCGGTTTTTGATGTTCGGTTTGGTTTTTTGCTTTCAGAAATCAAAATAACCGAATAGCACATGTACAATCACTTTTTAATGTTCTTAAAGCCACTAGATAATTCTCATGTTTTAACATCTTTCTAAATATATGTGGTATATTCATATGCTCTACTATACTTATACTGTAATGACCTATAAATATTGTGTAGATTTATCTCTACACTATGTTGCGACATGAGAATGATTAAACTTAATCTACCTAGTATTTTTTTTTCATATTTTGGTTAACCAAAAAACCGAATTAATTGAACTGAAATATTTTGGTTAATTCAACTCAGTTTTTTTATTTTGGTTCAAGAAATTTGGTAGCCGGTTTCTAAAAACTGAATTATTTTAAAATCGAACTGATTAGATAAAAAAATTGAATGCCCACCCCTACTCCTCGGCTCAAGTATCCTCCCCACCGAACTAAATGTAGCTTCCAACAAGACAGTGGACTCCGGAACCACAAGCAAGACTTGTACCTGCAAGAAGCTACTCTTTCTCTCGTCCATCTATCGCAATCTCTCTCAGCTCTCTCTCTCTCACACATGTTGCTCCCTCTCTCAGCATTCTCTTTCGCCCGTCTCTCTCAATATCTCTCGCTCTCTTTTAATCTCTCTTAGCTCTCTCCCTCTCTCTCGTCCGTCTCTCTCAGCTCTTTCTCTCTCAATCTCTCTCAGCTTCCCCCCTCTCCCGCCCGTTTCTCTCAGCTCTCTCCCTCTCTCTTACATATCTCTCTCAGTTTCTCTCTGATCTATCTCCCATTGCTCTATGTCTCAGATCTCTCTCTCCTGTCTCTCTCAATCTTTCTCTCTCTCTCTCACTCTCTCTCACTCTCTCAACCTTGACCGCATGTGAAAACAAATCTCTCTCTCTCTCATCCGTCTCTCTCAATCTTTCTCGCTCTCTCAACCTTGATCGTATGTGAACAGAAATCGAGTTCATCGCCAGAAATTCGGCTCCACCCCTTCTTCTTTTTTCTTTTTCCTTTTCTCTTTTATTTCCTTTTCTTCCTTTCCTTTCTTTTTCTCTTTTCTTTTCTTTCTTTATTCTTTTTCTTTCCCTTTTTCTTCTTTCCCTCCCTCCCTTTCTTTTCCCTTGTTCTTCATGGGCGCCTGAGCTTTGCCCCTCCGCCTCCTCGCTCAACTCCCCCATGGTCTCCCCCTCCTCACAGTGCCTCGCCCTCCGCCCCGGTCGCCTCCCCTCTCCCTCCTCATGGCGCCTCGCCCTCCGTCCTAACCGCCTCGTCCTCTGCACCCCCCTCTAGGGCCCCTCTCCCACCTTCACCCCCTCCCACCTCCCTCCGCCACCCCCTCCACGTCCCCCTCTGAGCCCCCTACGCCCCTACGTGGCCCCTTCGTGCCCCCTTTGCCACCCTCGCCCCCGTCGCATCCCTCGCCCCCTCCGCCTCCCTCCCCTTCCCCTTCACCCTTCGGCACGGCTACACCTCCCTCGGCGCCGGCGACGCCTCCCCTTCCCTCTCCCTCACCCCCGCCGCCAACCTCGCCCCCTTCCCCTTCATCCTCTGGTGCGGTGACGCCTCCCCGTCCCCCCTCCCTTTCTCCCTCCAGTACAGTGCGGCATGGCACTGGCATGGCGGGGCACAAGCGGGTGCAGCGGGGCGTCTCCCTCTCTCCTTCCAACTTTGACACGGCACAACGCGGAAACAAGTAACCCCTTCGCCCCTTGCCCTATGCTCGTGCCGTGCGGCGTGCCGCGAGCACTATTGGTGGGCCATGCCAAGCCCATTCCTCTCCATGCAGGGCTGGGACAGGCCCTTTGTGCCTTGGGCTGGCCCAAAAATGTTCGGCTCGGTGCCCACCTCCAGATGTGCGCTCCATTTGCAAACCGGTGAGAGGAGCGCAAGATGGTGCACTACTACAAAACACCTCTTTCTTGTCGGTCTATTACTGCGGGTTCATAAGCTAGAGCGGCACAAATGCTCGACCAAAGAAGAACCGACATTAATAGTAACTTATCACTGTCGATTCTAAAACAAACCGGCTAGCAGTGATAATATTTTTGAAAAATCATAACTTTTTTATATGGAGTCGGATGGAGACAAAATTTATATGAAAATTATAGCTCTCGATGAGATCTACAACTTTGTAGTTGACAACCTTTTTATTTGAAGTTATTTAGATATCTAAATAATCATTGAAACTTTCGGATACGAAGGGATAAAAGAAAATTATATCTTATAGAAGTTATGAAGTGCGCAGCAGCAGGTCATAGGTTCGACTCCGAGCAAAAGCACGCGCGTGTATTTCGCGTGAAAATCGTGTGACTCGTGGTTTTTACTGAGTGATTTTTGGATTTACGACTATTACTGTCGGTTCTAGAACCGGCAGTGATAGTCGGACTATCATTACCGACCAATCACTGCCGATTCCAATATCCGGTAGTGATCTGGTGTTTTGTAATAGTGGTGGTGGGGCAACGCCGTCAGTGACAGGGGAGCTGGCTTTTTTCCAGGGCTTCCAGAGACTGAGGGCTTTTCGCCTTCTCCAAGTCGATCAATTGGGCATTAATTAATTAATTGATGTAAAAATTTTAAAACAAAACTGAGAAACAGCCTGTGACTAATCACATGTTTGCAAGCTAAATACTGTGTGATGTGTAGTTGGTTCACGAATGAGATCTCTCTGTTAGACATGTAAGCCTCGTCCAATAGCTGAGATATTTTTATTTTGCGACTGTGCTAATGCACAATCATACAGGTTAATAGAATAATACGTATGAAATTAAACAGAAAAAAGTTCCGTTCATGTAGAAGGATAATATTCCGGTTAATATCGTTTCATATTAGGGTGGCACTGTATTGCAATGAAAGAAAGCAGAGCGAAATGGGAGATGTTCTGTTGCTTGTCTCGTGGACCAAGAAAGACTACAACCATCCTGAACCGGGATGGCAGCCAGATGAGGCTACTACTAGTATGTACAATAGTACATATTAGCTATCTATAAAATTATATCACCTAGATTTTTAGGTGATATAGAAGAAAGAGAAAACTGATGTCTACTATTTAACAGATGACTTTATATTTTGTGTATCATTATATAGATAGTTTGTTAATCGTACGAGAGATCATTACATACAATTATATAAATGATCTATTATATGAGTTGTTAATGGCCAATCATACCCTCTACTAATCCGGGAAGGATTCCTTGCCTCTGCTTGCTTTGAGCCGTTGGGTGAGCCGGCTCGGCTCGCAGCTCGTGATCCCTATGCTTCGCCATTCCTCGTGAAATTTGGTCATACACGTCGGTTTCGATTTTTCAAGTATATGCACTCCGAGAAGGCAAGAAACATACATCAAATTAACTATCATTTGTATTATATAAGGCAATAGAAGAAAAACGATCAATTCGACGAAAAGAACTATAAAATGTTTGTTAAGATAAATCAGTGCATAAAAACAATCCTCACAACTTCAAGGGTATTTTAGACTTTCTAACAATAACTTACATCATCCAATTCATCAAAAAATCAAGATACCAAACAGCCTGACCTGGCCTGGCTTAAAAGCAAACTGCTTAAAAGCTACTTAAGCCAAGAGGTTGACTTTAAGCTATAAGCCAAAAAGCCGAAACCCAAACAAACAAAGCCTTAGTGTTGTCTGTAGATGATATGAAGATGTATTACAGATAACTACCGTCTATATCATTGTGCTTAATCTATCCACTAACAATACTAGAACGTGACTAACCGGCTCTAGCTAGAAACATCCGGGACATTGATTAGGAGTAATAATAATCTTGTGGGCGTTGTGCTTGCCACACAAACCATAAAGCTGACGAATGAATAAACGCGTCATCGCTCATAATACCTATACCATCGATCAATCGTATCTTAATTCGACTGTTCTTCTATGTGCCTAGCTAACAGGGGAATGATCAGGTGTAAACTCTTGTCTTTTTTTCATTTGTATCACCGTAAACGAGTTTGATCGTGAAAATTTGTAGGGCCACGGAACATCCCTTCCCCAACGCGCTTACAAAAAAAATGCGAGATGTTTAAAAATGCTTGTGTAGGGAAATTTTAAAAAGTTCAGTTGTTATATATCACGCGAATTTATTTTTTTTGCAAATACGAATTCTTGACTTGGCGATATGCATCACAATTCATGTGCATGTCTACCTCCGGCCAAGCTCTGGTGGGATCATCATCTTTGGCGGCGGCGAGTTATGGCTCAGGTTCACTGGATTAGAGTTTGGGGTTCACCGGAGCTAACTATAGAGGGAGTTTGCGGGTGATGAGAGGACAAGTGAAGGCAGGGGTGGCACTGCCGACCGCAGGTCAAAGGAGGGCGGTGGGCAGTGGTCAGCGAGAGCAATAAGAACCGACTAGCAATTAGGAGGCGGTGGTCATGGATCTGATTACGGTAGCCACCAGAGACGGGGAAGGAGGGTAGTGGCAGTGACGATGGGAGGTGGAGATGTGGCTAAGAAAGAGGAGGCAGGGGGCAACAGCAGGAGAAGAACTCGCCGAGGGGCCTTGTCGATGTCGAGGGCGATGCTGGTGAGGCGGCTTGGCGACGGGGTGCAGGTTGGCAGGGGGGCGAGAGAACGCATAAGGCGGCAGGGGCAAGTCGGGTTGGGTAAAGGCAGCGTAGGTTTATTGTTGGAGATAAGAGTCCGAGTCGTGTGCGACTCAAAGTCATATTAGGATAGGATTCAAAGTTAGAGATAAATTAGAGATAGAGTTTAGTTGTAATTCGATTGTGATTGATACTATAAATAAAGAGTGTGGAGATTCGCTAGGACACACACCAACACAACTATTCTGGAAAAAAAATTGCAGTGGTACCTTTGTTTTAGTATGGGTGGGTGGAACCAGCTGGTTCATTAACTGTTCAACAACTATTCCGCAAAAGTTAGGCGAAAACTAGCATTCGGACGTCCGATTTTTGGAATGTTGTGTCGGACGTTCGGTATAATTTTTTTTCAACGTGTGCAATATTTTTTTTCAATATGTGCAATATTTTTTTCACCCGCATATTTTTACTGTTATTGAAGAAAAATATTTCACGCATAGGAAAAAATGTTTCACACGTAGAAAAAATGGTGCAGCGTCCGGAAAAAAATCATACGTCCGAGGACGAGCGATTCCGCAAAAGTTATTATACGGTTACCTTCATTTTAGTATGGGTTAGGGTGGAGCCAGCTGGTTCATTAACTGCTCAAAATTCTAATAATTTTCAGCCCAATAATCATGTGAATGATATGAAGTTGTCCCCTTAAAAATGTGTTCGGTCTTCTAAATTGATTGCCCACTTTCTTCGACATCTCAAACTTTAAGGTGTTAGCTAGTTCATGGAACTCAGCATGGTAGTGCTATTAGAGTCAGAAACTCTTAAGAGTTTCGGGACCTATTTGGTACAATTTTGAGAAAAATAATTATGACCATAGAAGACATCGATAGCATTTTAGGGAATAAAAACTTTGTTGTAGTTTTAAGTGCAAGACGGTCCCAGACAAGTTGACCGCACTTCATAGGCTGGTTACGCCAAAAACCTACTCCCTAGTCCCTACACGGGAGTAGGAAGAATGCTGAAGCATAAGCCGATCAACCATACTTTATTCGTTCTGACAGCAGCATAACCTTTTGACGAGTCGCTTGGCGGATCGGTCCAAAAGTTTCTCCTCCTTCAGAATGGTGAAGGTCTGAAGGAGATGTTGTTGGATATTATTCTTGACAGTTAAAATTTGTGTTTGTTAGTCTGCATATTGCATATGCATGCGTGCAGGTGAGTAGCAGACCGAGTTTGTTATTATTTTGCATGTTAATTAGTTTGGTTGAGTCATTAGCTGCATGATTAGTTTATGAGTCCTAGAATGTAATATGCACCTGCATGCGTGACTATTTCCTGCATATGTGTGCACGTTGTGAGTAGTAGCATGAGAATCGGTCAGTATTGTTGCATGGTATGCGGATCCAGTTAGTTGCTCTGCGCATGCATTAGTGTCTTATTTAACATTGTACTCATTTAGTTATTGAATTGAGAAAAATCACAAAATTGCTCCAAACTCGTGTGTTCTTGTGTCTCTTCTTCCTTCATTTATTCATTTGTATGTGTATGTGTATGTGTGTTTGTGAGAAACACAAGTGACACAGAGCACGACAGAGTGAGGAGTTGAGTGATTCAACTCTAACATTTGGTATCACATTTCAGCCCCAGTCTTGACGTCACACCTCTTCGTAAGTCGACGTCCGATCTTCTGATGGCTACCAGATGTGCGCGCCAGGCAATGACAGCATCAACAACGGCCGGCTCGAGCGGATCGGACGTCGACTTACGAAGAGATGTGTCAAGATTAGAGGCTGAAATGTGATACCAAATGTTAGAGTTGAATCACTCAACTCCTCACTTTGTCGTGCTCTATCTCACTTATGTTTCTCACAGAAACACATAGACACACAAAATGAACAAAAGAAGTAAGAAGAGAGACAGAAGATCGAACACACGAGCTTGAAGCAATTATGTGATTTCTATCAACTGAACAACTAAATGAGTACAATGTTAAATAAGACACTAATGCATGCAGCAACTACCCGGATCCGCATACCATGCAACGACCAGCAACAATACCGACCGATTCTCATGCTACTACTCGCAACGAGCACACGTGCAGGTGCACGTTACTTCTAGTACTCATAAACTAATCATGCATCTAATGACTCAACCAAACTAATTAACATGCAAAATAATAATAAAAAACTCGGTCCGCTGCTCACCTGCATGCATGCATATGCAGACTAACACAAATTTTTACGAGTCAAGATTAATATCCAACAAGTGGCAACAGAAAGTCATGCGCACTGCAATGCACACGTATTACAGTACTTCTATAATTCCGAAATTCTTATTGGCAATCTTGTGGTAAACACGTACAGGCATAGGACAGTAGTAAGACAGGACTCGATCATTTTACATACAAACATTGCAGAACAATTTATCCCAGGCAGGGTATAAATAAGCAGTGGTAGCTGTAACAATGGTGAACTGATCAGCAGGCATCGTCCATTGATTAGTGATACCCGAGCGGCGCAGGCGTCTCCTTCAGCTTCATTCCCTGGTAATGGATGTCCTGCACGATGTATCAAACCAAAAAAACCAATTAGTTATCTCCAACTGTTCAAATTCAATTAATTATATCGAATAATTTCTGAAACTTTTAATTGATCACAAGCTGGCAGGCGCGCGAACGTACCGACGCGAAGTGGTTGACGTCGCGGTGGTGCGCCTCGTCGGCGCGCACGACGGTGACGACGTCCTTGAGCTTGGCGTCGGCAGGCAGTCGCCAGTAGTCGATGGCGATGGCCGGGGCGGGGGTGTTGTCGATCTTGCCGGCCTCGATGTCCTTGAGGTACTCGGTGTACGAGTGCACGGCCTCCTCCTCGAGGTAGCCGACGAAGCGGTGCGCGAACTTGGGCGAGGCGAGGTACGCCACGAAGTAGGCGTTGAAGTAGATGCCCTGCGCGGCGATGACGAGCGCGCGCTCCCACCACCGCGGTTGCGCCACCTCCATGAAGGTCATGAGGTGCATGCGCTCGTTCTCGGCCTCCTCCATCAGCGCGCGGATCCAGCCGCCGCTGTGCTCGAAGCGCCGAAGCGAGCGCAGGTGGAGCAGCATGCCGCCCACCATGCCCGGCACGGCCGCCACCGTCTCCAGCAGCAGCGCGTGGCTCGCGTGCCGCCGCTGGAAGAAGAGCTCCTTGGGCACGCACATAGACTTGACCGCCCAGTACGCCGCCTTGTCGATGAGGTCCTTCGGCTCGTGGTGCTTCCTCACGTCGATCGACGTGTCCGCCGTGTACGTGTCCCACGGCTGCATGCATGTATGCGGTGCACACAATTACACACGCAAGCAAATCAAAATCGTGCATGCAACAATGGAGTAAACGTTGTCAAGTACGCACCCTGAAGCAGAACCACCTCCACTCCGTGCCGTCCTCCTTAACGAGCTTCCGCGGCTCGATGTCCCAGTAGCTGACCACGGCCTTCTTGTTCTGCTCGGCCGGCGCCGGCTTTTCAGTGGCGCCTTCTTTGGCATCCGCGGCGGCCGTGCTGGCCATCCGCGAGGGGAAAATCCTCGCGGCCGCGGGCATGACGCCCCTCGCGCTCGCGGTGAGCCCGGACAACAGCTCGGCCGCGAAGAGGCGGGGGCCCAGGTGGCGCAGAAGGGCTGACCCGGCCATACGAGAGCTCATGGTCAACTAACTAGTTGCAACTGGCACGAAAGTTTTGAAGGAAATGGAAGGGAATTGGACGCTGTTATTTTTTCCCTGCGTGGAAAAGGAGAAGATTGTGTTGTGTTGCTGTTAATCTGGCACTGGGACGTCTTGTAGTATGGAGTAGTTTTATAGGGGAGCGTCTCGGCGGGATCGGCCGGCGCGTTGCTTCCTGGACGGAGCTCGCAGCGCAAGCCGGCGGTGGCTGTGATTGATTAAGCTCAGTGCCTGACTTCAAAAAAAAAAGATTAAGCTCAGTGCCGTTCTGCTGTGTGATTTGACTAGAGAAACGGCCGGACCGGCGGAGACGCGCGTGACCGGGAACAGGTCGCCTTCGACGGCTTCCGGGGAAGTTCGCGAGATACCGTAAAATTAAGGAATATAATGGCGTTTGTGGTTGACCTCCACGAACGGTCGTTTGGTGTTGTGTTGCTCTTGTCAGATTCTGCCCTGCGATCCGCACAGGCGTGCCATGGGAAATGGATCCTGGCCGTTGATGTCCCTACGCTGGGCGTGTACGCCACTGGATGATCATGCTATACTGGTCTTCGCCTTTGGAACTTGGAAGTAATTCGCCGTGGCTGGACCGCTGGAAAGATGGAGATGAGAGGTCACAGCATCACGTGCATACGCAGCAAACCAGGAACGTTCGACCAGATGACAAGGTAGGCATGTCAAAAAGAGAGGAGGTCAAGCAGGTGTTGAGAAGATGGAAATCAAGCAGAATTTCTCATTTGGTACATATTCATTGTCATTTCGAGAAAATTATTCTTCTCTATAGGGTTCTAGAAAAGTATTTAGCCACTTTTCCTTTCGAAGAAAAATATAAGCAGTTTTAGACCAATGGACTTTTATAGGACTTTTGAAATAATTATCAATGTGGCCCGTATACTTGCTTGGGAATCGTCTTTAGAGCATACTTAAATAACGTAGCAATACATATGCAGTTTTGCATTTTGTAAGATAAACCGTTACATAACACTATTTATGATATTTAAATTATATATTATAAGAGAGAAAATACTCACTTTGTTCCCCAATATTTATCACATGTGTCCAAATATTTCTTCCCCGAACACTTGCATTATGCAAAATATTAAACATAACACTTTTCATTAATATCATTACCATCTCTTTCTTTCATTATTGCAATATTGTCTATACTACATACTTATAATACATATCGCATTGCTTATATCAGTATAACTGAGTAAATACATGTTGGCGTATCACACTCTCAATCCCTCCATCTCATGGAGGTCAGAATGTTTTATTTTTATAAGAATTTTTACCATATTCTCTTTTCTTTTAGCGAGTGTAAACCACTTGTTATGGACTTTTATCGTATAATATATTACGATTCCTAATTTATAAATATACAAATCAAACTCCTTACTTATTTTTTTCCTAAATTTACCAATTTATAGAATTTTAATTCTGAATGAAACCAAAGCTTCTATTTTTCACCTAGTTTGGAGTAAAAAAAACTATCATTGATTTCCTTCATTTTTTTTTGCCAAATTTTCTTATTTTTGGTTTGTACTTATTATAGATTTTCCTTTTCAGTTTTGGATTGATATTCGTACATAATCCAACTACTAAACTTTATTTCAAATTGTTCTTAACGTGGACTCTTTCTTTTAATCTAAATTTATTTTTATTTTAGTCTTAGGTTAAAATTCTTATAGAAATTCAACTGCCAATTTTTATTATGAATTTCATATACGTAGGGGTTTAAATCTGGAGTTCGTATGAGAATAAAATTGCTAATTTTATTTTATTTTATTTTTTCCAATTTTTTGTTGTTATTTTCAACTGTTAATTTTAATCTGATTTTTATTCTGAATTTTACTATGTATGTGTTTTAATTTAGAGTTTGTATGAAAAATTAAATGACCAAATTTCTTTTAATTTTTATTCTGAATTTCTGTTATTTTTATTGTACTTAGCATTGATCTTTCTTTTAATCTAAGTCGTTATAACTCAGATCCACTAGATAGATGGTTAGCTGTTTTTCTTAAAGTAACAGCATCCAATGGCTACTATAATTCAACTTAGTTAGGATACACTAGATTAAGTATTAGATGTTTTGTTTTTTCGCTGGAATTTTTGGCACATTTCTCTTTTTCCTTACCTGCTATGCTTTTAATACATAATATATTCTAGAATACTAATATTCCCTACAAAATCTCTGTGTTCCAAACAAAACTTTACATAGAGTAAGGGCACGGAAAAAAAATTGTAAGTGCCGCTAAAAATAAAGGATTTTAGGTACAGTTCGTTGAACCTATATTCGTGCTCCAATTATCCAATGAACAATATCAATTCAAAGAACACTACAACCCCACTTGAACTCAGGATCACACGATGATTAATCAATTAAGAATTAGACGCCTATTGTATTCAACGTAAAGTTAGCTCAAATTTCGGACTGGAACGATGAATCCCACTCGAACTATCATTACTGTGAATTGGATACAGGTTATAACAGATGGGAATTTCATATGAACTGTGACAGCTATCCATGATGATCTATACTATGGAATACATGTTGGACATAGCAGCAGTATTCGTGGTTGCACATTGTAGTAGAACAAGATAAGTCATATCAGAGGATTTCGAATTTAAACAAAAATATTTCTTTCCTCAAGGACAAGAATCGGCTGATACAATATGCATTGCCGAAAAAATCTACAATTCACAAGAACCTTTCCATGAGTTCACAATCCAACAAAAGCTCTTTCAATCCAATCATTTTGCTGTACTGCAAAGTAATCCAGCCAACAACAGATACATATGCTACAAGGAAACAGGCTCGCTTAAACCGACAAGCAAACACTTTGATGCTATGCTTGCGAATTTTTTTTTAAAATAATGTATTTTATAAATCGAATTACGATATTAATACGGAGAATTTTTTTTTCCAAAAATAATACTCAATCGCCGAATCGCATGACGACATCTGTGTAATCGCTATACCGTTGGGCGACAAACAGGTATTCGGCCGGCGGTTGGGCGACAAATGGGTAATCGCCGAACCGTGTGGCGACATAAAGTTGCCGCCGAACCGTATGGCGACACATGTAGTAATCGCCGACTCGTGTGGCGACATAAAGTTGCCGCCGAACCGTATGGCGACACGTGTAGTAATCGCCGACTCGTGTGGCGACATGAAGACATCGCCAAACGGTGTGGCGACAGAATCGGCAAGAAAGGCAGCCTCGGGCGCGAGGGGGTAAGCCGAGGGAAAAGAGAGAGAGAGCCGGGAGAGTCGCCGGCGAGTGGAGGGAGGCCGCGCGAGAGAGAGGGGGAGGGCAGCCGGGAGAGGGAGGGAGGGAGCAAGGCGCCGGGAGCTCGCGAGGGAAGGCGTCCGGGAGCTCGGGAGTGAGAGACTCGGGAGAAAAAAAAGAGGAAGAAGAGAAAATAAAAAAGGTAAAATCGAAATTTTGTGTTTTGTTTAGTTACGTAGAAAAATATTGTAGGTTAATGTTGTATTTAAATATTAGGGTTGATATTAGATTTAGTTTAATCGGTTTTTCTTTTATAGACTTGCGATATTAGATATGAACTCTAATATTGTAGTATTTGTAGTGCGATAGTTAATTAGCGTTGTTGTAGTTAAATTGTTGATATTACT
Organism: Otatea glauca; assembly: GCA_036346275.1. Taxonomy (NCBI): domain Eukaryota; kingdom Viridiplantae; phylum Streptophyta; class Magnoliopsida; order Poales; family Poaceae; genus Otatea; species Otatea glauca. The sequence goes on from CM070717.1 coordinate 46,761,772, forward strand.
TATTTTAGTTGCGTAGTAAAATATTGTAGGTTAATGTTGTATGAAAATATTAGGGTTGATATTAGATTTAATTTAATCGGTTCTTCTTTTGTAGACTCGCGGTATTAGATATGAACTATAATATTGTAGTATTTGTAGTGCGATAGTTAATTAGCGTAGTTCAATTTAAATTATTCATATTACATTTTGGTAGTCATCTAAAAATTTATTTTGTCTATATCGTCGCAGTAATGTCAGATCCAGTTAAATTTAGGGTATATTATGGCGATGGTGAAATAAAAAGTACGCAGAATGGTGTTGATTTAAGCAACTTTTGGTGACCATGGTTGAGCACTCTATCCCGAGAGTGTTAGCATTCGTGATATGAAACTTTGGTTGACCCAATATTTTCTTTGGATCCAAGTGTTTATTCTGTTACCATCCAAGTTTTATTCACGAAGCAATGGTGACCCGCTATTTGGGAGTTGAAGAAAGTAGATCGGACATACCGTGGCGAGAAATGGTTAAGGTGGTGCAAGGGATCTCGTCTTGACTGTGTGATCTTTGGTGCGAGCTTGCCCTAGAGAAGAGGTGAATATTAGTGATATGAGCGAGAGCGAGACATCGGCTAGAGTGAACAAGTTCGTGAAGTGGTGCCGATTGAGGTAGCAGAGGGGGATGATAATAGGGATACAACAAATGCCGAAGGTCGAGCTGATGAAGGGGAGGAGATCGAGCAACTTGTTGATCATTTGGAGTTAGTTGACCGTATGGCGGCAGAAGATGAAGCTGAATTGTTGGAATGTAATGATGGCATCGCCGAAGATGAGGAAGAGGAAGATGATGGTGATGATGTTGAAATGCATGATAGTATTGGGGAAGCGAATGTACCCATCCGACGAATGGAACAAGCAAAATAATTACGGTATGAGAGTTTCATGGGGACATGAGTCGCGTTGGGAGTATGGTACCAATTCCATTAATTTGAATCAAATATTTCGAACAATTACGAATTGAAATTGGCGGTGAGGCTTTGGGCATTATCGCAGAGAGAGTTCCGGTTGTCTTGTCCGGGCGGATAGGTACACGTGAAGTGCGTAACGGATGGATGTGAATTTCGAGTTCATGCATACAAGCGAAATGCGAGGCGTATTGGATTGCATCACGAGTAGAGGAGCACACATGCAGATTAGAAAATGTTCTGGTGAAACACCGCAACCTGAATGCAGCTTTAATTGCTACCACTAGTGGCCATCCTGGAAGGCATGTTGCACGGCATAGTTGCCTATTTTCAGAAAAGGCATGCGGAGGTCGTTCTTCATGCCACGACAATGCAAACACCGTATTGTTACCGGATGATGGCCTACATGGAGGAACGCAATCTAAAGCTCGGCAACATGTAGTGCGAGCTTCGAATTACCGAGTACCGATTTGAAGTGACTCTTCTGCAAAGGTGGATTGGGAACCAACACATTTGTTATTACACATGAGGTAAATCTAGGCCAAGGGGCGGTGGATGGTGCGAATGCACCGCAACAAGCCAAAACTTCTCCACATCCCTTGTTCACATGTGATAGCCGCTTGTGGGCGATTGGGATGAATACGCCGCAATACGTGTCCCTTTCTACTTGAAGGATTATGTTGTCCATACCGTCCGGGAGTTCCGTGGTTTCGTACACATGGTGATTTCACCGTGATTAACAGAGATGAGCGCATCTGTCTACGGATCCGACCTTACGGAGGTGTGCCAAGGGCGGTCGGTAAATCCACAAAGTAGGCGATTCGCAACGACATGGATGAATCCGAAGTGGGTGGGTATGTTAGAAGATGTTCGAGTGCGGTGAGTATGGCCACAAGGCAAATCAATGCCGTGACATGTGTGATTGGTGCAATCCATCAACTCGTCATGGTTATTTATGTAATCTTATTTATGTAATCTTATTCATGATTGTGGGATCTCATGTAATATTATTGAAGTTGGACGCTTATGTATTTCGATATATATATGCGGTGTTTGTCATATTTTTAAGCTTCATTATTTATGTTGTACGCTTCTTTCGTTTTATTTACATATGCGATGTTTGTCATATTTTTCAAGCTTCATTATTTATGTTGTACGCTTCTTTCGTTTTATTTATATATATGTCGTGTTTATTACATGTCTAGTATAATAAATATTTCATTAATTACTTGTAGGGATGGAGCGGCCGGGTCATACGGACTCTTAGTGGACCGGCGGCACGTGCGTTCATCCACACGACGAAGGCAATGATAAGGTGCCTCTGCTGCGGATCCGAGTGCCTAAGAAGGCATGGTGTGTTGACCCACGCTTTCACACGGGTGAGTTGCACTTACATGGACAAATACTTTACATGTTTTTGTTCACATAATTTGATGTTTGATGACGATATTTAAATAATGCAAATTTTGTTTGCATCCATAGGTTGGCACGTCTTTGGGTTGCTTCCTCTCGCTCGCATGGTTGAGGGTCACCGAGGACGCAGTGTGCCCGACGATCGGCCGAGGTGAGGGCGGTCCAGGCGGTCGCGGCGTTTTCCATTCGATCGTTCCCTCATCGGGCGTGTTTGGTCGACCGTTGGAGGCCGAGACGCACACTTTCCACCTTCCCTTTGGCGAGGTGGCGGTGACCTGCGGGACGTCGCCATGCTTATCGGGTTGCCGATCGCGGGACACCGTCGGACCCTCGGTGACTCTGCTTTGGGTGGGTGGCGGACTTGGAGGAGAGGTTTGCCGGAGTGGTGCTGTTGATCCGTAAATTGGGATCGGCAAGAGGCATGGCCCATCGAGGAGGTGGTTGGCTCGATTCGAGGTTAGCGATGAGTACATAAATATATTATTCTACATTCATGTGACATTGTCGATACTAAATTATTTTGATTGTCGCAGGTGCAACGGATGGCGGCGATGCCCACGGCCTACCAGCTTGCACGGCACCTTGAGGCCTATCTACTTTGGTTGTTCGGGTGGGTCATGTTCACGTCGACTCACGGCGACAGTGTCGATGCGCGGTGGGTAGCCCATGCACGGGCTATTGCCGATGCCGACCTGGACGCCGTTCCACAGGTATCCTGGGGTTCGGCGGTCCTTGCTGCCACGTACCGCGCCCTTTGCGACGCGTGCGTGAAGAAAAGCAAGGCCGCCAACCTCGCAGGGATGCCTCTTCTTCTTCAGCTCTGGTCGTTCGAGCGTTTCCCTGTGGGTCGACCCTTTGTTGAGCCTCGACACTACACCGCCGACATGTATGGCGGTGATGCGATCGACCGTCCGACGATGGGCTCCCTTTGGACTAGGCGACAGTGCGTCATTCGAATATTTATTTGGTTTTTTTTGCAATCACATATGCTTACGGACTTTTTCCGTCTGCGCCACCACGATGGCGGATCGCAGTATGCGTTCGGCGTACCACTCCTTCACGGAGGCGTTTGACCATCTGAGCGAGCGGTGATCCGGGACCCATCTGGCGAGCATCGTGTAGTGGAGAGAGCGATGGCGGGGATCTCGCACTATGCTACTGAGGACCACACTTGCGGCTTACTAGGAAGAAGCTCATCTTCGATGTCTTCGTGGAGGACTACGCGCCGCAATGAGTCATGAGGCGATTTGGACTTGGCGGTGGTCCGGTTCCTTCAGGGGATCGTCTGCGAGAGAGTGCACTCGTGAGTTACTCCCCCCTAACAAGTTTGTTAAATACTTATGTTATATTTGTAAAAATGTGGATTTCTCTTCAGGTTCTCCACCCATGGACCTCGGAAGACCATGGCGATCTTGGCTCAGAGGATGACGCCGTGGCTCGCTCAGTGGGATGACGCTCTAGAGGATGTCGTCGGTGAGGACACGCCGTACGACTACTCCTCCTACCAGCAGTACCTAGCCTGGTACGTGCCACGGACGCGTACACGCCTCCTACTTGTGGAGGAGCCACCGACCCACACATACGCTCCGGCGTGGCGGACTTGTACCGTGCGAGCGGGAGTAGCCATGCACGCGATGGTAAGTCTTACTTCACACGTTATTTCATTTATTCCTTCTTGTATGTCCTTGTGTTTATGAATTGTTCGTACATGGCGGTGGACCACGCCACGGACTTGCACCAAGATGGCTACACGGCATTTTGAGTAGGTGCGTGTGAGTCTGTCCACATGGGCGAGATGACGAGAGGCTTGAGACGCGTGGTAGCCGGGACTCGACGGATCGTGGAGCTCGGTTCTTGTCGCCACACGACGCGACCGACCGTGGTACCTCTTCCAGCCGCCACGCGTGCCTTCTTACACACACCGGCCCGGCTCCTTCGTGCGCAGTGGAGGCGAGTCCGGCTTCCACACCCCTGTGCCTTGGCCCCAGACATGGTGGAGGTCCGGTTAGCGAGCACCACGCGGTCCCACCATGGTCCCCACACCGTAAGTCGATCAAAACTCAATAGTTGACATTTCGTACAAGTATCATCTAAGTATGATTATATGTTACTACTCGAATCAGAGGTTGCACCCACGTTGGAGCACGCGATTCTCTTCGTCGCCGACTCGCCAGGCACGCCGTCATACTCTTGGCGGATCGGTTCTTCTCCAAGACGCGATGAACTCGGACCCGCCGGACACGATTCACGCAGCCCCTCCAATGACGCAGATGGCGCAGCGAGACTACGGCACCTCCTACGGTACACGTTGCCTCCCGGGGCGTCGCCGGTCGCGGCGTCTGACCCTTGATTCTGGCAGCGCGACCGTCCCAGGAGGCACACACGCGACCTTTGGACGATGCGCCGGCTTCAGCACGTAGGCCGAAGAGAGGTCGTGCTAGTGGTAGGGTGCTCAGGGGGGTGGTCAGGGGTAGTACATCAGTTTGTTGTCGTCATGTACATGCTTCATACTTCCTCACTTAATGTATGATTTAGTATTTCGTGCCATTTATTATCCTTTCATCACGTTTTATTTCATTCAAGTATTCTGCATATTTTTTTGGACCGATTTGACAACACTGCCGAACGCCTCTAACTTTTTTGGACCGATGTGACAACACGAGACCCTCACTTTTGCCGGATCAATCGATGTATATTTCAATCTTACATTCCAACACTTAGTCCACAAACCACCGCCGGGCCTATAAAAGGCCAAACCGCGAGCACATAACCGCAGCTCTCACTCACACTTCTTCACCATGGTTGATAGTTCTAGCGAGACAATTTTCGTGGACACGATATGAGTAGCATAGCTCTTACTTGCGTTGCGAGTCACGCGTGGTGGGAAGGACGATCCATTCAAGGAGGAGAACCTAAGTAAAGCGGTGTCCAAATTGCAAGAGTGGCGCCCGACATTGCGGAGGCAAGCTTTGACAACCTCCGTGCGAACCTCGTGACCACCAACGACACGAAGGTGCACTTGCAATGGTGGCGTCAAAGATATGTCAAGGTATGTGAACTAGCCGACCACCCTTCTGCTGCGGGCTTCTCAAGAAGAAATTACAGTACCGATCTTTGCCCGATCGATTATCGAGCATATTCGAGTTAGTTATTTCATATTTGGTCACCTTACTAATCTCTTTAGGATTATACATAAGTTCACTATTTCGCACGTTCGTTTGGTGTGTTAGTCGTTCCCGGAGGATGAAGAGTTCTTTGAACAAAAATATCCCGAATTCTTAGCGATGTATAAGCTATTCGGCGGTGGTGTGATGCCCGGTTGGCGCGAGAAGACGCAAGCGGGTTTAAGCGGATGGGTAGAGATCGACACAATCTGCTTCAGTCGGCAAGTTCAAGAGGGCGTTCAACTACCACCGAAGGTGGGCTTGCTCCTAACTATGCAAGTCTTGATGGCGACGATGATGACGATTTCAGTATCACCTCCACCTCGACGTTCAATCACTTCCACGACAGGCCGTCAAGAAACAACGCAAGAGAACGTTCAACTAACACTAGAGGCGGGCTAGCTCCCGATCGTACAAACGATGATGACGCTGATGATGACGATTTCGTATCACCTCCACCCCGACGTTCAAGCACTTCCACCAAAAGATGACTTTTATCTTTGTCACCATGCCCTATACCGAAGACTACGATCGAAGGATGTACGGTTTTGTGAGTTATGTTGTATCCCAGTTTTATCAATTCTGTAAGCCATGTTGTATTTTATTGAATGATACTATGATTTGTTGTCAAGTTTGTAGCACACCGAAGGATAATGGCGAACTACGAAATGTGATTTTTTTCCCTAAAAAAAATCAACTGACAAATAATTTTGTAAAACACCTCATTAATTACGATCGATAAATAGGAATTTTTCTAAATTTATTGACCCTACTTTGAAATATGCAATCCTTACAACCGTTAAACTGACACCGACTTTTCATGTAGGGTACAAGTATATTCTTGCGCTTTTTGAGTATTGCTATTTGAATTAAAAAATACAAACATTATAAAAAAAAACCGAACGACTAATCACATATATAAATTATCACCGACAAATTTGCCACACAAATTTATTATTCCGACAACGATCTTTGTAAATTTGCTACCGATTGGCCTAATGTATTATTTTTATCATATATTTTTGGCGTATTAGTCTTTGTGAATATGATATTTTTAAATAGTATTATTTATTTTTCTAAAAGAGTGTTAAGCTATTATTATTACGGTGGTCTTTGAATAAGCGGACATCTGCGCTCTCATTTGCGATCATCGATTCGCCATCGGAAGGTTGATCCAACGGTACGACATCTCGATTTTGGCTCCAATTTTAAAGAGCATAATTTTCATGAGTTTCAAAAACTTTTAGTGGCATGTAAAAAAATTCCAAATGCATTTGCCTCCAAATTAGACTTCAAAATAACTTTCGCATCTTCAAAAATTGAAATTCCAAAATAATAAAAATTAAACATGTATGGAATAAAAAATTTCAAACCATTGTGTTTGAAATTTTTCCAAAATTCGAACCCAACTCTAATTTGAATTAATTTGAATTGCAGATGAATATGTTCGGACAGTTGTCGCCGTTCGATTGGGCGACAACTTGATGTCGCCGTTCCATTCGGCGATGATCGACATGTCGCCGTTCTATTGGCGACGACTCACATGTCGCCACACGGTTCGGCGATTACCGTTTGTCGCCCAACCGCCGGCCGAATACCCGTTTGTCGCCCAACGGTATGGCGATTACACAGATGTCGTCATGCGATTCGGCGATTGAGTATTATTTTTGGGAAAAAAAAAATTCTCCGTATTAATATCGTAATTTGATTTATAAAATACATTATTAAAAAAAATTCCTATGCTTGCTTACAGCCCACCTGGCTGCAGCAAGGAACACTCCTGTGAAGCTTCTCAGTAAGACAGTGATGAACATAGAACTCAACATGCCAGCCACAACCCCTGCTGCTACATATCCAAGTATTCGTCCAGAACTGAAATCCTCTAACATGTAGGACTTCAAAAACCTATCATATTTGGATGTCAAGTTAAATGGAAGGAAATGCAAATATTTGAGATAAATAACCATTAGAAGAAGTGAAGAACGAAAGGTAACCATCGTAACTAACCTATGCAGATATGCAAGTAATTTCTGTCGGACTAGAAAGCATAGTGAGTTTCTACTGTTTGGCGCTTAAAATAGAGTGGTGATGCAATGGTGCAAAACAATTGTACATGTATAGTCAACTTCGCTAATCTGATAGGTGGTAAGCTAGTCAAAATCCCGAAGCAAATAAGAGCAATAAGCTAGCAGCTGAATAAGCACTTCTAGCTATCTGTCTGATGGATTAAATGTTGATTAACATAATAATATCATATCATGCAGAAGGTACTGCAGTACCCATGTAACACGTAGGAATTTGGGAGGAGCATATATACTCACAGTATAAATATCCTTTGGGGCATCTCACTTGTCGAAGGTTCCTCGGCAGTGCAATTGAACAGCCTGTCCGAATAAATATCAGCCTTGCTACTCCCAAGTATGTATCTGCAACTGTATGATTCATTGACCTACAAGAAAAGGTGGTGATGAAATAGCAATGTGGAAAAGGAACTAGTCCTTGACAACTAAACATGAGATGAGCAAAAGGCATGCACATAACTGACGATTCACAAGAGCACTGGAGAACACTTTTAGCTACTTCTGATGTGCTAGGAAGTGAATATTATATCTAACAGTGTACAGATGTTCCATAGTAGAATACCTTGAACTTCAATGTTGTTGACCATGTAGCGCCAAAATCAGGTCAACAATTGCGAGGAAGAGCCTCTTTTGGGGCCTCTGCCACTGCATAAGATATTTGACCAGAAAAATATTCTGTGTATTCAACCTACAGAAAACAGAATCAATCCACAACACAAATGAGAACCAACTAATTAACAAAAACACATAAAGCAAGCCTTCATGATCATGACTATCAATAAGCGGAAATATGAAGGGCAGGTAGTAAGCAGGCTGTGCAAGACTGCAAGTCGATGTGCAACATGTAAAGAGGTCATGTCTTCCTTTGCAGGCCCTTTTACGCACAAACTAGAAACTAAAATCTACAATTGTTCATCAATCATTGGGAGTTGAGAGCACATAAAAAGCATCTCAGATCTATGTGTATCTGCTTAAAAAATTAGAAAGGCTAAATCTAGAGACATTGAATGTGAAAATGGCCCGATAACTAGTAAACACTACACTTAAAACCTGTCGTTGTGCAGGTAGAAGAAGACCAAGCAAGTGAGAACACTTAACCAACCAGAAGCTTTAACAACATTTTATAAAATGGTCCTAGAGATGCAAACAAGTACAAATGTAATGCTCACCTGGAAAACTGAAGCCCAGTAGTAGTCATCATAGCAGCGAAATCTTCTGTTACTCGAGGAGTGAAGCACATGCTTAGCTCTGTAGTTCAACAGTCCGAGCTCACAAACTTTTGATGACCTAAGGTCCACGCCTACAATGAACCAACAACCGCATCAAGCTAAATTTGTCCACAACTAAACGACACAATTCGATCCAAACAGGAAAAAAGAGTAGAACAACCGCATTCTAAGCTTAAAACTCCAGTGTACTAGAATCAATAGCCAATAAACACCCTACTATTTTGGTCTTTGGTCTATAAACATCCTACCATATCGCAATTCATTTTCTAACATAGGAAGTCAGCAACATGACAACACCTCTTAACTCTGTGGACCAAATGGTAAAATGTACATCATGAAACGGAATATAGCTTAAATTTGCAGTAAGTTCTTCGTGCCTAACACCAAAATAGTTAATTTTGCTTCTTTATCTCAACACCCTGGAGAAATTACTTAGCTCTAGAAATTGCAGTGATGAGAGTGATTCGGGAAGGGCTGGAACGGGATAGTGAGTTAGTGACTGACCGGCTGAGAGGATGCGGCACGTGGAGGGCCTGGAGACGGATGCGGTGGAGGAGATGCCGCCGAGGGCGAGGCCGGCGAGGCCGACGAGGAAGGAGAAGAGGAATGACGCCGCGATGGGGAAGGCCACCCTGAGGACGCCGCGGACCGCGGTCCCGGGCCGCCGCCGGCTCCGGCCCGCTGGCTCTGCCCCTTCGCCAGCGGCTGCACGTGGTGGCGCGGGCTCTGCCGCCAAGGGAACCATCACGTGGATGGGCGATCCATCAGTGGAAAGCCGGCAAGCGGCGGTCGCCGAACGCCGGCGGTGGGGACGGTGCGGGTGGAATTGGGGGCGATGGATGGTCGCGAATTGGGCGCAGCGGCGTGGTTTTCTTGGGATACGGCGGCTGCCACTTGCAAAGCTATTTGGGCCGTATGTGCAGGAGCTTGTTACTTGTTAGGCCTAGTAAGCGCAGTAAGCCAATATATAAGCTACTCCAAATTACAGTCCTCTCCAAAAAAAAAACCGCTAAATTTCAGCACAGCGGGTTCCTAGTGGATTGACTTCGGTGTAACGAATATCGGATAGCGGGTGACATTATCTAAAAAATATATATCATTTTTAGTTTTATGTGTATATATAAAGGCTTTCTTGTCTCGAACTAACTTGGGACAAATATTTTTTTGGAGATAACACGCACATATATTTTAACAAATTTGCAAATACAACTTACAATATTGCTACCACCGCTATCTCCGCCGTTGTTAGTGCAATAGCGCTCACTAGTCACTACCACTGCTATCTTGGATGCTGCCAAATTATAGACCGCTATTTTGCACCACTATGTTCTTACACTAGCGCTATAGCTTAGACCCTGCTACCGCTTTTACGGGAGCCATAGGCTACAGCAACCGCTAAGACAGCTATTTAGGGCCTGTTTGGTACGGCGATCTGGTGGAGCTGGGTATTTGTAGTTTCACAGATCTGTGAAGCTGGATCTGTGGGTATATTAAGAGTGTTTAGGTAGGTCATTTTATTTAATTTTAGGCTAAAAATATAAATTTAATTCTATTTATTTTAGCCTACAAGATTCAGATCTGAGGTGGAGCCAGAATCTGGAGCTCTACCAAACAGGGCCTTAGTACATTGCGTATACTAGCTTTGCTCTTTTAACTTTTTTGTTGCGTTTGTAAACAAGATTAGTACATAAGAATTAGTAAAGGTTTTTTCGAGTAACGTTTTTCTCCTGCCTTTGAAAAGGCGAAAAGCTTATGTCTTCTTATCTAATTATTTTAACCCTGAACCACAAAGACATGTTTATAATGGATAAATCCAATACGAATTCTCAAGGAATTGAACTAATTTATGCGAATTTCATGTGTTCCAAACATACTTAAGAATTGTCATTGTGACCATTATTGGAAAGCTTGAGCTAAGCTAAAACGGCCTATCTACACCCTTAGAAGGTCATTTTTTTAAAAATAAAAAAATCCAACTTGCAATAGTGGCTTATCTACAAATAGACTCACAGTCTCAGAAAACTATCGCTCACTAATTTTAACTTATAAAATAATATTCGTGTTTAACCGTTAAACCCGAAAACATGCCGATTCCAAACCAAGGTAACGAGGCATCGCATCACCCACCTTTCCTCTGCGAGTCCATATTTGGCCAAGTTTTTGTTTAGCAAGGTAGGCTTGAACTAGTATCAGTTCTTCACGAGTCCACTTTGTATCCGCGCAACTAGATTGAATCCATGTTTAATTTCTATGCTCAACCTCTAATTTTGTACATTCTTATTACTCTTCCTATTCCAATGTGCATCTCAGCCATATCAACCTCCGCCTGCCCTGCGTCATTCTGAAACTTTTCCACAAATACCAACATTCACACGCACAAAATCAGGACTTGCCTACCGAAACACAAGAAGAAACGGAGGAACTTAAAAATAAATTAAATCAACGAATGAACAGAATTGTGCGTTACAAAAGGTGAATTAAGCCAAAGACAAGTGAGCGCATATCCAAGTTTATATATGTCTACACAAAGAGGAGCACATCTAGATACTCAAACAAAAGCTTTCATACTTAGCCAAGCCAAGCACAACCATCACCAATTTTCCCTCCACCTATCCGGCTATCCCTCCTTCACACTCTCTGCACCATGTATCATTAAGAAGTACAGTATCATCTCCCTAATCTATCTCCAACGCCGTTAGATTATCCTGTCAAGTAGCGTGCAAATTAATTGCATCAACGTCTCCCTTGCTACAGATACTGCGCTTGTATTCTCTCTCTGTTCTGCTCCCACCACACCTTCGCCCTGTCCTCGCCAAACATCTCCCGGCTGCAAAAACACACGAGCATGCATGAGATCAAACAGAATGTATATGAGTGCATACAGATCAAGAAATGTTGGCTTGGTGATGCTTGGCAGGTCCATTGCATGATCAGTGGCATACCTGAACCGGATGCGGCGGAGCTCGCGGGTGCCGTCGCCGAGCTCACGGATGGTGAGGCAGACGCCCGGTTCGTCCTGCTCGATCCACTCTGTTGCTTCCAGGTCGCTCGCGTTGCTGATGGACACGGAGGCCTCGTCGCGGGAGGAGGTGGTGGCCCGCGACGGGTCGAAGGACGACGGGCCGGCGCCCGTCATGGACGACGTGCCGGCCGCCGCGGAGTTGAGCATGTTGAAGTGGTGCGCCCAGACGTGGTCGGAAGGGTCGGGCACGGCCGCGGACGGGTAGTACGCCGCTCTGGTTGAAGGCGCAGCCGCGTAAGGCGCCGACGGCCCTGCCATTGCCTTGCACGACGTGCTCCGGGTGATCGGTTCTTTGCTGGACGACGATGTCGGCGGCATCATGACCGGGCTCTCCCTCATCGAGCCACCCCGAGAGTAGGACGACTCTCTCTGCATGCACTCAATAGTCAATAATAAGTTGATGCAGTGATATCAAGAAGTTTATGATGAATTCGAGTGAACATGCAATGTGTATGTGCATGTGTACCGACCAGCACGGAGTCGTCGAGGGAGGACGTCGGAGTTGAGACTCCCTGCTGCCGGCCGCTGAACGTCTGCACGTTGTACAGCTCCACGATGCGGTCGTAATTCTCTCCCCACCACCGCTGCGCCTCCCACTTGTTAAACATCTCCCGGCTACGTACATGTACAAGAACACAGCAAGCACACGTGAGAGTTACTTTAGTTTATCATGCGATAAGGATCGCTTGATTACACGCTGAATAATGCAACTGTGAAATTACTAATTTGTTGCAAAACCTGAAGCGGATGCGCTTGAGGTCGTTGCCACCGCCGGGGAGCGTGACGAAGGTGATCTGGACGCCGGGCTCCACCTGCGCCGTCCACTCCCTGGGCACTGCGTCCTCCCCCACGGCGACTACCTCGTGGCTGGCCTCCTCGATGCTCGGTATCCAGCTGGCGCTGCTCGGGCTCCTGCCTTCCTGCTGCCAATCGCGGTTGCTCCTGGCCATGTCCCATGTCGTCGATGACCCGGCTCGCGCGCTCCCGCTTGCAGACACTGTAGTCGTCCTTGCGGATGTGTAGGCGTCGCCCGCCGACCTGTTCGTCGGCGTGAAGGCGGTGTCGTCGATGAAGCCCGGGTAGGGGCGGCGGTAGATCCTGCTCCGGAACGAAGGGCTCCCGGCGGACCCCTTGTACTGCCTGTTGGAGCCGGAGAACTTGAGCACCATGTCCTTGAGCTGAAGACAGCACATAGCATCGTAGGAGCCCAATTAGCCACCACTCACAGCTCACAAGTGTAATGTACATCAGATCTGACACGAACTAGCACAAGTACCTATCATATAATATCTGGGGAAACATTTCCAAGTGGCATTGTTTAATTAGCACCAAAAGCAATTGGTTTGTAACCTTGAAGGAACCATCTATGCTTGAATATGTATGTTCGGCTTTTCAAGCTGGGACAATCGACTGGCTAATAGTAAAGCATAACAAACACGTTTAAATCAAACCAAAGACAGGCCGCGTAAGGCTAGAGATATACTAGTAACAAAAATACAAAGGACCACTCTAGCAAGCTAGTAACACAGGAGGGAAATCGATGTTTAACCTTCTGTCTGAAACAAGGAACCGTGCATGCATGCTGTCATGCACGCATTGCATGCCCGGCTCAAAGCAAAGCAGTAACCGGTGCGGATGATGATAACAGAGCTGAAGGCGGAGGCAGCGCACGCAGCATATGATCCCTCTGCGTGCATGCAAATTTAGTGGCGGAGCGAGGGATTGTTTGGAGTCTGCGCGAACCTAGCTACTTGACACGGTCCAGAATGAATGCTTGCCCAGGAAGCTCTGTTTTCATGGCTGCATCTCCATGGCTCATCGCCGGAGAGTCTGGGCAGTCGTCCGTTGTGGCCTGGGGGTGTGGATCCGCAGGTGCACGCAATGCATCATGTGTTGCGCGCGCACTTAAAAAGGCACGAAGGCAAAGGACGGTCAGATACTTGGGTCGCCGCGGCACGGCGCGGCAATCCATAATACGAGCCGCGTTTGCGCATCAAGTGCAAGGCCCGGCAGGAGGAGGCCCAGCCTGGGCCCTAAGGCGTAGAATCCCGTGCCAGGCCGAGGACCACGCACCGTGGCCCGCGGCCCGCGCTTTATTCGATGATAAACGAGGGTTTGCAAACAGAGATCCCAGGCTGAAAAAAAGAAAAGCACAACCGAGGCATGCCTTTCCGCAAGGAAAAGATCAGGCAGGGGCAGGGTCCAGCTCCAGGGCACACATGTACACACCACAACCACAGGTAGTGTGAGTGGCACATTGTATCTGACACTATGGCCTTTTCTTTAGGGCGAAGGGAATGAATGAGATGAGATGTAGCGAGTGGGAAAAGAGAGGGTATGTGCATGGGAACAAAATCAAATCACATTGGTGGGCAAAGTGGCAAACTCCAAAGTTGGGGGGATGGGGATCCAACGTCCAAGCAAAGAAAAGCGGCCTTCTCCCACCACATCTACTCATCCTCCCTTGACCAACTTTGTCGAGGAATGTCGTGAGAATGTAGCTGCTGGATAGAATGTTAAAGAAAGTGATTGAATCCCTGTCATTCACGTTGTACTTTTGGATCGGACGTGGCTCATCAACATTTCCTTGCTTGTCAGTCGTATCACTGTTGTAAAGTTTGATCTTGGTTCTTTTAGGGAAAAAGAAGTCTCTAGCTGATCAGTATTAGGGAGACCTACTTTGTTCATTGATTTCTACTAGCTAAATATCACCATCCTGTATAGTTCATCTACCTTTGAGTACACAAGTATAGTATGGCATACGTACACGAAGGAACAAGAGAATGTAACTTAGCAGGGACAGAAAAATCAATGCAAAGTTTCGAAGACGACGAGCTGGGCTTGAGTAGGCACTCAATTGATTGCGTTAGCGTTTGCGTGGGACGGCGGAAGCTACTTCTATAACTCTGCAAGAGCCAAAAAAATCATGCAGGGGCTGCAGGACTTAACCACATATGACATAGGCACATAGCAGCATATAGATAGCCAGGGAATGGCGACGCTCTTTGTCTCTATCCCACGGCCCTCATCAACCACCCCTTGGCCTCTTGCCAACTGCAGCGGCTCTGCGTGCAGTCGTGCAGCCTAACCAGTTGGACAAGGAAATTTAATTCGGTTGCAACACAGCGCATGCGTCGCGTGGCCTTGCTTGGGCAATTCCTAGGTGTTACTACTTACTACTAGTACTGTGCAGTAAGGTACGTAGCTCGTGTCAGAAGACGTTCCGTCCCCGCTGCGTTTCGTTTCCCCTAGTCTCGCTTGGCCTCCCTGTCTATTGACTACTGCATCTCTCTCTCTCTCTCTCTCTCTCTATAGTACGAGCAAGTGTTCAAGAATCGACAGTATATAGTGTAGTAGCATGTAGAGTGGAAGACAGATGGGTTACCTGTGAGGTGAGAGACTTGGCGGCATCTTTGCTGTGAGGCGTGTCCGCGCCACGGGAGCCGTCGTCTCCGCCTTCCTTGGAGGAACACGCGATGCATGCCAGCATCTTCTCTTTTCTGCTTCCTCACTTCTCGATATGCCCCCGGCCTGTAGGTCGCATTGCAATGTGCGTTAAACGTTTCATATCTCAGAGTCGTAACCGAAGATTACCTTCATGCAAAACAGTACTCGCAAAACTACAAATATGCATGCATAAGAATGTACGTACGTTACCCATGTAATGGACAAACTTTTGGATTTTGAAGTCAAGGTTATATTCTACACTAGCTATCGCATGATTAGTTAATGCATGATTTTGCGCGCGCACGGTCAAATAAATACACGTACGCAAGCAGTATACAGTGTGCTACCGACCAATCTAGCTACAAGCTAGCCTACAACGTATAGTAACATGTTTTCCTAGTCTGTGTATTACTCAATTCTAGTACCACACCATTTCGTCCGGAAGTGCCCTCACTGTATCACAACACAGATACTAACGCTACTGCTCGCTCACCATGCAAACACAGCACTGACCAGCAACCACGCACAGTGGCGCTCGCGCTGGGAGACCGCACCGGCGCACGTGAGGGTGCATTAAAAAGAAGGCTTGCTTCCTAGCCCACGGACATCTAAAAAAATCTAAAAGCAGCGAAAAGTGACGTGTCATATACAGTATCTATATATCACGATAGGAGACCGAGACCACACCAAAATAGTGGCCACAGTAAAGAACCTATTGCACCATGGCACCATGAGCATATCCCCCTACTCTATTCTGTCATCTTGTTGCCACGCTCGTGGTGCTCAGCACTTGACTGCCGAGCAAGAAGAGTGCGGTAGCAAGCTTGTCGTGATGGGCCGACAAGCTGCTACCATGGTCGACATGTTTGTCGCGGCATACGAGCGTGGTATGTTACACTTATCACTTGTCGGTATTTTTACGGTAAAAAAAACTATTCGCATAAAGGCTGGTTATGAAAAAGAAAACAAAAGGTGGCGGCACGTCAGATTATGCCAAGGCCAGCTTAATTTTTCCCGTTCAGCACGCAACGATGCACCGGCGCCTAAAAGGTAGCAGGCCAGTGAGAAAATAGTAGTGCTACAGCAGTGTAAACAATAAAATAAGCAAGCAAGCAGCCCATGCCAATGGCAGGGCAGCATGTGCCAGCAGAACAGGCTGTTCTAATACAGTAGAAACACTATACAGACAAACCAGATGATGTCGGGCAGACACCATTTTTTTTTTTACGTGGAACAAACAAATTGGCGAGGTCATCAGGTTGTGTGTAGAGGGTAAAAATGGGTTGGATACGAGTGGATATTGTTTTTTTCGTATCCTAATTTATATTTTTTTTCGAATTCGAAACCGGATATGGGCTATAATCGGATACGGATTCGGGTTATTCGGGATACGGATACGGAACGAATATGTGACGTATTCGGGTCGGAAACGGATAAAGATATACGAATAATGCACGTATATATAGAGTAATATATATTGAATTAAAACCATACGAGTACATGACTATAGTAACAAATTATATATCAATTAAATTCAACAAACATCGTAGAAAGAATATGCTATTTGAGGATCAATAGAACCAACTAATTGTTAATATAAATGGGCTAAAATGGAAAAAAAATGATGAAAATGGGTTGGGCCTTGTTGATATCTGAATAGGAAAAATCCAGAAATCCGAATAGAAAAAATTCGAATATCCGGATCCCGTCCCGTATTTACCGGATATTGGATGCTCCGGATCCAATCCCGAATCCGGATTCAAGTATCCAGATCCGGTCCCGGATCCGACCGGATAGTAAGATCCGGTCTCGGATCCGGTCAGGATCGGATCCAGTCTCGAATTGAGCGGAAGATATCCGACCCGTCTTTATTCCTAGTTGTGTGCATGCACATGACATACACATAATATTAGAAAACAAAATGGAAAGGCAGGTAAATAGACACAGCGTGCATGGCGGCCAAAGAAGCTTCTGATGATTTATTTATGCACACGATTCGTTTGCATGCACTATAGTACTATATACTACTCCATATGCAGAGATGAGGCGAGCGCGCTGCCCCACGCGAGACGGGCGTATGGGGAAGAGACTCCGGACGACTCCAGCAGCAGCAGCTCGCCGCACGAGACACACAGCCTGCAGATGTATCAGCTACAGTCTATGATCTGGCCCCCCACGCCGTCCGAGATCAAACGTATCGCCTGGACTTTCTTTTTTTTCCTCCTGTCAGACGCTGGGCCCGGCTAAAGCGACCGGTTATCGAGTGCCTGCAGGATGGGGCCGGCGGGGATTTGCTTGCTACTCTAATATGTTTATCTACTGGCCGTAAAGATCGAGTATGTAGTATTTCGCTTTTTTTTTTTTTGCTAAAACACGTCGAAAATATTGCGAGTTATTGATGGCCGGCTCTGCCTCCCCAACTAACCTTAAAACACGTTATTTATGTGGGTTTTTCTTTGCCAGGTGGAATTTAATGGGGTGATAAGAAGGGACATTTATGATGATGCAGAGCAGCGAGAAGAGAATGGCACAGTGACCGTTGAGATACTTACAGGTAACTGACGGCCACAAGCTAGCTATCGCTATTCCCCGCCGTGTAAACAGAGTGCGCCACGCCCACACCACCAGCGGTATCTCCTCCTCCTCCTCCTCCTCCTCGATCTCCTGAAACCGAAATGATCTGTAACAATTGGGGGAAATAAAGATAGATATTGAGACATGAGCCGAGAAGAGAGGACGCAATGTACGGTGCAACCAATTAAGGTTTTAATGAGATGGGGAAGAGTAGATTTGACTTGTGATAGCAGGACAGCAAGCATAACGCATGCAAGAAAAAAAAGAGCACAGAAAAAGCATAACAGAAAAGGCCAGAGAGGAAGCGTCGCAGAAACGAAACAGGGGCAAGCGACACGATGCGGCGCGCGTCAGCGTCACGATTACCTCCACCCTCCACCTCTCTCGCCGGAAGGCAGCTGTTATTTGCTCGTAGCCGCTCTCGCCGGCTTCGCTCGCTTCAGATTCGAGCGTTGAATTGAAAATCCAGTGTACTGCTGGCCTTCGGAATCCAAGAAAAGGAGGCTCTTGTCGGGATACGGATCAGGGGAACAACCAAGAGCAACAGACAGATGGCCCCGACCGCGACGGCGACGGCGACGACGCCAAACAACGGCAAGGTAGCTAGCTATGCAGCGTTTGCTTTCTCGACGTCGTAAACGACGAAACAAAACAGGATGACAGAACGATCTGGGGCTCAGCGAGTGAGATTCCTTTTCACAGAAGAAGCGGCGTAGTCGTGGGGGGAAGGGAGAGACTGCGACCGAGAGAGAAAGAGAGGAGAATGGAACGGGAGTCGCGGCGTCGCTCTCGACCGTGGGATCCTTCCCTGATACGACCACTGCCGCTGCGAAAGCCCCAGTCCGGCCGTCTCCGCCGATATATAGGCCAGGACGCGGGCGGGCCCCGCGAGACCGCGGCCGTCCGATCCGGGGCGTGTGGTCACCTCACTGCTTGCAGGCCCACCGGGCTTGATACGGTGCGGGCCCCGAGGCCCGTCTGTCTTCACCTCACCTGGGTCTATGGGTAGCGTACATTAGGGCGCTCCGAAAATCTTAGCTTTTCGGTCATCTGTTATTATTTTTTCAAATTAATCTACGTACAAATATAATTATAAAAATAATCGTCATTCTAATAATAGAAACGTCAAATATATTACCTGTCGCGCTTGTATACTATGATAGGGTCTAGAACCATAGCTTACACCTACCACAGCAAGTTGGCTCGGTAGAACGATAGGGACCTACCACGGTTTACAAGTACGATAGGTGACACGTGTCACTTATTGATAGGTCTGGCTATCGAGCTTAACGAGTTATTATTGTGCTTCTTTCGAAACTGATATAATTCATCACAAAATTATTTTATTTATTATTTAAGTGATTTTTCCAAATTCGAGCTAAAAAACCATTATCGATGCGAGGCCCATTAACACTTTTTGTTCGAAATTGACTTATTTCAATTTTGAACTCATTAACTACCGTAATCGAAGCAATTTAGATTCGAGTACTAAAGAGCTTTTTTATTAGTCCTACTTGGCGGCGCTTTTGCGGTCAGAAATAAGGTTGTTTTTACAATTATGTTTACATATGACCATAATTAGGGGAAAAGGAGACTAGAAAAAAATTCCTTTGGTTCAACTCGGCCACAGTGGCAACCTAAGCTGTGTAGGTCGGGGGCGGTGCGACCATGGCGTTATGCATGACGTGCGATCTGCGCCGCCCACACTAGATTGGTGAGGACTATTTGAGATGGCGTTTGGGTGCTATTATGTGCGTAGTTCGTACGTGCAAACACGAGGATAAGGTTCAAAATATCGCCGAAATTTCGCGAGATCTCGGTTTTCGGGCGTGGATGAGATTTGAAATGCCAGCTGAATTGAAAAAAATTCAAACAATTTAAATTGCTATAGTAATCTCTGAAAATCTCGGTGAGCTCTCGCCATTTTTTTTCTCGAAATTTGATATTTGACCAGCAGATTTTATCGGAAATTGATCAATAACCCTTAAGAAAGTCATCTTCTATGACAATTTGTTGAAAAATTGAATTTTTGAGATATTTTTTAAAAACTTCAGAAACACTGTCAGATTTTTATAAAATTGTACGTGATTTATCTTGATCTGAAAAATTTATGGAACCATCCTAAGAAGTGTACTATCATACATAAAAATTTTCAAAACAATTTAACCTTATTTGTTATCATTGAAAAATCAAAAATAGAATGAACAAAATTGGGACAGTAATATTGTCAGAATTTTATAAATTTTCTCGTGTGTTATCATGATCCAAAAATTTTTATGAGAGCTTAATAATTGACTCAGTACTATTATATAAATTTTTTTAAAAAAATTAAACTATTTTTGCTCAATAAAATCTATGTATATATTGAACTTCATTTGTTATATTTTAAAAATCAAAAAAAGAAAGAACATAAATGGTACATTGTACTTGTAAGAATTTTATAAATTCACTGGAGTGTGATCATAATTCAAATTTTTTATGAGATCTTAAGAATTTCCTTATAACCATTATGCAAAATTTTCAAAATTTTGAAACATTTTTTGGTCGCTAAAGCAAATCTATGTATTGATCATTAGGCTTTTACGAGGATATAGCACTCTCAGAATTTTTGAAACTTATTGAAGCTTGATCATCATATTAAATTTTATATAAACATTGATGATAAATTAGGACCATCCATAAAAAATTTCAAAATTTTCTAACATAGTTTGTACCATTTTTTCATTTGGTTGAAGTTTACGAGTAAAGATTTTATCAGCATAGTAGCACTCTCCGAATTTTTAAAAATTAATGAAGCTTCATCATCGTCTGAAAATTTTATGGGAACATTATTTATGCATCACAACCAAGCACAAAAAAGTTAAAATTTTTCTAACATGGTTTGTTTCATTTTTCATCCGGTTCAAACTTACTGGTCAGCGTTTTATCAGGACAGTTGCAATGTTTGAATCAGGGTTAACAATTTCGTTTTCGAACTGAATTTCAAGAATTGCTCGGCACCGGTTTTTCGCGAAAACCGGTCGAAATTCGGTAAAAACCGATCGGTTTGCGAAAGTCAAACAGGTGGTCAAACCAATTCAAAAAAACAAAAACCGGTCGAAAAGCTCGAAAACCGGTCGGTTTTTGTCGAAAACCGGTCATTTTCGTCGAAAACCGACGACAGAAGGAAAAATGGTGGAAATGAAAGGAAAAATGCAAAAAAATGCAAAAAAAATTGAAAAAATTACACAAAATCCCAATTAATCTATAAAACACCTCAGAGAAATTTAAATAATTTTTGAAATCATTTGTTACTTCGAAAAATCCAAAACAGCAATTAAGGAAAAGGAACAAAGATATTGTCAGATTTTTATAAATATTTAAAAGATTTTTTATATTCTGAAAATTTAATGTAACCATAAATAGTTCCAAAGTATTATGCAATAAAATTTTAAAAAATATTAGACTTCATTTAGTACCTATATAAAATCAAAAATAGAAGAGCATATACAATGATAATATCACTTTCAGAATTTTTAAAAATACACATATCTGATCATCTTCTGAAAATTTTACATAATCATTGTAAATAAGTTATAACATCACAAAAAAAGTTTAAGAAATATTAGACTTCATTTTGTGCCCCTAGAAAATAAAAAACTAAAGAGCATATATTGTGACAAGATTACCTTTGTCGAATTTTTAAAAATGTACGATCGATAATAATCTGAAAATTTTATACAATCATTAGGATTGCCTCATGACCGCATAAAAAAAATTCAAATTTTTTTGACACTTTTTGCGAAATTTCTTCAAATTTTTAAAATTTACTATTCATCTGAACGGTTTTCCGAACGGTTTTACTTTCCGAACCGGCTCGGCACGGCCGGTTTTCGCGAAAACCGACCGGTTTTCGTCGGCATTTTAAACCCTGGTTTGAATTTTTAAAAATTCCTCAAATCTTATAATCATCTGAAATTTTTATGGTAATATCATTGATATGTGAGGAACCTACAAAAAAAATTTAATATTTTTTGACGTCGTTTGATCCATTTTTCGTTCAGTGTAATTTTGCCGAGATCTCGGCAAAACTGGGCAAAATTTTGGTTTTCTCGGTTTTCGGGTCGCTCCATGTGAACAGTTTGGGTACCAGATATGGTAATCTCGTAGTGGCCTTCTGCTATCAACTTTAGGAGGTCGCCCAGCTAGCAAAGAAGCATCTCTTGAAGACAGAGAAATAAAACAAAGGATTGACCGGTTGACGTATAATATTGCAAAAAACTTGTCTGGTGAACATAGAGGTAGTCTTCGACGGGACCGGTCGGTGTCGACGGCAGAAAACCATCGAGCCACCGCACCAAATATAGCAGTGGCTTCATCCGTGCATGTCCATTGATGTCGCACCAACGGCCCTCCAGATGGTAAACTACTACAATCTCTATAAGAATTGAGATCAGAGTAGCCAGAGGACTCCCCGATGAGCAATTTCTCAACCACCATGGCTACAAGCCGATGGAGAGAAGTAGAGAGAAACCACCCGGTAGGAGGAGGAAAAAAAGAAGAGAGAAATACTTAGTAGATATTTACAAGTTCATTATTTTTCTAGCTATGTGTGTAAGTCTTTTTTGCAAGTTAGGTCTCATTTCGAACGTACTTGTAAAAATAGCTACATCTCCAACTGTGAAAGCATTGGAAGGTGACACATGTCACGTTCCATGCCCCTTGCCGCAAAAGCCTCTACCACTCTCGTAGAGCTCGGCAAGCCACCGAAAAGCTACTGCGGTGAAACACCTCATCACCACCTATAGCAGATCCGGAGCTGGAGATAAAGCACCGTGTCACCATATGCACCCGATCTGGAGCTAGGGATAAAGGAGGGGGGAGGGGCTCATCGTGTGTTTGCGCTACTCTCGCCGAAGTCGAAGAAGGGGCTTCAAAGAGATGCAACAAATCGGGGCTGGGAAACAACAACGTCACCCCCGAAGTAGGCTTAGGATTTGCGGTGACGCGCGTCGATCAGACAGCATGTGAGAGCATCCCAAACTCTTGTTTGTTGGTTGCACCGTCGGCCCACTGTGTCACCGACCCCACGTTGCTGCAAGCCGCCTCAACCACGTCCACAACCATCGTTGCTTCCAAACATCGCCATCATTATTTCGCCTGCACCGCTTACTACACACACGCGATGACCGACTCACTCTAGATCAAGATCTCAACCACTAGGAGTTAAGGGTGAGAGGGAGAGAGAGAGAGATTGAGATGAGAGATGCAACCAATTGTGTAACAAATAAGAGAAAGAGGAAACAATGAAGACAAGAGCTTATAGGTCACATGTTCTAAGGCTAGCGTCTTAGAAAATAAGGATGGAAATTGGTAGGTTAAGAATTTGTGCTGAGACTTAGGCCCTGTTTGGCATAGCTCCAACTCCGAATTTTGCAGCTCTAGATTCAGCTTCTCACTTGGATCCACTCCACTGAGAATCTGGAGCTGTTAGAGGAAGTGTTTGGCTAGAAGGTTGGCTCCGGATGTAAGAATGAGAGAATTGTGTGTAAAAAGACTAGACTACCCTCACTCATTTTTTCCCTGTTCCCATTCAAACGGGAGTTCATATATATTTCAGCAGTAGTTCTATACTTTTTTTGCGCAAGATTTTGAAGTTTGCCCAACTATTTTTCGATTTTGCATTGGAATCTAGAACGCACAAGGCAGATAAGAAATTCAATTTGGCCACTGACCATCTTCTCGGTTGCTCTTGCTCCTATATACTATTTTTTTTCCTAAGTGGTATGGAGATAATCATACGCCGTGTACACTACTCATTGAGGGATCTAACACACCAATCATTTTTCGCTTTTGCAACTGGCATAAGCAACAACACTGTATTACTCTTATAAAGGCGTTGGTTAAGGCACCAACAAATATCCTAGGGCATCATTTGAATGTGCTTCTGTAAATAGATGTTTGACTATTGTGAGAAAATATAAAAGCAAAACACAATTTCTAAAGCTCACAAGATCATTAGATAAACTATTCGACATCAACAGTCATAATAAATTTGTTTAACTTAATGACGTTTGCAACACAAATATCCATCATATTATCTCACATTTACCACTTCGAAAATGTCACCAAGAAAGAGCAATAGCGGTTGCAAGCTCATTACGAAAACTATCCATGGACCGATCATTTGGTTGTGACGTTGAGCCATCGGATGCATGTTGAGAAATTGTATTACTTTGGTATCTTGATGGAATGGTAGGCACATAATCTGGATCGCGATCGCACCTACGGAAATGCCAATCTCCGCTAGCATGCTCACGTATGAAGTTGTGAAGCGCCATAGTAGCGGCAACAATCATCTTTTGCTTA
Source organism: Otatea glauca (assembly GCA_036346275.1). Taxonomy (NCBI): domain Eukaryota; kingdom Viridiplantae; phylum Streptophyta; class Magnoliopsida; order Poales; family Poaceae; genus Otatea; species Otatea glauca. The sequence continues at coordinate 46,785,990 of CM070717.1, forward strand.
ATCATTGGATAACTCGGCATCTTGAGCAAAATTTGCCATTTCATCTTCCATACTCCAAACGATCGCTCAACCACATTACGCACACTTGAATGTACTCTGTTGAATTTCTCCTTCACAGTAGTTGGTTCTGTACCTCTATGAAACTCAGGAACATGGTACCTTTCACCTTTATATGGAGCTAGATACCCCAACCGGTTAGGATAACCGGCATCCACAAGGTAATACTTGCCTTAAATAAGAAAATAGATTCAGTTAATGACAATATATTACTTAAAGAGAGAAATCTTCTTGTATGTGTAAAAGTGAGTTACCTTGTGGAGGATGTGGGAAGACCTCTCGGTCCACTCTCAATGCATGGTATAAGATATTAGTATCATGCATAGCACCTGGTTGGCCTGTGGATACGTATGTGAAACGCATGTCAAAGTCACAAACTGCCAACACATTTTGAGATGGACTTCCTGACCTCCCAATGTACCTAACTTGTTGGTCAAGTGGCATAGATACACGAATGTGAGTCCCATCAAGAGCACCAATGCAGTCCTTGAAGTGTGGATAAGCTCTTTTATCATCTTTAATCCTACTATGGACGATGGAGAAATTAGGGTCCTTCGGTTTCACATAATCTGTCGCCATGGCAACCACACAATGAAGGACCTCATCAAACTTTCTGCTAATAGTTTCACCTGAGTGCTTGAACCGATTTTGTGTTCTCCTATTCGACTCACATGCACCACAAATCCATAGAAATATTGCAAGTGCCTCATGAGTACTTATATGTTTGGATGGTCTTAGGTTGTACTTACTCACTAATGAGATCATGAAGGTCAAAGAAGATAGTACGGTTCATACGTAGCATCCGATGACTTTCTCCCGGAGTAGATAGTGTCTCCCTCAACCAACCCATCCCGCTGAGAATTGAGGTTCTAGGCTCCGCTTTATCCATGTAGGTTGAACAATACTGAGCTGCAAGAGATGCCCCAGCTAGGCATAAAACATTCATAGCTTGCCATCTCAGCATCATACGCTTCTTGAATTCATGTTCTTTAACATAACCATTGCTATCATCACTATCACTTTCCAATGACATCTGTACATACATCACAAAATATGAGACAACAAGCAATAATAAGTACAACGAATAATACTACGAACAACAATAAATAATATAAACAAACAACATATAAAACATCACACAAAAATATATGGATAACAAGCAAATAAGGTTCATAACTCAACAATCTAACATAGTTCAACAACGATGGGTATAAGTCTTAAAAGCAAGCGTACATAAGGGTACATTTATAAAATTGTTACATGACAACACAACATCTATGACCCATACTTAGTATTGTACTTCCTCTTTAGCCAGTTGAAACGAACTTGTGGGGGCATGGTAACAAACATTTCCCTTTGCTCCCTTTTCACAAACAACTCGGTGGCAATAAAATGCTCATTGCTATCCCATGCCGCCCCACATTCAACCACCATGTCCATAACAAGTTTAATGGAACAAGGATCATCTCTATTGGCAAAAGACTCAAAAGTTGAATGAGACTTCTCAGTTAGATCAGCTATCCTTATAATCTGATCTTGCATGACTTGTGTTGACGCAATATTAGGCTTTTTTCCCTTGTTAGCAACTAACCGAGCTGCTCTCTTGCATGTTGCAATACTAGGGGAGTCCTCATGCTCTGCTTCATCCACCTCCTCTATATCGCCCTCAGCATCAACATTGATTGTAGGAGTCTCCTGGGGCGGTTGAGGCAACTTGCCCCCTGCAGGAGACCAATGGTCGGCACCATCATTGGTGATATCTTCAAACATTACCCTAAGCAAGTCTGAATTCTGAATGCCTTGTTTGCGAAACTTGGCACAACTTGGAATATCCTATTAAAACCAAAAGGAGACCCATCATGACTAATGGGATTTTTGGAACAGTAGTTCATAAATCAAAAAAGTTTAATACCAAACTTACTGCCTTTGCCTTAGTCCACCAATCGTTGTCCATCTTGATGGTACCCTTATCATTGTCCCAACCAGCCCCAGTCTCCCTCATGAGTAATCTATTCCAAGTGGTCCATTCATTCTTCAATTTGTCCCATTTGTTCTTAAATTGCCTCTTGTTGTACTCGAGGCCGGTCCTCTCCTTAAACCTCTTTTCTACTTCAACATAGCCTACATGGCTTAAGTGGGTATTCGGCCGATTCCCAATACTAACTTGTTCGGCAAACAATTCACAAACTATTCTAGTATTATCATCATTCCACTCGGCAACACCTGCCATCTGCACACTTTGGGATACCGAATATCAGCAAACAAAAGTTACAGAAAGTATATTCACAAGCTTGGTCTTAACAGGTAGACAACTTACAAGAGAACTAGCACTTTCTGGTAAACAAAATAATGATAGTCGATCTTATATACAGATAACAACAAAACTTTAGGTCAACTAGATGTTGCAATTTTATTTCATGGTTTGCACATTACAAGCATAATGTCAAACCACATTTCTGCCGTAAAATTCAAGAAGCACAAAGCTGTTAAAGAATTTGCTAAGAAAGTATAGCAAAATTTGGAACAGTGCTAAGAAAGTATAGCAGTTCAGTAACTAATACCAAACTGAGATTCACAAAAGGTAGCTATTAAAGACTCTGAATCAAGAAGCCTGCATTGATCATGCTACAAGTCCCATTACCCTGGAACACAGTCAATCAGTTCAGATTCAAAGAGCACAGTTGATTATTCTTATATAAGATAGTGTTTTACAAATCAACTTTGGAATTTATAACCTTCTAAACTGGCTACTGGACTGCTGCTCACCTGCTCTGTCAATGTGCCGTCAGCTTTCAGAATGAAACATTGACCGAATCTGAAGTTTCAGAGCCTAATCAACTACTAACCACACAAGCTAACAAATGATGGAATAAACAAAAAAAAAAGCATTAGCAAAGCATCACTTCTGCTGTCCGACAAATGCACTCCAACTAGTACTTTCCAATCTGAATGACAACTCAAGAGGACTAACCTGACTATTAAACGTTGTAGTGAGTAATACGAAAAATATGAGAAACTAGATGCTAGCATCGATCAATGAAAGATCAAAATTCACCAACCCTATCCATAATCAGACAAACATCCACAACATAAGGGGGTCATAGATGCGAGGGAACCTACGGGTACCATGTGAACCTGACCTTCAAGAGAACGTCGTGCTGGAGGAAGGAGGTAGCAGAGCCGGGCCAAGGAGGTCACAAATACGGGGGAAGGAGGTCGCAGATCTGGGCCAAGGAGGTAGCCGACGCAGGGGAGATGTGCACCGCCCTAGGGAAGTTCACGCTGAGTTTGCGGGAGCCGAAGCACTGGGTATTGCGCGTGGAGAGAGAGATGCCGCCGAGGGGTTTTTGGTGAGGGTCATTTTGCGGGTAGTTTTACCCCAACTTCAAGGGTAGTTTTGTAATAGGGTTGCTGCTCCGCGTGGGGAGCAGCCTTTCTCCTGCTCCACAAAAATAAACTACAGTCTGCTCCAGATTCACCTGACTCCAGATTCATTTTTTTTTGGAGCTATACTGTTTGGTATGGCTCCACCTACTCCAAACGAGAATCTGAGAGCTGGAGCCATGCCAAACAGGGCCTTAATTGTGTGATGGGCTATCCTATTAAATTAGCTTATGTAGGTATAGTGCTTCTGGTACTTCTCAAGGAGATATTGAAATGACTATATTATCCCTAATTATTATCTTACTAAATTAGCTTCCGTAGGTATAGTGTTTCTGGTACTTCTCAAGGAGATATTGAAATGACTATATTACCCCTAATTATTATCTCTACGCACTATATTCAATGTATATATGAAAATAAAACCAAGTAAACCTAGATATTTATTAAGAATATAAAGAAAACATCACACTAATTTACATTAAGGGTTCACTTTTTCGTTTGCCTCTCGAAAATCGAATAGTGCTCGGTACCGGTTTTTCGTGAATTTCGACCGAATTTTGGTAAAAATGAACGGTTTGTGAAAGCCAAACCGGCTGGTCAAGCCGATTCAAAAAAACGAAAACCGATCGTTTTTCGTCAAAAAGTGACGACAGAAAGGAAAAATGGTGAAAATGCAATGAGAAATTGCAACAAAATTGAAAAATTTTAAATAATTCCAATTAATCTATCTAACACCTCTCAAATTTTTTTGAAATCATTTATTGCTTTAAAAAAAATCCAAAACAGTAATTAATGAAAAGGAATAAAGACATTATCAGATTTTTATAAATATTTAAATGATTTATTATATTCTGAAATTTTAATGTAACCATAATCAGTGCCAAAGGATTATGTACTAAAAATTTCAGAAATATTAGACTTCATTTAGTGCCCATATAAATTCAAAAACAGAAGAGCATATACAATGATAATAGCATTTTTAGAATTTTTTAAAAATATACATATATGATCATCATTTGGAAAATTTACAACATCATTGTAATTACGTTATAACATCATAAAAAAGTATAAGAAATATCATACTTCATTTTGTGACCCTAGAAAATAAAAAAGTGAAGAGCATATATTGTGACAGTATCACTATCAGAATTTTTTAAAAATACACAGATCTGATAATCATCTGAAAATTTTATAGAATCATTAGCATTGCCTGAGGACCTCACACAAAAATATTCAAAAAAAATTAGCACTTTTTGCTAAATTCCTTCAATTTTTTTAAATTTACATTTGAACTTCATGATTTATCGCTCGGTTTTTATTGCCTAACCGGTTCGATAATATGGTTTTCACGAAATTTTCGTCGGTTTTTTAAACCCTGTTTACATTAGAATATCAAATACTACATTTACGAGCAAAAGCGTCGGAAAAATAGGACGAACAAACTTGGACGGGAGTACTAATCAAGTACTAGCACTAGCTCGCATAGACGCTTTGTGCAGCCGACTAGTCCAATCCATTCGAAGCGTCCCACATCTGATCAAAACAGTTAGATTCTCACTTAAATGCATGAGCCTATGTATCTACCATCCATCCCGTGCCTACATATGCGATTCTTTTGGACATTTTTTAAGCTTGTTTTGGCTGTTCACTACCATCCATCCCGTACTTCACATGAGAAAATTTTAGATTCTTCTTTTCGTACGGCGGCACAGGCCACTGCAATCATATATTGCAACCAAAGGATACTGTGCAGATAACTGTACAGTGGCCGAGCACACAGGGCGGTGCTTGACCGACGACCAAAGAGAAAAAGAGAAAAAAATTAAAATATTCCACAAATGGTACTCAGTACTTACGCTTTCTTCCATCCAAAGCTCAAGGCGACGAAAACACGGTGGCTCTGCCGATATATTGCGGCACTCGATTTAATCCGGCCTGATCTGCATAGTTTCTTGAGAAAGCACAGCGAAAGCTAGCATACTTGCCAACGTTAGTACAGAGCAAAAGCTAAAGAGGAAAGCGGCAATGTGGTCGAATCATAGTGAGTACTCCAGTTTCTTGAGATGGCCACAAAAAAGGAGTTTCAGTTACGACTACGAGGGGATCAAACATTTGCAGCTATAGATGGAATTGAAATCCATTAATAGATCATCTACTCCATCATCCCAACGAGTAAACAAACAAGCATGTGATTGTGCTGCCATGAGCGAACGATCACAAGTTCCCAACACGAAATGTTTCCTGATCCCAACGAGCGCATCACATCTCGCAGGCGAAAGCAGATTCCCCCATCAGATCGAGCGATGCCGAGACCGAGCTCCAGTTTACTTCGCACAAGTGGCCTCTCTTTCCCGGCCGCGGAGTGGAACCGACGGGCGCGCAGCATGCAGCGCGAGCATTCGGCCGTCCCGCATTTTGATGCCATCCCACGGCACGAAACAACAGCAAACACCCCCCAACCTCCAACACCCTCCGCTCGGCTCGGCGCGCGTGCCGGCGTCCGCGCGGTGCGTCGCGGTTAAAGTGGCAAATCAGGGACGTCAGTGCCGATGCGGGCCACGCAGTCTTATCCCGGCCTCGGGCTGGGCTTTCTCGAGTTCTTTTTTTTAAAAAAAAAATCATATAATATCTTAAATTTTACTCGAAATTCTATTTAACATCTCAAATTTTGAAATCGATTATAACATCATGAACTTTTCAAATCTATCGTTTAATACACTAAGTTGTTTTTTAGGGGGGGATAAAGTCCATATAACATCTTGAATTTTGCTCAAAAGTCCGTCTGACACTCCAAACTTTGAAACCGGTTATCTAGTATTCCGAACTTTCTAATCCCGTCCGTTTAACACCCCGAAACTGGTTAAAAGCTTAGAGTGTTAAACGGACGGATTGAAAAATTCAAGGTGCTAAATAAATTGGTTTTAAAATTTGAGATATCGAACAGACTTTTGAGCAAAATTCAAAGTGCTATATAGACCTTTTACCTAACACAAAACCAGCTTAGGGTGTTAAACGAATAGGATTGAAAGTTCGGAATGCTAGATATTAGGATATTGAACGGACTTTTGAATAAAATTTAAGATGTTATATAGCCTCTTTTTTTCGATTTCTCGACTGCGACATGGCGATTTGGATCGTGTCGGGCGAGCCAGAACGGCAGCAGATGCATATGCAAGCGCAACGGATCGATCGACGCAGTGATCCACCTGCGCTGCGTGCATGCGGTCGCAACTTTTTATGGCGCAGGGGCTACACCCGGCGCAGGTTATAGCTGCTAGGTACGTAGCCCACTGTACCGGCGCCTGTGCCGAGCTCTGTCTGATTTCTATCGGGTCTCTCTCTCTCTCTCTCTCTCTCTCGATCGTATGGAGTATGGACACCCTCCACGCCTCAGATGCAGCTGCAAACTAGGCTGCTTTGGCTAGTCGATCACCAGCTGATCCACTGCAACGTACGTACTAGTACTAGTACGTGTAGTTTGTGATAGTGCAGATGATGCCCGGCTGTTTCAATTCTTCTCTGTTTTCGCGACTGATGCGCGGCCAAAGAGAGAGGAGGGGGAAAATGACTAGACGGTGGAGACGCGCGTCTGTGGAGCGGACAAATCGAGGTTTTTTTTGATGAGAAAGCAAGCGAGAGAGGGAGCAAATCTTGAGGAAAGGAGGTAAAGGCGCGAACAGGCACAGCTAGGAGCTAGCAGTCTAGCTAGCACAACGCGCACCGAGCTAAGCCGTGGGGGCTGGAGCTGGAGCCTGGAGGAGAGGGATGGGTAGTCTATGTGGGTGCGCGCGCGCGGGCGGATCACGTTGCCGAGCAGCCTTTCGGCAAAGGCCACTCGAGTCCGGTCGATCGACTCGAGTCCATATCCATCTCTCACGGTCTCGCTCTCAAGCTCGCTCCCAAACTCCAAGTCGCCCATTACGGGTGATTCGAGACCATAGCGCAAGTGCAAACAAAGCAGCTGTCCAGTCGAACCCACAAGCGAGCCAGTACTCCTAGCACGGCCCTCCAGAGCCCCAAACACCTTGATGACACGCACGAGACAGGGATGTGCCGACGTCTCATCACTCTCGGTCCTTGCGTTAATTTCATGCCTCGTCCTTCCAGCTCGTACATCGTTGCATTTGACCAAATCGATGCATGCTAAGCTGATTCTGGTCGATCGACGACGCTGCACCACTCGAGATCGATCGATTGCGAGCTTTCCTCCTTAGATCGCGCTAGCTAAATTCGCGCCTCTGCGCGCCTTGTTGCACCTGCGCGGTGTGTAGCGTAGCGTACGTGTACGGTGCAGCCTTTTAGCCCCTGTTAATGAACAGGCAACTCTGGAACGAGACACCTGATGGCTGATGCGCAGCATGCGCTCGACTGATCACTGATCAGGCCGGTTTCTTTTTGGTTATTTTTTATGGGGTTTTCTTTTTCGCTGTGCGCTAGCTCCTCTGACTCGGGCGTCAAATCGGTCGAGCCATTTTGAGGTGCTGGCTGCTGCTGCTGCTGCATGATATACACTCTCACGCAGCATTGACCGTGCGTGTCAGGTGAAACGCACGGCCCCAACAAATAAGAGTTGTTGCGCACCTGTGTCGCTCGCTCGCTTTTGCATCGCTTACGCTAGCGCCCTTTGCTAGCTCTTTCCGCTGCCAAAGTGAGGCACGTACGTACACGCGTGCTTTCGAAAAGAGTTAGCTCTCCTACCGCCGCATGCAAAGACTCGTATACCAGCGGCGCGAGTCGCATGCATGCAACCGACTGGCCCGTGTACTCGCGGTCTGATCGATCTGCGCGAACGCGCAGCTTCTTTTCGCCAAAACATGGCGCTCGTACGTGCAGCGGTGCAGGGAGTGTGCCAGGTTCGTCTTTGTCAAGCTCGCAGTGTTGGGCATGTCTTGCGTGCGTGACAAAGCCGGGCAGACACATCGGTCGGCGCTTCCGCGGCACGAGCAGCACGGAGACGAGCAGTGGCGTGCCAGTGTCAAGCCAGCCAGCCAGCCCGTGCCGGTGCTGTGCTGGCTGCTATCCACTACCCGGCACGGGCTCTGGGGCCATGTTCTGTACTATTTGAGGCAGTTGTTGCATGCTCCGTGATGGAATGCTTAAATGGGCATGTGCCTCTGGTACTTGGTCGTCTCTTCGGTTTGACGGCCTATAAGTGGAAGCCGGAAGGCAGTGATACGTACAAGATTTTGCAGGTCCATCTTTAGATCTTGCCAGAATCCATTACGTGCAAACTGCGAGTGTATCAGCCAGACGACCACAATCAAGCAGCAGCAACCCACTTATTGTATTGCAAAATATAAAGGATATGATAGCAAGAATGTCTGCCGAGCAAAGATGCCGCACCGTGGTCCGTGCCCAGGGTTAACAATTTCGTTTTCGAACTGAATTTCGAGAATTGCTCGGCACCGGTTTTTCGCGAAAACCGATCGAAATTCGGTAAAAACCGATCGGTTTGCGAAAGTCAAACAGGTGGTCAAACCAATTCAAAAAAAACGAAAACCGGTTGAAAAGCTCGAAAACCGGTCGGACCGACGACGGAAGGAAAAATGGTGGAAATGAAAGGAAAAATTGAAAAAAATACAAAAAAATTTGAAAAAATTACACAAAATCCCAATTAATCTATAAAACACCTCAGAGAAATTTAAATAATTTTTGAAATCATTTGTTACTTATAAAAAATCCAAAACAGCAATTAAGGAAAAGGAACAAAGATATTGTCAGATTTTTATAAATATTTAAAAGATTTTTTATATTCTGAAAATTTAATATAACCATAAATAGTTCCAAAGTATTATGCAATAAAATTTTAAAAAATATTAGACTTCATTTAGTACCTATATAAAATCAAAAATAGAGGAGCATATACAATGATAATATCACTTTCAGAATTTTTAAAATACACATATCTGATCATCTTCTGAAAATTTTACATAATCATTGTAATAAGTTATAACATCACAAAAAAAGTTTAAGAAATATTAGACTTCATTTTGTGCCCCTAGAAAATAAAAACTAAAGAGCATATATTGTGACAAGATCATTGTCGAATTTTTAAAAATGTACGTGTCGATAATAATCAAAATTTTATACAATCATTAGGATGGCCTCAGGACCGCACAAAAAAAATTTCAAATTTTTTTGACACATTTTGCGAAATTTCTTCAAATTTTTTAAATTTACTATTCATCTGAACGGTTTTCCGAACGGTTTTACTTGCCGAACTGGCTCGGCACGACCGATTTTCGCGAAAACCAACCGGTTTTCGTCGGCATTTTAAACCCTGTCCGTGCCTATATGTTTTAGAACCCAGTGAACAGTATGATCGACCTGATCAAACCAGTTAGTACAGCTCAAATTATGAAAACAATTTAAAAAAAATGAGAGAATACTTCATGGTTGACACAAATATAACTTTGGCGCCTTTGTCGGTAAAGAAGACTGTTTCTTAAGCATTTCCATCTGGAAGCATGATTACAGAAGCACGAGGTTATGATGAAGACATCGTTAATATAGTAAATTTTTCTTACAAATCACTTCAAGTACATACAAGGATTCTGCAGAAGACACGTCCTCCCAAAGAAACAGTTATCACATTAATAACAATAATTTACTTTTTTAAGTGGTGGCAAATGTTACACATGTATTAATAACCAAAAGAATTGTAGATGATACATCAACTGAATACTATGCTAGCACACTATTCCCAAAGCTATTTTACACCGTCATAGTGTCATACTCCATTCCTAGGAAGCAGCTTCCTCACTCGTCCTCAAAAAATAATAAGCGTGTGAACACAACATTACAACCGGTGCCATTGCAGCATCACCACGCAAAGCATTTCAGATTACTGCAAGGTCAGCGTACTAATGGCATGCATATGAACTGTTAACCATGATTCTATGCCAACCGGAAACATACTCCAAAGTAAAGAGACGCCTTCGAGTTAACTGATGATTATGTTCTGTAACTGTGTATGAAGGTCTCGTAAACTTTGTAGTTTGGTTTCTGGAAATAGAAATAGGGTGTTTCCCCTTAAAAAAACTGTGTATAGGTCAGTGGAGAAACAACACCTTTGAAAATTATGGCAACAAAAATGGGTCAACCTGATAAAAAAGCAGGAAAATATTAGCAGAACTCAGAACATTCGATTTCACATACCTCAGACAAATAGTGGTTAAAAAGAACACTATGCACAAGTGGGACAAGGTGCATCAATCAATCGGATGCTTGTCTGTTTGCCGGGAGGTGTATTGGGCTGAAATCAAAAGCAAGGACAGGAATGCACTCGCCACAAATATAGCATCAAACCAGCGGTGGTAGAAGTCAAACTGAATATCACCACCCAAAACATCTGTAATGATCACCCTGAGCAGACATGCATTAACAAACATCAATTTTCACAATGGAATGTGATCATGACGTAAATTTCAAATATTGCAAGGCATAAAGGGTAGAAGTTTCAAAGAAGCATAATTCCATTTTCAATCAACAGTATTATTCATAAGGGATCCAAAACTCCTTATTTGTGGTGTCAATTGTGAAATCAATATATTTAGTGGAACCAATTTCTTCAAAATATTCGTACAAACTATTTTGTTTTCCGATTCCTAATTGTAGTGGATTATATTAAAAAAAACGTTGTAGGGTCATCTGGCACCCACAGCTTTGTATATGCCTCTGCAACTGTAGTTATTAATGCGAATAGAAGCAGCTGGTTCAGTTCTAAAATAGGAAAAAATTCAGTTTACAACCTTAAACTATGGTCCAAGTCTGTTTTTCAATCTGCAACTTCAAAACCATCTAAAACACAATCTTGAAGTATCAAAACCAGATCACTTACCCCCTTTACCCATACCAGGGCGGGTTTCACACCTAGGTGGCGTCCACGTGGATTCGATTATGCTAAATGGCATCCTATTTGGCAAGGAGTCAGCAAATAAAATAAACAATGGACCGGGCCCCACGTGTCTGTCCCTCCTCACCTTCTTATTCCTCTCCTCCATCCCTACCATCATCTTCCTCTAGTCTTCTCTCGCACTGCTCCCCTCACTCCCCCCATCTCTTCTCTCTCCCTCCCCAATGCGCATGGACACCAATGCCTCCGGTCTTCTACCAGCGCTGCCGCTTCTATTCACTGCTCACAGCTGTCGCCTCTCCATATCTCTACTGCCTGCAACCCTAACACCACGGCGGAGGTGCGGTGCATGTGGAGGATGGCAGCGGGTGTGCCATCGCAAAGTCAGAGGTCAATGGAAGGACAACAGTGCTTCTCCCGTGTCCAGATCTGAATGGAGTGGGGCGGTGGTCAATCAGAATTGAGAGCCGAGGTTTGAGTACAGCTCGCGATGCTTGATTTCTACTGCAGATTTTTTTAGTTCGTGAGTGGTCTGTGTTCTTTGTGATATGTGTTTTTCTTGGGGCTGGGTGATGGGAGTTCAGGAGTTGGATGGATGGGGCCGTGCAGAGAAGCTCTTGCCACGACGAACTTGATAAAGCAGTGGACAGAATGATAGGTCCAATGGCGCGCATGACCAGCGATGGTGGCTTCGCCCCTGCCGTGGCCACCCTCATGCTCGTACGGCTGCAGCTCTAGGACGACGTCAACTGGCAGGCCCAAGCCGGCTGCTTGGGTATGGTAGAGAGAAGACTAAGGAAAAGAAGAGATGATGGATGATTATTTTTCTTTAACTTGATCATCTGCTGCTAGTTTGTCTGCTGACTAAGCGCTTACATGTCCATTTTGTTGACGTGGACTCAACAGCCACCACACCAGCTAGAAACCGGGTTGGATTGGTTGTAGGGTGTTAAGTGGACTGGTTTTGGTAGTTCAAGTGTGTAAAGTAAATAGTTTTGTGGTTCCAGGTTGATTTTTGGACTCCATCAACAGCTGAAGGTTGTAAAATGGACTTGTTCCTAGAAAATAATACTCCAATATCAGGCCAGTATGTAGGGCAATCTCAAGCAATAGAGAAATACCTATACTCATTTGCCAGGCTTTTTCTTATGAGAAGAATAGATGATATGAAGTACATGCCCATGATCTCAGATAGGAAAAGGACGACATTGGTTGTTGAGCCACTCCCAACTCTAGAAACAGCAAAGAAGAACTGCATAGGAAATGAGACACGATAGCATCAAGTTTGGATCTCGATAACAATGGAAACTACAGCAACAGCTGAAAGTCTATTTAACTAAATGGAAAATGCAGATGGGCAAAGAAAGTTTCTGCATTACAAACAGCTGAAATGCATTTACAATAATTTTACCAACATTTTTCAACCAGTCATGATATTAATGGATCAGAGACTACAGTATACAGGTCACTGATAAACAAATCCAACAATTCACATATACAGAATAAAAAGTAGCAACCAAAAAGAACACTCACCTTCATAACATTTGCCAAGAAACCTCGAACAGATATGACAACCAACATCCCAATGAACATCAAAGATATGTACTGCAAGCACAAGGCAAAAGCAGGACATATGTAAGTAAGCAACTAGAAAGGGAGAAAAGTCATGAAAATCAAGCCAACCCAATATATAGCAACCATAATCAATATTCGATCTATATATAGAACAACACATGGAGTTTCAGAAGAAAAGGGTCAAATGCCATGCCAAACTATAACTATTTTATTGGAAATTTGTAAGCCTTTTACTACTTTATACAGTTGTTCAATTTAGGTCAAATCTACAGAGAGCTGCTGCTCTGAAATTTCACTGAATTCATTGTACGATTATTTTAGCTTTAGCATACCTACCTGTGATAAAAGTGCAACATCTATACCAATATCAAAATGCCTCAAGAAAACTGTAATCGTCATGGTCACCGGATCAACTGAGCCTGCCTGGGAGGGAAAACAGGATGTAGGGAAACAATGAAATTTTCACAAATTAGAAACGGCAAGCAATCATTTGAGATCCATGAATGCATGGAAAAGTCAGTACCTCTTTAAAGACTACACTCTGCAAGGACTGCAAAAAAAATCAAGAAAAACAAAAGTAAGCTATGCTCCTTAAGGTTGGGCTACAAGTGCAAGAAATACAACTACACAAAACAATCTAGCATCAGTTGGAGAGCAGCAAAATGGAGAAGCTGGATGGATTAACCAAATATTTATGTCGCTCTAGCTTTGTCATCTTTATCATGGTTACATGTTGGTACATGAAACAGGGTGATGTGTCGACCAAAACAACAGAATGCATGTTGGAGTAGTACCTTGAACATCTTATAAACACAATACACTGATAAGGCATATCCTAGAAGATTCTGAAGATGTCCTCTCCAAGTTCGAGAATATGCAGCAGCTATCTGGAAAGTGATTGAATAGTTGTGTGCAATAGTTTAGCTCATTTATTCAAAGAAATTGAGAAATGACCTACTACTAGCAAAGATGCAAAATAGAAACTGGTATGAAATAACGCGAGAAACAAATATATCATATATGACCCCACATAAGCAAAAGAACAAAACAATGTACACAACCAGGCAGCACTGCAACCTTGTCAGTTAATTCACCCTGAAACCAATATAACAGACATTCTAATATATATCAGCGCGATAATTTGAAAAAGGAAAGAAAATAAGGTACCGAGCAAGTTATCAGAGACCACCATAAATGGCACAAAAAAAACACTCATCTACAAGGGAAGAAATCAATGAACTTAAGTGTTATTACATCTATGCTGCTGTTCTGATATCTTTTGTAATAGTCTCACCAAATCCTTGTTGAATCGCCAACACCAGAATCAAATGATGATTGCAACTTCCAAGTGTTTATAGGATTAAACACAAGTTTTAGAAAGTAGAGCGGGTACGTCCCACTAATTGGTTGTTGATCTTTAACACTGGGACCAAAGCTGCAAAAATAATACCTTAGCTTGACGGAGTTCATATATCTCAAGGAATAGCTGTTTGGAAAGCTCTTCTAATGCCTGGACCTCTGCTTCCAAGCTTTTGATATCTTCAAGACAAAAATAGGGAATTAATACTTATCACTAACAAATTAAATTGCAGAGCCAACATCAAAGGAAACAAAAAAAAATACAGCATACCCTGCTCAGTTTGATCTTCCTGCACAGATCGAACAACTGTTCCAACTATACGCTTTAGAAATGATCTGGCTTTTAGCTTCTGCAAGTATTAAGTTTTGCATTCGGTCATGACATACAGGGTAAACATCAAAATAATAAAAGAGCGCATCGACTGCAAATATTAATTGATTGGCAGAGCTCCTGCCCCTTCACTAAAAAAAGGATATTTTACATTCCTTTTAATGGAATGGACCCCTAATCCTTCAGCTTCAATCCCACCATATGCGAGCACAGCCAACAATCATGGCAATTCTACATAGCTAAATCATACATCTTCGTTTTTTATTAATGAAATAGATTGTTATCCCTCTACGCGAGCACAAACAACAAAATATGGCAATTCTGTATAGCAAAGTTTATGTATATTTTGCACCAAGACTAAATTTCCATGTTTGCAATCCAATAGTTATGATGTCAGGATTATTTGTTTTGAAACAAGAGGTAGTGACTAGTAAGCACACCTCCTCTGATCCTTGAATCCTCTCCATCTCCATTTCGGACAGAATAATTTTCTTTTTCTTAGCAATACATGTCTCCATGGATTGCATCAGCTGCCGCTCCAAAGTTTTGATGTCCGTTTCATCAATTTCCCTGAAATCCAGGATAGGCTAGGTCAAAGTGATGTGTGCAATATAGCGTAGTAGACCAAAACCAAAGCTAGTTGTTCGGAAGTAAAACTTTGATATTGATGAGAGAAGTGTATATCAGAGTCAAAACCTGATAAAGAGCGACAGATAGCTGTACGGCAGATTGACGGCACCAAAACCAGAAAGAACAGCCATGACACTCACTCCAATCACGCCAATCCTACTAACTAACTGCGGCATCGTAAAAAACCCTAGAGAGTGAGCACCGAGTCAAACCCAATGACACAAGCAGGCAAGAATTGAGCACGTCAAACAGGCAGGAAATTTGCTGAAAATACAATGCCTCAGGGGTCAATATCACAAGTCGTAGCAACTAGCACTAACCTTTCTCTGGGGAAGGCATGGGGAAGTGAATCCCCATGCGCCAGAATCCGTAGAGAAAGACCAGCAGGAACAGCGCCGCAACGAGCCAGGCCCGCTCCCTCCTCACCCCTGCAACCACCAACCGATCAGCCGATCAGAGCAGCCACACACGCGCGCGCACAACAAATTGAGATGATGCGGGATTCGGTCAAATTAAAAAAGAAACCTGAGTTGCAGAGCAACAGGTAGCAGTGGTAGTACGGGAGGACGAAGACGAGGAGGAGGATGAGGCAGAAGAGGTCGAGGTGCCAGTTGAGGAAGCGCGCGTGCTTGGAGAGGACGGGGAGGATCTCGAAGAGGACAAGCTGGAAGAGGTTGCAGGAGAAGGCGAAGACGAGGCCGAAGAGGATCTGCACCAGCGCCCGCCGCTCCTCGTACTCCTTGTACAGCCGCCGGTTCAGGAACCACAGACCCGCCCAGCCCAGCCCCACCAGCGACGCCCCCACCACCGCGCCCTCGTAAACCACCGCGCCCCACCCCATTCCCCCTTCTCTTTCTCGCGCGCCGCACCGGCCGGGGTCGGAGTAGCCGGAGTCTGATCTCGGGGGAACCGAACGGAGAGGAGGCCTTCGCGTGAATCTGCCGTGCCGTCTCCCGCACCGCCGTCTCCTACCGCGGTGATGTGCCGCTCGTGGTCGTGGGCAGAGCCGTGCAATAGCCCAAAGCCGAGCCGGCAGCGGAAAAACGGAAGCCAAATGTGAGCGTGCCCCGCCTTCTCCATTTCAGCCGCGGCCGTCCACGGTGCCGATGTTTTACTCAATTAAAAGCCCACGGATCAACGGCTCAAGCTCAACGCACTGAACGCACGATCGAGACAAATTCCAGTGGAGAAATGGACTCCGTGAACAGGCCCAAACGACACGGGGCTCTTGCCTGACTGCTACTCATTGATTAGAATTATTTAAGACAGGTATTACAGTACAAAAAGGTTCAAAATACTGATCTAATATTTTGATTTAACTATAAAATTAATAATATGGTAAGCACAACGTTGATGTAATAAGAAAAATTCAGCATAGGAATTGAAAAGGAGAGTAAGAATGTTCATGGCAGAAGTATTTGCTGAAGCATTATCTAATGTTTTTTGCAAAAAAAATTTCACTAAGGCTAAAATCTTCTACAACTTTTACAATACAATTAGCAATATTTTCACCGGTGTGTGCTACATTAATTAATTTGAATCATATGATTCTCTTTTCTAGTTGTCTATCATTGTTTACATAATGAGCAACTACACTAAGGTAATCCTCTTTAGCCTTACCACTCTATATGTCAGATGTTAAAGATACAGAAAAAGTACAGGTACTAAATTGCTCTTTTAGCTTACTACGACAGTTATTATAATATTTAATCAAATCTCTAGTTGTCTGTTTAGAAACTGAAGAAAAAACTAAGATTATGAGTTGTCCTATTATAGTTTTCAAATGCAAGTAAATCACCAAAATTTGAAGGAAGATTTTGAGAAGCGATTAAACGACAAAGAGATTCACAAGCTAACTCAGGATTGTAGTCCCAACTACATATCGTACTGTCGGGTTGTACTGCAGCTGCGTCTGTCTCAAAGTCACCCCTACTTTTCTTTTACAGCTCTCAGCATTCCTGTTCAAGTGTCATGTTCCACATGTAGATTTCGTAGTTAATTTATGCTTACAATATTTACAAATAGCGTACCAACTCTGAACGCCGTCTGATATCTCAAAAATCTACTTGAAATCTTCCCAGACTCTTAATGTACTGCATCCTTGTCGACGTAATAGCACTTGTAGAGCCAGAATATGGTATAGGTACTGCAGCTTCTCCAGCTTCATAGGTTGCAAGAAGCTCCTCGATTTGTTCGCGTGGGTAGCGGCAGTCGCGGCGTGACACGCCGCGGTCACTTACCTAGTATATATATATATATATAGACATGTGTTTCCTATCTACACTAAAAAAGCAATTTTCGTTGAATGTATATATATGTATACCTAAATTTATTTGGCGAGGGCCCGGCACCAATGCACGCATCACGTCAGACCAACTACAAAGTGCTCCCTCCGTTCAGAAATATAAGACCTATAGATTGAATGATCTTGTTTAGAAATATAAGACTTGCATGTAAATTTAATGAGACTTTTTATATTATACCCCTAATCATTCTCTCTCAACACATGCATTTATTCATTACCACCACACACACAAAAACTATTATCTCTCATCTTCGAAAACAATTAAGTGGGGTATCTAAGTCATTTTTACTTATACATGTTTTAATTTCACACTAACCTTAATCCTTATGCACGGATAGCACGCTCAAATTCATTTCGGGGACGGTAAATGCTCTCTTGTCACCGCCAACCAAAGGACTACTATGTCCTACAACCTAATTGGCCCATGAAACGTGGCGACCCCAACTTGCCACCGGTGTGAATGCCCTCCTCGCGTTGCGTAATCCGGCCCACCGGCAAGGCGCGCACATGCCTGTTGGTTGTGCCGGGGGATGCGAAACATCGTACGACCCGGCCGTTTCCACAACTGATTTTGTCCCCATGTGCGCGCCTACTACACCCGCATCGATGATCCGCCACTGCCCGAAGAAACCCCAACCCAGACGCAACATGATGCGAATTGTACCAGACACAAGAAACAAAATCTTGCCGGATCTTGCCGAGATCTCGGAATCCGTAGGTGGACGGTTTTGCAAATGCCGTTCGGAGTAAAAAAAATCAAAAAAAATATGAAATGCTACAGTAAATTTTGCGGGAGATCTCACTTTTTTCGCCGAAATTTTGTGTTTTCTATCCAGAATTTGGGTCAATAACCCTTAATAATGTCGTCTTCCATGAAAATTTGTTGAAAAATCGAATTTTCGAGATTTTTTTTAAAAATTTGTAGAAACACTGTTGGATTTTTATAAAATTGTACAAGCTTTATAATGCTCTGAAAAATTTATTGTACTATCTTTAGAATCATAGGATCATTTAGAAATAGTTTCAAAATAATTGAACTTCCATTTTTATCTTTCAAAAATACAAAATTGGATGAACATAATTGAGACAGTATTATTGTCAGAATTTTATAAATTGTTTTGAGTGTAATCATGATCCAAAGTTTTTAGGAGAGCTTAAGCATTGCCTAATAACCTTTCTATAAAATTTTCAAAAAATTAAATTTCATTTGGTTGCTCAATCAAATTTATGGATGCATTGAACTTCATTTGTTATCTTTCAAAGATTAAAAACACAAGGAACACAAATGGTAAAGTACCATTGTAAGAATTTTGTAAATTTACTGTTGTGTGATAATAATTCAAAAATTTTATGGGATCTTAATAATTGCTTCAGAATCATTCTCTAAAAGTTTCAAAAATTCTAACCTTTTTTTGTTGTTCAAGCAAATCTATGTATTGATCATGAGGCTTTTATCAGGATATCGCACTATCAGAACTTTTGAAAATTCTTGAAGCTTGATAATTGACGAATACTCATACCAGGAGTACCCCAATGGCCCGGGGTAACAAGCAGGCTGCCCCAAGCCCATTACCGACCAAAGGACTCGTGGGACCACAAAGGACGCCCCTCCCCGACCGATCAGGACGAGCGTCCCCGACCAAGTAGGGCTCCCGACCCCCGCGGCGGTTCGGGACCCCCCCGACTCCGACCAAATTAAGGCAACCTCCGCCAAGGGCCGCGTGTCAAAGCCTCCACCGGGTCTACCGCGCGCCCTACTGGACGGGACAATCAAGGATCAGACGGAGCGGTGACTCTTTCCCAAGATGGCATAAATGGCTGCTGAAGTCAAGCTTCCGGTCCCATCAACCAGTCACGTACAATACGAAGGCACGCTCCCTCCCGAGGCAGTACCAACGTTATACACTGCAACGTCAACACTCGTCAGGCTCACAGAAGGCAGGTTCGCCATTTCCCGACGAAGCGGCTAACTGCCCTGCCCAACGGGACTACCGACCCGGCGTGGGCAAGGCGGCGATGACTACCGCTGAATGAAGGACCGAAGCTCTTAGCATAGGCCACCTCCCCTTTCCCAATGTAACCTGCCCTTTCCTACTATAATGGGGGGCAGGAGCTCCTGACGAGGAGGGACAGAGAAAAAGAAGAAGGACGAGTTCTTTCTTGTAAACGCTGTGCAGCCATTTGCACCAAAAAGCAATACGATACCACCACACGAACTGGAGTAGGGACATTCGGCCCGAACCAGTATACACCTTGGGCTCTCGAGTCTAACCATTCAGGGACAGGGAACGCGTGGCCCCTTAAAACTTACAAATTTACTTGTCGGTGCTCGAAACGCCGACAATAATAATATAAAATTTTTATAAAACAATGATGATACATCACTACCATCTACCAAAATTTCAAAAAAATTTAATGTAGTTTGAACCATTTTTCATTTGGTTGAAGTTTGTCGGTAAGGCTTTTATCACGACAGTAGCACTGTCCGAATTTTTAAAAATCTATGAAGCTTCAACATCACATGAAAATTTTATGGGAACATTAGTTATGCATCATAACCATGCACAGAAAAAAAATCAAAATTTTATAACATGGCTTATTCTAATTTTCTTTCAGTTCAAACTTATCGGTCAACGTTTTATCTTGACAGTAGCAATGTTGGAAATTCTAAATTTTTCTCAGGCTTGATAATCATCTGAAATTTTTATAAGAACATAAATGATGTGTTAAGACCCTCCAAAAAAAATTAATTTTTTTTATGCAATTTAAGCTATTTTGTTCCATGCAAATTCACTGAAATCTCGGCAAATGTCGCTTATTTGGTTTGATGACAATTTTGCCTCGTTAAATTTTACCAAAATTTGGTCACCAAATTGGCTACCAATCTTTTGGACATTGATTAGCAAAAAAAAAATAACTAGAGAACCAAGAAAGAAAATAATCTTGTCAAAAATTTGTAGCAAATCAAATGTTTGCCAAATTTGATCAATGCTACCGATATTTGGTAAGGTAAGTATTGGTAACTATTGGAAACAAACCAAACAGACCCTATATCTCGTTGAGAGGTGTTTCTATGCATCTTTTTTTAAGAGTTGTACAAATATTAAAGTATGAATGAATAGTAGATTATGTTTACTTAACCTTTTAGTTGCTTCAAGATTTATGCAACTTGTACTGGAAGGGAATGTATAGAAGCACTACTCATCTCGTTTTTTATAAATCTAGCACTCCGCGTATGTATTTGCAAATTAACCCTCTTCCTCACCATGAAAGTCATGGCAGGTGATATATCCCCTCCGCTGCGTCCAGAGAGCGAGGAAGGTTGCCGACCCCTCGGGAGCTCAGCCGATTGCGGGAGTAGCACGCACTACCATGGCATGATGACTTCCACGTTCTTTGGACGTGGCGGTGGACAGATGTCGCTTGTTATGCCTTTCACGATGAAGGAGATGGTCAAATTTATAAATGTATCTGTGAAAAGTCTAATTTTTTTTTAAAAAAAATTCAAAAGACTAGATAAACAATGAATTTCCAAATTAGCCCCCACACCATATGCTAGTAAACTACTACTTTCTAGTACTACTGCACTATGCCTGGCTTAAGTGTACTGACTACCACGTCTGCTTTCGAGGTAACCAAGTGCATGCACGGCCCCACGCACAGAATTACAGCCTGTTCTTCCACCAACTCTGGAAGCTTTGCTCAGAGCCTCAGATCCATATTAGTGCTCTTTTCTCCAGCCTTTCTCACATAAAAATTTCAGTGCATTGTACTAGTATAATACAATGATTAATATAAATAAAAAATAACAATTAATTTGTTAAAAGTATGAGAGGTGTTTCTATACTTTTATTTTTGACAGTTGCACAAATATTAAAGCATGAATGAAGGGTAGATAGTGATTACTTACCCTTTCGCTTTCAAAATTTGTATTAGAAGAAAAAGCATTGAAGCATTGCTCTAAAAGTATTTATACTACTCTACTATCATAAAAAATATAAATAAGTACTAACTAATCTAATCCGTTAAAATTGAAAATAATAAACAGTCTATATTAAATGTATTGCTGCCCCTCTAAACACCCGGTCGAGTTCGGCGATCTCATCAGTGCCACATGAGCCTCTCTATCAAGTCCCTTCCATCTCAACACGCCAAAGCAATCATAAAGAGGCACGAAGACGGAGGGGTGCACCCCCATAACATGCAGCGCGTGCAGATTAATCGAAAAGATGCCAATGTGCCATGCCATGTTTGTTCATTCGAGGATTGCGCAGGAAGCTAGCTCGGATCGAGCCTTGCCTCCACGACAAAGCAAGAGACCCTACTGTTCTCGTCATGTGAGGAACAGGGAGTAAAAGAGCATCACGTCTCGTTTACGGATTTACGCAAGCAAATGACACATGAGGAACTGATGGATTCGATCGGGAAATAAGGTTTTGAATATCAAGTACGGTGCGAACACACCGATGCCATGCCCGTCCATCGGTGGGATCTGACCATCGACTTGACTTCATACGATTCCGGTAGGGTAAAGATAACAAAATAGAAAAGCATGTTTGTTCGGAAATTACAGAACCATATTAATAGAGTATTTGCTGATGCTGCATGCAGGATGATGAGGCGATGTGTCCAGGACTCCATACAAAATGAGAAAACGGCGATCAGCTCACAGGCATTGGGATCCACACGGTATTCATTCACCTGCAACGTTTTGAGGGTGTTCTGAATCAGAATCTTGCAAATCAGATGCTATGAACTGAGCACATTAAATGTGGATTTACCGGGAGTATATACCGTTGGGTGACCGGGAGCTGGTGGTGGAGAAGTCAGAGGTCGCCATCGGAATGGAGATTGAGAGCTGGGTGGCCGAGAAGGAGGCGAGGCTGTTGTCATCAGCTAGCTCCGGCCAGGAGCCCCTTGCCTTCGGCCACTCGTCGAAGAAGGGGCGCAGCTCATGGTTCTCCTGCTTCGCGGAGTCGACAAAGTCGCTCCCAAAGAAAGACAGTGGCTCCCTCTCCGCCTTCGGCAGCGAGCAGCAGATGGTGCTCTGGTCCAGGTCACTCAGTGTTCCAAGCAGAGGGTAGCTCGAAACAGAAAATGCGGAGTTCTGAGACGGCAGCAAGCGCCAGGAGTTGTCGATGGAGGTATCCATAGCTCCAGTAATCAGCTGGCTGTGCTCATCCGCCAAAGATCTCACTCCATAAGCAGAATACCTGAATTTCAGAAGTCACATCGAAGGATAGACAGTATATTAGTAGTCTAGGGATCAATATGTTTAGCCGACAAATGCAAACATTTATAAGGGGCACTTAGTGACTATGTGTAATGAAACAGAGTAAAACTGTTTGTGAAAAACCTGAGGTACAAAGGTGTATAAGAAAGGGTTTCAAAAAAGTGCTCAATGTCATCTATATAGGCGTAAGAGAAAGCTGGAAACACTAATAACTACTAAAAAGGACATCAATCGATTGCAAATATCATGTCATACACAAAGAATCATTTTATCGATTACCAGATCATACACGCATAATGGAATTGTTTCTCAGTATACCGAAGTTGCGTAATTGAAACTTATTGAATACTAATGATCTAAGAGATACAATAGTCTTAACGTTTTCCCTAGAACCTGATACATATTTCTTGACTGCTAATGACAAAACCAAGGGAGAAAGCAATTGTTGCTGCACATTTTAAAGAAGCGGTTCATAATAAAAGAGGAAAATAAATAAAACAAAACAAAAAATAGGAAGCCGGACATCTAAGCAAACATGATTGGTAGCAATCTAGCAATGAAGCATCATGTGTCAACAGCCAAGTGCCCCGCAGCCCGCAGGTAACCCTGAACCTCGCTAAAGTAAACTCACAAAGTACTGCGGAGAGGAAAAAAAGGTTTGGCAAAAGGAGATGGCCTTCCAGTATCATGCTAGGCCTTTTCAGATTGTTTCAGGCCTAGGGATGAGACGTCCCCGGTCAGAACTCAGAAAGGCAGAAATAGATAAGTTTTACAGGGGCAGAACTGCCGTCAGTTCCAGTTCAGCACAAGAAAAACAACAGCGGTCAGGAGAAGAATACAGCAGCAGAATAAATGCCAGGTCTTAGATAGAGCAGGAGCAGAGAGCAGCAGGCACTAGCCCTGAGCATAGTACCCAGATATCTTGCCTCTTTACGGGCAGTACGTGTTTCAATCTAGTTTGGAACACATTGCCCTGCACTTCCATCCATCAGAGCACCACTCTCCCTCTAGAATCTAGTAAGCCTCTGTTCCTCAATTTTCAATGGCTAAAATCTGGTCCCAGAAAGCATGGCCAGAGCAAAGAGGCAGCAGCCTACGTACAGATCACTGTAGTTTTTGTGGCAGAGCTGACAGAAGAATTTTTTACTAAGCACAGAGCCACAGATCATACATATTGCCAGAGGAGCACTAATAGAAGTACTAGTACTACTGATGCTGCAGTACTGGTCTGATCACCACTGCTGTCTACCGATGCAATCAAACACAATAATGCAAAATATGACATATTAGCAGGCATTTCATCAGTGCAAGCATCTGTCATCGATCAGGTGGCTAAGTAGTAAACAGTAGATAGAGTTTGCAGAAAAGATAATAAATGGTACCTGAGATCTTTGCTTCCGCCACCAGCAGCGGTCGCGTAAGACGCAGCATTGTCCATGTGCAGCTGAGCAGTAGACAACAGGGCGAACGAGCCAGGCGCGCTGCCACATCCTCCTCCTCCTCCTCCGCCGCCGCCACCATTGGCGATTGCCGGGTACAGCGAGTGGTTCTGGAAGCCGGCGGTGGCCGGCGCGGGGGCGGGGGGCTGCTGCGAGTGGGGGACGACGAGCTGCGTTTCCACAGGCTTTCTTGAACGGTTGCGACCGCGGTGCATGTGGCGCTCGCAGTACTTGGAGTCCGGGGCGGCCTCCTTGGAGCACCGCCACTTCTTGCCGTCCGTACGCCGGCATCGCCCGGGCTCCGGGTCCAGCTTCTTGCCAAAGTAGGACCCGTATCCAACTGCAAAAACTCAACACACGTACAAACCAAGTCAATGATGTGATGTGGGCATCTTCTTGTGCTACATACTAGCACGATACATGTACAGATGTACTAATGTGCGTACGTATGTGTCGGTGCGCGTTCGGAGGTCGGAGGGGGAGTAAATGCAATCCGGGGACGGACACTTTTTCCAATAGGATGAAAGAATCAAAATAAAAAATGCAGTCAATCAGGCGGCCGGAGATGGTGTACAGGACGGGAGCCGTCGCGCTCAGTAGTAGATCTACTCAAGGTCAATCATTTACCCCCAAGAACCGTATACCAAAAAAATTGGGAAGGGTTGGAACTGTATCTGACGCTGTACTGTGCTGCTTGTTTCTTTTGGTTGTTTATTTTTTGGTCCATCTGATGCAGGATACAGCTTAATCGCAGCAGTAGTGAATGCGTGGGTAAGGCTCCCAACAACCAGACAGGATACCCCTAAGAAAAGGACCAATAAACTAACCACCTCTTTTAGCCTGGCCCAGGGCTTGCGTGCGTCTAATCAAGCCACGAAGCCTTGCATCGAAATACTAAAAACACCACTAATACACAGGAGGCTAGCTAGAATGCTAGATAGGAACAAATCTTGAGCTGCGCACAAGGTTTGGATTAAAAAAACTTGGAACTTTTCCGGGACCAAATCAAGAACAACATTAACAAATGACCGGACCCAGTTAACAAACGGCGGCCAGGTACACCTAAATCCCTCGATCCGAATAAACAAACGAAGCAAATCGCAGAAGCAATGCAAAAGCATGTGCAGATGTGTGTAGTATGGAAATACTGGGTAGGAATGGAGGCGAAGGGCGGCGTACGTACGGGCGGGGTGGTGGTAGAAGCGCGAGGTGAGCGAGTCGAAGCCGCGGCGGATGGGGAGGAGGAGATCCGGCGGGACGGGCACGCCGGCGACGAGGTACTTGTATATGAGCGCCTGCTGCTCCAGCTCCTCGTACTGCGCCGCCGTGAACGGCGGCGGCCTCGCCGCACCCCACCTCGCGCTCATCACGTGCTGCTGCGCCTCCTCCCCGACCCTGCACACACCGCATCGCCTCGCCACATTAGCCAGCCACCTACACGTCCAGGCTTAAAGCAAGAAAGAAGAAGCTCACATAAAGAAGAGCGCTTTGTGTGTATGGCATGACTTACGCAGAGAGAGGGGACGAGCGGCAGAAGGGGAAGATGAAGGAGGGGCGGTGGTCGGCTGCCGGCGACAGGGAGGCAAAGGGCATCGCCATATATGCTCGCTCTCCCTCTCTCCTCTGCTGCTGCTTCCGGCCTCTCTTTTAATGTGCTGTGCTTTTGCCTTTTACTTGCCTGGCTCTGTCTCTTTCCCTCTGTCTCTCTCCCTCGCTGTGGACTGTGTGCATGCGTAGTCTAAGCTAACCAGGGCAGCTCTGCCTGATGAGGATTGAGGAGAGGGAGATGGGGTGGGCAACGGGCTATATAGCCTTATAGTCGCAGGCGCGGAGCGCAGCGCGGTGAGGCCGACACGGGAGAGTTCCAGCTAAGGGACAAGAACCTGCATCTCTCTCTCTCTCTCCTCGATCGGTTTCTTTCCTCTGATATTTCACTCTCTTCACGGTTCACACACACCCTGCACGGCTTTCTTTCTTTGGATTTGCGTGCTGCTCGCTTTTCTTTTCGGTTTTGCTTCGGGCAATGGGGGCGTAGTAGAAAGAGATGGAGACACGTACAGCGAGCGGGTGTGAGCCGGGGCAACGGGCGCTTTCGGTTTTACTGATCGAGTCGAGACACAGTACAGCGCTAGGTGAAGGAACTGAGGATGAAATCAGGCCGGGAGCTAGGATGTTTGCTCGGCCGGGTTTAAAAGTTCAAGCAGCGTGTGGGCGGAGCCGTTTCTCCGATTTTATTGGCCATCTTTTTCCTTTGCGAGCAAATGTGTATCCACCGTCTCACCGTGATGCGATGACATATTATTTACCAAAGTCCATTAAGATCAACCATGGTCACAATGTAGTGCTGAGAAGAGGGTCACAATGTGTTTTGCTATATACGTAGAGCAATGGCTATGAGGTGAGGCCACCGGGAGGTTGGTTCTGCCTTCTGCGGCCTGTTTTTAAAGGCCGTGTGGGCGGTCGAGCCAAAGCTCGATTGTCTGAGTCACTCGTCGAGCGTTTAGCCCGCTCGAGCGCTGCTCGACGTGGGCGTACGTGAGAGGCGAGTAGGTGCGTGTGTCGAGTGCGCACGCGTATGTATCTCGTCTCTAGTTTTTTTTTCTATATTATTTAAAAAAAAGGCCGTGTGGAGTGTGAGAACCGTTTATTCACTTTGCAATTTTGAGACGTGTTTCTGTGCTTTTTTTCAGTTGCAATTTGTATCGAGAGGAAAAGCATTGAAGCACTCTCTTGCAATTGAGTTCTTTGATAAGCAATAGTGTATCCACCGTTTCATCAGCATAATATACACACACATACCAGATTCTGCACATAGCTATTTCAATGCTCATAGTTATCCATTCCATGAAGGTGTTACACTGACCATCACCTATAGGTTGAACACTAGGCACGATCAAATGATGACGAACACAAAAAGGAAGGATCAAGCTAGACATCCAACTAATACCTTCTACTAGTCCCAGAAGATTTACTGCCTCCACATGCATTTGAGCTGTTGGAGAGCCGGCTAGGCTCGCGGCTTGAGCCGAGCCGGCTCAAAAAAAATTACGCTCGGGTTCTTTTTCGGGAAAAAATTACGATCAGGTCCTTTTTTTTAAAAAAGAATATATATTACGTTCATGCCCTTTTAACGTTTCTAGGCATAGCGCTCGGGTCCTTTTTTGGGAAAATCGAAATTACGTTTAGGTCATTTTTCGAAAGAAAAAAACGCCGTCAGGTCCTTTCTCCGGAAATAAAAACTACGCGTTACGTTTAGGTCCTTTTCCGAAAAAAAAAACAAGATACGCTTGGGTCCTTTTTTTTGGTAAAAATCTGTTTATGTCCTTTTTGCGTTTTTTAGCGTTAAGCAGGCGCTACGTTTAGGTCTTTTTTTCGTTTTTAAAAATTATTACGTTTAGGTATTTTGCCAAAAAAACGCTTACATCGCGTGTTTCCTCCATTTGCTCGCGTTAAGAGCGACGTGTACATGTTTTCTCGATTTGCTCGCGTGGCACGGCTCGGGCACTTGCCTAGTAAACCCTAAAATGGTCATAGTTATCCATTCTATGGAGTTGAGAGTTGAAATTCAGACCTTTTACTTGAAGGTTGTAAAATAGATATTTTTCTTTCGAAAACAAGTCGCTACCACCTTTTATCTCTTATTTCAGTATATGTATCATAAGCTTTTGGATTTTTTTAAATAATACATTTTATAAAAGTAATTGCGACATTAATACGCCGGGAAAAAATTACAAAAATAATACTAGTTCGGCCAACCGCTTGGCGAAATTAGTGTAATAGCCAGATGTTTAGGTGAAGACTATATTTTCGTCGAACCATTGGGCGAAAACGCGTTAATTACGTCATTAGCATCGCCCTGACAGAGCAGCCGAGTCCCCGCTTGACACGTGGCTATTTTCGCCACACGACTGAGCGACAACCAATTTTCGCCATACGATTGGGCGACAATGTATTTTCGTCATACCATATGTCGAAAATAGGGCGGTTTGAAAGTAGTCGCTCTGCCAGGCTTCGGTTTCAAACGGCGAAGAAAAAACGGGCAAGCGGCAGAGAGCGAGCGAGCGCCGGCAGGGAGGGAGGGAGAGAGAGGGAGGGGAGGCGCTCGGGAGAGAGAGGGAGAGAGGAGGAAGAGAGGGAGAGAGAGAGAGAGAGGAGGAAGAAAAAGGTAATTTCGCAATTTTATAATACTTTTTTTTGTAGTTGTTTAAAAAAATGTTATAGTTGATGTTAGATTTAATTTAGTCAGTGCTTTTATTTTAGATTAGCGATATTAGATGTATACTTTAATATTGTAGTATTGGTAGCGAGATAGTTAATTAGCGTTGTTTAATTTAGGTTAGTGATATTACATGTTAGTAGTGATCTAAAAATTTATTTTTTCTATGTCGCAGTAATGTCGGATCCGTTTTTTCTTCGCCGTTTGAAACCGAAGCGTGGCCGAGCGGCCACTTTCAAAGCGCCCTATTTTCACCACATGGTATGACGAAAATACATTGTCGCCTAACCGTGTAGCGAAAATAGGTTGTTACCCAGCCGTGTAGCGAAAATAGTCACGTGTCAAGCGGGAACTCGACTGCTGACGCAATTAACGCATTTTCGCCCAACGGCTCGGCAAAAATATGGTCTTCGCTTAACCATCTGGCTACTACTCTAATTTCGCCGAGTGGTTAGCCGAACTACTATTATTTTTGTAAATTTTTTACCCGACGTATTAATGTCGTAATTACTTTTATAAAATGTTTTATTTAAAAAAATTATACGCTTGTGCAATGGCTAAATCTAAACGCTGCCTTTTGATGGTTCCATGCTTTGCATGCTGCGAATGAACATGTGTGGGAAGAGGATGCTCCCCGCTAGGGTTCACAAAACCGTAAAAAGTCGCTCGGTTTTTTATCTTAGTGTGCGGGCTCGAGATCCAAAACCGTTCATAAATCGATCTAATTCAAAAAAATTAAAAAATTGGAAAAAAAAAGATATTTGTTGAAAACCGTTGAAAAATCGCATTTTTCACAAAAAAACCGCTCGAAAAACCGTTTTTCAGAAACATTCAATTGGTCACGTGATTTTTCGTGAAAAACAGTGAAGATCGAGCGGTTTTTCGCTAAAAACCGCGGTTTTTCGTTGCAAGCCGAACGGTTTTCGATTTTTTTCAAAAAAAATTCAAATATTTTTTATTTCTTGACCCTTCGGTTTTTGATAGTTTTCAAGCGATTTTTGCGGTTCTCACAGTTTCGGTTTGTGAAGCCTGATCCCCGCTGCGTACGTCAAGTTGAATTCGGCCATGTTGCCCAGTTTCTTCACTCCTATCTTCTCTCTACTCTTGTATACGAGAGAAATACTAGTTAAATGTCCATACGTTGTTACGAAAATTATCAATTAAGAAAAGTTTTTCAAAGCAACAGCCAAGTTGGTTGATGAGAAAGACATATATAAAGCGAACTTGTTAGCTCTTTAAGAGTGTTTCAAATTATCAGTTAATCATTTATGCTAGTATAATTTTAAAAAGCCTTAAATGATAGTACAACGTCAATTTTAAAGAATTTAATTTTTTTTCTCCTCCTCTTTTGTCTCGAGCGCAGTCTTCTGCATCTTGTAGATTTAAACTTTGTTTTTTATCCTCATAATTTAATCACAGCTTTAGCTATCTTAAAAAGGAGACAGAAGGAGCTATAGCCATAACCTCCTTCCATATCGTTTTTTGTGCCCCCTTAAATCTTTCGTATTGTTTCTTTCTCTCTTTCTCCTGTGTGTGTATGAGGCTCTCTCCTCTCTCTCTTCGTGCCTCTCTTCGTATGTCCTCTATGATGGAGATGAATGTGGCTTTTTATAGGTGGAGGAGAGGGCAGCCAAACGTCTGAGTGCTCAGCCTCTGTGATACGGTGCCTTGTGATCTCCGGGATTGGCACGTGATATGATTATACAATTCTTACCTTTTAATCTCTGCATTTCCATCCGAATGAGATACAATGAAATAAGATTTTCATGTTATGGGATATGGTGAGTATGTCATTCCATCCAAGCGGGATACGATGAGGAAACTCTTTCATTTATAAGAGATATGAATAAAATCATTCCATTTTAAGGAGATGTGATCAGTAATATTTTCATAAAATAGAGGGAATTTGGATCGGGTGGGGAGCGGGCTGAGCGAACATAAGGAAAGGCTGAGCGAACAAAAGAAAAAGGGGTGAGGGCAGGCTAAGCGAATAGAATGGAAGAGAGGGTCTGGAGAACAAATCGTTATCATCAAGTCGTAATTAGAAATAGTAGAGATATCAGAGAAAGTTGCTGAAAGCAAATTACAGATCTAAGTCGTGTATCATCTCTCCACGCATGCTTTGATTGCTGCGACTGGATCAAATCCATCTCGAAGTAGCCGTGGCATTTGCTCAAAAGTCAGAACATGCATGCACCGATGCACGCACACTCGCACGGTCGCACCCCGCAACAGCGCTTCTCGTTGGGTAAACTCCTCTAATTCCCAGTATACAGTACAATATGCATTTATCATGTATGTGCATCACAGCGCAATCTTGCAGACCTCAAGCAGGCTCGGAGAATAATACATTAATCCAGACTCCAGACTGACCAGAGTTGAAATGCAGAGCTCCGCAGAGAGATAGGAAAACCCCGAAACGAATTGCCTGCCTTGCATTGAGCCTGTGAGCAATGCTATATATCATGTTATGCATGCATGGCAAGGGCTCTATTTTTTCCAGAAATAGCATCACTTATCATTATCGCCAAAATATCTGTGTTGCAATCAAGTGGATAAGAAAATGGCGGGGCTGGAGTTGGACGGCCACAGAAAATCCCACAATAATCCTAAACTCTAGAAATATCACATTAATTGGAAGAAAAAGTGAATGATCTCTGCCACTTATTTTGATAGGACTAGATTATAACGGTACAGATTAGTTATATATAACAAATACAATTATATTTCAAACATAGAAAGTGAAGTTGTATATATCAAAGAAAGAATCTTCACCACTTATTTTGGTGGGTCAGATTATAACAGTGTAGATTAATCATATATAAATAGAGTTATACAACAAATACAATTATATTTTAATTATTAGAAGTAGAGTGTATATCAAAGATAATTGTATCATAATATCTAGACGCGTAGTTGAGCGGATAAGTCTGCTAGTTATTTTAAAGAAGTAACTCGCCTCTTCTAGATAAGGAGAGGGAGAGGCAAGGACTGCATTCTGTACACAAGTCTACTGGTAAATAGATCAATAAGGGCTTGTTTATGAAGCCAAAAATCTGATTCACCTAAGTGGGGTGGGCCGAGATTTTGAATTTTCCAAATAAGGCATAAAGATATAACTATATCTTGTATTCTTATTTACTTTAATTTCTAATTTGTGAGTTGATAGCTTCGTTTGTAGACAACGCAGCCATAAATATACAACAATAGGAACATTAAGAGAGCAGCTAGGGGATGGTCCACGGCCACCTCACCGCGGGATCATACATCGGATCGGGGCCAGGGTTCACATTATCGATATCGTGATAATCAACAATATCGGAATTTTTGAAAATCGAAAAAAATCGGACGAAAATCAGTAGAGAATCAAAGGGTTTCAAAATCAAACTTTTGATGAATTTTGTTAAAAAAAATGATCTGCACCGATTATCGCTCGATATGCATCGATAATTGGTCGAAAATCGACCCGATCGATTTTGCAAACTTGTGTTCTTCGGCGGTCGATATTGTGAGCGATTTTCGCTCAATATTCATCGATAATCAAGCGATATTCACCGATTATCGCGATATTTGCGTCACATATTTTTTTTTGAATTTAACCGATTTACCGACCGGTATTAGATACCGAACCGGACCGGTAAGGTTGATAATCGATGATAATGTGAACCCTGATCGGGGCACCTGTACTCTACAAGCCCGTGAATGTATCACGTACGTATGTGCGACTGTCTGTGAGTAGGTGTCCGGCTCCGGTTGGGCTCTGCTGGACAGCTGGTGCACGTGACGGCCCGGGAGGAGGCATGCTTCCCCTACATGATCACACCCTTCGCTGTAGACTAGAGGGGGGCACTCGGGCTGGTCTCTTTTGGGCCGGCCCGAGGCACGATGTTATGGCCCGGCACGAAGTGGGCCATCTTTGCACGTGCAGACGACATCAGAGTACCGGACCGTCGCGGGCTCGAGAATCGGCACGATGGTGGCACGGCGATGCGACTTTTACATAGAATGGGCCGCATCGGTCCGATGACCCATGGTATAAGGAAGAAGTCTAGCATGAAGGTCACTAACTCACAGAGTATGACCGCTATAGATGCACCCAGTATCATGAACGTCACTCTTATCGTCGACACCTGAAAAAGACGGACAAAACAGAAGATAGAGCTGAGAGAGATTGAGATACGGTGCAAAAAAGCTGTTCTCTCTCGCTCGTCCCTCTCAATCTCTCAGCTCTCTCTCACCAGTCTCTCAATTTCCTTCTCTCTCGTCCGTGTTGAGCACATCCCCTCGCTCTATGCAACTGTTGAAGAATAAATAAATTTTAGTTCTTTCTCATAATATTTGCATTCACTGCCTCGATTCTATGCGTCTTCGGTTTCTTTCCTCTCGTTCCAATAGTGTAAATGGGTCGGACTTGGGCTGGCACGGCATGAAGTAGGCACGAAACGCAAATGAGCCATGCTTGAGCTCATCGAAGGCGAACCGGGCCGGCACGGTGGGCCGTCGCGGCCCAGCACGGTTCAACCACGAATCATGATGGATCCGTGCCGGGCCGGCCCAGCATGGCCCAGCACTACGCCCACCTCTACTGTAGATATCGCAAATGTCACTAAGAATAAATCATCTATTGTTATCTTTCTTTTGCAGGTCGAACTCATGGCCGCAGCGTTCCTCTTCGATCGTCTTTCTTTCTTTAGCGGTTTGCATTTGATTATGGTTTAGTGATGTAAGTACACTAACTAGATGTTTCACCAAAAACGACCTTGTAGATTTGTTTCCATGACGTGCATGTCTCGGTGTGCACGGTACTTCGCATGTTGACATCTCTCGTACTGCTCCGTTCCCTTCTACAATGTGTCGTTGCTTTCTCGTTACATGAGCGCCAAAAGTGACTCTACATTGTTTGTGGCATTTCAGCCACACTACCTTTGTTGACTTGCCGAGGGGAGGGACGAAGCTTACGTAGGGAGCGCGAGTTTCCATAGACAGGTTGGCTTGTTAAATCCGGCACTGTTGGAGTAGTGGGAATAATTTGGCCTTCATCAATTGAGAGGGGCTTGTTTGACGTCCAGCTGTTCTCCCCCGAGGTGGGACCGACGTCCTACAGTCCTTGCACTATGTAGGCCCTACGCCGGTGGCCTTCTCGAGAAACGTGTTAGCCGAACAGAAAAAAACGTTAGCTCGTCACAGCATATCATTATTATCATCTTGACTTTCATTCTCTTTCTCGGCTGTAGTTCACTTCGGTTTGATCGAGCCATGAATCACAGAACCAGAATGCAGTTGAGCACCGTTGTGGTGCACTCGTACTGACTACCGTAGTACTAATACGTTACACCCCTGAAATGTAAATCTGGCCTGTCCATGGATCGAATGTTTGGGCCTGGCTTGCCCTGATAGTCGACATGCACGTCACGATCCTTTTTGCCTCGGCATCTGGCTGCCCTCTAGCAAGCAGCTAGCGACCGACCAGTGCGGCCGCCGTCAACGCCACAGCTGCACATTGTTTTTGCCCGTTCGTACAACGCTCTCCCGTCGACGTCCGCGGACCGTGGGGCACAGCAGCGTCTACATGGCACACGCGAGTAAGCGACGCGTGAACCCAAACAGCCGGGGGCGAGCGACGGCAACGTTTGTTTGGGATTTCGGGTGTGGTGGTGGTTGGCGCTGACGCTGAGGCAAAAGCAGAAGAGAGGGGGTGGACACGCTGCTGCGTTGCGTGGTGCTCCTATCTCAATAATGCAGCCCAACCCAACCAACCAAACCGGCGTCTTTAGGTGCGCGGGGTGCTGCGGTGCCGGTGGGTGCGAGCGAGCGAACGGCCGCGCGGGGCCCACCCGATCACGTGATGCGCTAAAAGTTGAGGAGGCTTTGGCTGAGTCGCGTCGGTTGGCTCGATCTTGGGGTTGTGTTTGTTGTTGGTGCCGGGTTACTTCACTTGGATCGTTTGGTAGGATCGGAGCGGACGGGGCCGGAGGAGAGTGGAGGCCGGTGCGCGTGTCCCCGGCCGGCCCGCTCCCGTCGTACCGATTGCTGAGTTCCTGTGGCCGCTGCCCATGCGCCGACAATCTGTCTCCAGAGTCTCGGCCGGTCAATGCCTTTCCAACTCATGTTCAAGGGACAGGAAAATAGAGATCCCTACTGACTTAAAGCTAAGCTATGTATTAGTAGCAGTATTTTCACTTGGATCGTCCGAGTATAATCTTGTGAGTGGTGATCAACGGAATGGGACGGAAAAGGCAAAGGAGGAGGAGGCGAGCCTAGCTTTCTAGATTAAGCTTGCAGGCCTGAGGATTAATGGTCAAGCTCTGTACTTAACCATCTTTATGAGCTTGCAAGCAGCTGGGCGACTCCAGCTCCAATCTTGCCAGGAAGCCCCGCACAGCCGCACTGCAATGGTCGAGAGCACGTCGACAATGTCGTTGGCACGGCAGACGTCCCACGCCCACACGGGCACCTTGCCGACTGCAGCTCCTCATCAGAGCTCAGACCAAACTGACGAGCACAGAGGTTTTTCAAACTCAAGCACAAGTATAGCCCAAACCAAAAAGGCTGTACTAGGCAAAAAAATGTCACCCATCTGCACACACCTTTTCTGCCCGTGCCGTTCTGCGACAAATCTCAGAGGGAAATCTCACCACAAATCCGGGCAACTCCAAGCAGCCCTGCAAACCCTGCTTGCCTAGCTACGGCCAACCGAAGACATGAATTATCGGAGTCATCAGCTAGTAAAAGCAGAAGCTGCAGAGCCACACCCTTCGCCAGAGGCAGGGATAGCTAATGATTCTTGTATCTCTGGTTGTACATACGTGTTAAGTAAGGTACAGTAGCGTCCAAGCAAAGCGTTTTAACCATGCTCTACTGCGCCGTACGCACACTCATTTACCACTTCACCAGTCATGTGCAAAGTTTACCGTGGAGATCAATCAGAACCGCAGGACAAAAAGATAAGGTTCGTGTTTGAATCATTTGGTGAGGTCTGTCTGTCCAAAGATCTCGAGTTCAGGCCGCTACGTGTCCAGACAAAGGGGCCCAGGCCCTGCAACACAGCACTGAAAAGAAGCGCGGGCCCCGGTCTGGGCCCAGCGGTTAGGAGTCAGCCGGCCAGCCGCAGGGGCGGACGAACGACGGAACGAGACGAGCAGGAGTAACTACTGTCTACCAGCAGTGGTACGTACGCTGCGACGGGCAGAAACAACGAGACAGCGCCGAGGACCTGACCGGCCGGCTAGGCCCAGGCCGAGAGGGAGCCCACGCGGCCCTGTGTTTACCAGACAGCACATGCACGTGACGGCAGGGAGGAGGCATGCCCCCCTCTCAGTCTCAGAAGTCCGGACCAGTTCGTCGGCCAGCTCCCGTCTCCGCCCTCACGCGCTCCACTGTTGTGCTGACTCGTGGGCCCGCTTTCAGTCGGCGCGTCCATCAAGAACCAAACTGTACCAGCAGTTGGTGATTTGAGCAGCACCCGTTCTACTGAGAAGTAACGTGGGATCCATTGTAGAAGTATGTGTTATGTACCAGGTCGTTAATCATTTCCGATCGTATAAATACGAGATCAAAATAGAGATATACATCTATACCTCACTTATGTATTAAATCCTATATCAATCTACCGAAACTTTGAGTTCTAAATAGAAATTCCGTAAGAGCCTATTTATAAGTGTATATGGAATAGAATATCCAACAAAGTACTAGCAAAGAAGGAGAAACCAGTTCGAGAGGAGGCGATTAGCCGAATGGCCAATGGAAATGACTCTCATAAAGAGTAGTCAGATTAATAGACCAGCTTACCATATTCAGAAAAATAAATGAAAAGGGGAAGAGCTTCCAAAGTTAGTTGCGTGACTGTGTCGGCCTGCCGGGCACAAAGAAACGGTACCCAGATGCACCATCAATGCTAGTGCATGTGAAAGAAATTCCCAACAAGCAGTAAATATAGTGTGCTGGTACTAGTATATGGGTCTAGTACCATTATTAACTCAGCCTACAGACAGTAGCGACAAATGTACAAATATACTTCTGCAAATATGGTGCATTATTGTTCTGTGACTCGGGACTCGGGAGGCCATCCATCACGTCCCAGCACCAACAGTAATGGCCGCCGACGACTTCTTTTGCTTTGTGATGATGGGAGAGTGGCGGTTCGCTTGACGCCCAGCTAGCTAGCTAGCTGTTCCCGCCAGATCCCCCCTCGGCGACAAGACAACTGCCACTACCTGTCAAACCCTATGCAGCTGACCCATGCTTGGATCACCCGCACAGCACCTGAACTTGTTAAAGCTTACCATGATCAACACTTTCTTTACGAAAAGAACTCGGTCGAAACCTACCACTCTACCAGCGTAACCACTAACCAGTCCACTTTAAACTCATTAGGAAGAAGAAACCTATCGAAATCACATGTGATTTAGTAGCAACAGCAAACAAAGAAACGGAGCTAGCGTAGCATGTCTGTTTTGCATTGGCAAACGTGAGCTGCTTTGTTTAGTGGCAGTGCGTCTGAAGACTCTGAACTGAGTCGAAGTAATTATCACTCCAACGAACGATACACGGTTTACACCGATTTGAAATTTTGTTTTCTATTTATATCTCTGAAGTGAGTGAAATCCGAAATTTCGTTGAGATGAAATTTGTTCAAAATTCAAAAAATATATTTGAAATCCGTAATTTTTGAAACAAAATTCGACCGAACTTACCGAAATCTCGACGAAATTCAACCGAGTGAAAAATAGTCGAAACGATGTTAAATTTTTTAAAAAAATTTCTGGATGGTCTTGACACATCAGTAATGAACCCATAAAACTTTCAGATGATAATCAAGCCTGAGAAATTTTTAAAAATTCTGACGGTCCTGATAAAAGGTAGACTAGCAAATTTCAACCGAATAAAAAATAGTGCAAACCACGTTAGAAAATTATGAATTTTTTTAATGGTCCTAACGCATCTATAATGTTCTCATAAAATTTTTAGATGATGATCATGCATGAGAAATTTTCAAAAATTCGGACAGTGTTACTGAAGGCTGACCCAAAAATTTCAACTGAATAAAAAATGGTTCAAACCAAGTTGGAAAATTTTTAAAAATTTTGTGGATGGTATTGACACATCACTAATATTTTCATAA
The DNA here is from genome assembly GCA_036346275.1 of Otatea glauca. Taxonomy (NCBI): domain Eukaryota; kingdom Viridiplantae; phylum Streptophyta; class Magnoliopsida; order Poales; family Poaceae; genus Otatea; species Otatea glauca. Next base: position 46,823,495 of record CM070717.1, read on the forward strand.
AAATTTCAAATGATGATCAAATTTGAGAAATTTTCAAAAATTATAACAGTGCTAGTGTCTTGATAAAAGTCTTACGGTGCAACATGTATTGCTTTCGTAGATTTGAATGAGCAAAGAAAACAAGTTTACAATTTTTGAAACTTTTAGAGAAGGGTTCTGAGGTAATACTTAAGCTGTCCTAAAAAATTTGGATCATGATCACACTCAAACGAATTTATAAATTTTGACACGACTACTATCTTAGTTATGTTCATTCTGTTTTTGAATTTTTAAATATAACAAATGAAGTTCAATTCTATTATAAATTTTTTTGTATGATCCTAGACTGCTAAATATGGCACTATAATTTTTTAGAGTATGATCAAACTTGTACAATTTTATAAAAATCTGACAGTGTTTTTGTTATTTTTATAAAACGTCCTAAAAATTTGGTTTTTCAACAAATGTTCATAGAAGATGACATTCTTAAGGGTTATTGACCCAAATACGGTTCTCAAAAGTCAAAATCAGGTCAAAATACTCGAGATTTCATCGAAAATACTGTAGCAATTTGAAATTGTTTCATTTTTTTTATCCAACGAGGACTTCAAATCTCGTGCCCGGTCAAAATTCGAAATCTCGAACGAAGTTTCCAAACTTTCGTCGAGTTTTTGAATTATGGTTTACACAGTCTCTTTCTTTTATAATAGCGCAGTTAGGAGTAGGGTTAACAAAATCGTCAAAAACCGTTCGGTTTTCGCAGTTTTCGACCGTACCGTGCCGGCTCGAGATAAAAAACCGCTCGGTAAACTGGTCTAATAAAAAAATCAAAAAAAATTGGAAAAAAATTATGCGTTGAAAACCGCTAGAAAATCGTTTTCTACGAACATTCAATTGATCGGCTTGTTTTTCGCGAAAAACTGCGAAAATCGAGTGGTTTTTCCGTTGAAAACAGAACGTTTTTTGACTTTTTTCAATTTTTTTTATTTTTTAACCCTTCGGTTTCTGACGTTTTTCAAGAGATTTTTACGATTTTCACGATTTTAATTTTTACGGTTTTTCACGGTTTCAATTTTATGAACGGAGTTTGCGTGAGTCGAAGTGGCCAGCGATGAGAGGACGTCCAGGTTGGAGGCTGATCGCGAGTGCGACTGTGCGAGTCCCATCAAATCATCAAACCACCCGGCCACTCAGGCATTCACATCAACATGGGTAAGGTTGGGCGTCCAAACCAAACGGGGGGCCAGTCACGTGGTGCAAAGCGAGCAGCGAACATACGAGATGCGAGCTGAACTTACCCAATCCACGGCTCCACACACACCGCAGTCTACATACAATTAATTAGAGTCTTATGTTTCTCTAGAACATAGATATACACTATCTTACTTATACCCAATTTTTTTTAGCAGGTGAGCACTAAGTCGAACGCGGTTCGATGCAGGTGGGAGCGTTCTCCTCGATAGCGGGGTGGTTGTTGAGATCGCCATCGCCCGGCTGATGCTCAGCTCGCATCGGCCGGTACGCTGTTTGCCGCTGCTCCGACAGGTTCGGCCTGTGGGCGCGAAGGCTCCCTCCCGATTGATGGCTTGTACTGGGGTTAGTTAGCTCTACATGCTTTGAAAGTTAAGCACTACTACTGTTGATTGCATGATTGCATCGTAGATAAAAATCGTTCTGAAATTTGAAGTGTACGTGATTCTGTGTGTGCGTGATGATCCAGGGCCGCTGTGCATGCGTGGACGATGGCTTGTGGATGCACAGTTCGTGTATTATACTGCTACATTTACGTGTACAGTCTACGTAAGGTGTCTGGCCATCGCATGTTCGCTGTTTAATAAATCAGTTGGTGTTGGTCCAGTGTTTGGCATCCAATTTTTGTTCCGAGAAATGTGGGGGCCTTGCTGAGGGCGGTGGTTGGCTGGTAAAGTGACCTCCAAGAAGTGCTCCTATGGGTACAGTGGCTTTGTCTTCTCCTCGGCCTGCTTCGTTATGGGCTGCCCATTAGGCCTCAGCTAAGACAGTTGAAGTAGGCCGTGGAGAGAGTATAAGGTGGGCCAGCCAAGTGGAAACATCCTTAGGCCATAGGTGGGTTTGATTGTCTCAGGAAATTTAGGGTTGCTAATGGACCGAAGTCTGGTCCAAATCCAATCCAAATAAGGAAAGACCTGATACAAGCCTAGCCCAAATTGCATAGGTCCAAACCTGGTCCAACTCAAATATAAATCCAGACCTTAGCCTTGACAGGTCTGGGCAAACGTAAACCCCACCACCTCCTCTATCTACTTTCTCCCCGAGTCCCTCCGTGGTTGCATGCACACAAGCACAACGACTAGATAAGACACCGAGGCTTAGGGATGAAAACAGAACGAAAGAGTTAGTAAATAGTTGTTCCGTTTCTGTTTCTACATTTTTTACCGGTAACGGAAACGAAATCGGAAACCCCGGAAATGGATAGTGACGGAAACAAATACAGAACGGAACAAAGCGGATACGGAAACGAAAGTGAAAAATTCCACAAGAACATAGTACATAATCACAATATACATGACCGCAAAAACAATGTAACTCATTCCACCTTTAAAGCGAATACATAAACAATGTTATGTTCACCGATATCACTAGAAAGTTTTTTCTCAAGTTTCTCAGATGAAGGCTCGCTATTTGTCCCCCAGATCAGACCATCATATCATCCTCTATATCATTATTATCGACATCCTCTTGCTCCTCCAGTTATAAATGTGTAACGCCCTAAAATTTGCATATTATTGTTCAATGTTCATTTGTAATTTTTTAAGATTTATCCTGGATTTTTTAGAGTTTATAAATGCCGTTTTGCTATTTTTAGATTTATAAAATTAATTTATTCATGAAAAATAAAGCCAAAATTATGATAGAAATAATTTTCCTAGGTTTAAAATATTCTAAAATATTTTTGAACTCTATTTGATATTTTCTATAAAGCCATTTGTATTTCTGAAATTATTTTAATTCAGAAATAAAATGTAAATTATCCATTCTCCTTTTTGGGCCAAGTGGGCCAAGTTTCCGAAGGAATTTCCGATTTTATTTATACGGAATTTTAGTTTCTGTTTCTGTCAGAAATGACTCTGCCGTTTTTGTACCGATATTTTTCGTTTCCGTTTTACTTCGAAACGGTCGAAAATTCCGTTTCTGTTTTTATCCCTATTGACGCTGGCAGCTAGGAAGTCGACCTCTTGGTCAAGGAAGCTTGTGGCGATGCCGACTCTCTAGAGGTGCTCGACTTCCAGGTGGCGAAGCACCTGTTGGTGGACTTCCAACAGCGCCTACGCGAGAACCTTGAGGTGCGCATGAAGCAACTCGAAGATCCCGCCGGCTTCGCTGACTCCCAAGACAACCCTCCACGTCAAGACCAAGTGCCTCCGCCTTCTCACCTACTCCCTGCCCACATCCTTATCACCCACCACCGCACCTAAGGCTATGTTTGACAATTGGTCATTAGGGGGGCAGTGTTGCTAGCGACATGCTTAGGGGAGCCGAAGAGGTCAAGAGGGGTGGTCATGTTGCCCATCATGGAGAGAGGGGGAGGTGTGGGAGGGTGCTCTGTTGGTGGCGGCGGAGGAGTAGTTTTGGGGCAACACAAATCAAGGGATTATAGAGCACGTCGGTCGTGAGTTATGAAGCGTTCGTGAGTCACGATATAAGCCCAAATCGATCCAGCCTATTTGAAATCTAGTTAGGCCTGGTCCAAAAAGCCTAGACCTTTCCACGCTCATTAGCACCCCTACTTTGGAGTTCGGATGGGTGGGTGCAGAAGTGTAGTAGAACTTGAGATGGACTCGACTATTGTTGGGCTTTCTTTCACAGGGACCCTACATCTGAATTTTTTGAAAAATATACTTGAATATAGCTTGAATTCACGCATTTGAAATCATGGTGCCCAAGCACCATGGTGCCCCATTTCGACTTCCTATATATATTTATATGTATGTATATAGGTATATATATGTATATGTGTACATATAAACATATACATATACATATACATGTTTATGTATATACATATACATATACATATACCTATATGTCACTACTATATAAAAGTTCATCATAAACGGTTCAGAAACCACATCACTGACGGTTTTGTGAACCGTCTGTAAACATGTGTTAGTAATAATAAGGGCACATCACAGACGATTTCTAAATCGTCAGTAAAAAACTAACATTACAGATGGTTCTATCTACGAACCGTCTGTGATGAGAGAATATCTTAGACGGTTCTAGGATAAATCGTCTCTGATGACAAGTAAACACAAACGGTTTTTAAATAGAACTGTCTGTGATATGTTTTTCCCCTGACTCTCTTGGCAGAACTTCTATGATTAGTATGTGTTGCTCAAAATTTTATTTTCCTTAGATATTTATGCAATGACATTTACAAGACACAACCAGTTATAGATTTTGCAATTGAATATCAAAACATCCTAGATGCATGGAGACAACAGCTTGTTTGATGAGGAGGGTCTTAAAATATGAACATTTGTAGCACTTTCATCACCTTTCTTATTCTAATATTGATGGATTCCAACGCAAAATTCAATTCCATGAACAGTTCATCCTGAAAGTTTATTCTCTGATTTATTTTTCATTTCATCCTCATCCTCGAATGAGAATACCATATGCAGCCCATTTTCACTCTGATCTTGTATAGGAACATGATATGGTATTCTCATTCGGGGATGAGGATGAAATGAAAAATAAATCAGAGTATGACAACTTTCGGGATGAACTGTTCATGGAATTGGATTTTGCCTTGGAATCCATCAACATTAGGATAATAAAGTGGATGAAAGTGTTACAAATGTTTATATTTTAAGACCTTCCTCATTAGACAAGCTGTTGGCTCAAAACATCTATGTTGTTTTGATATTCAATTTTAAAATCTACAACTAGTTGTGTCTTGTAAATGTCGATGCAGAAATATCTAAAGAGAAGAAAATTTCAAACAACATATATTAATCATGGAAGTTCTGCTAAGAGAGGTAGGGAAAAAATATTATTTCATAATTCAAGACAAGAAGTCCTTATCACAAATATGATAACAAAATATTTCATAGTTCAGGTGTTAATACATTAACAAAATATGATATATACAACAAATATCAACAAGTGTACATTTAGAAACCACATTATTTCATAGTTCTAGACAAGAAAACCTTAGGGTTTTTTGATGTCTTCCATCATATGTGCCGTAGCTTCCGCGATAGAGGCTTCTCGGTTCTCTCTGAAGTTTCACAACTCTAATACAGTGTCGATTTGTTTTACACCAATAACCGATTGATCTTCACTCATATCTCTTAATCCCTACAAATTAAAAGCAATCATGTTGTTGTGAAAAGGGTAGTAACCACATCGAATTCAGTTCTAGAAACCTTTATATTACCTTTATAAGCTCAGTTTTGGCTTCTTCCAGCTCTGTATTCACCCTGTGGTTCTTACTGATGAGTGCTGTGTTAAGGGATTCGATATCTTGCAAGCGATCATCTATGTCTTTCAGTTCTTGTTTCATCTCATAAATCTTTTCTATTATCTCAGATTTTCTCTTTAGTTGTTCGATCTCCACCTCAAGTTTTTGTTTAGCTTCTAACAGCTTTTCCATGTCGTTGATCTATTTTTACCACATGGAAAAGATAGCCTTTTAATAATATCTTATAATGAATTAGGTGTTCACCTTCAATGAAATCAATGCAATACCAAATTTGCAATTAATGATGATACTTCTTTTAGAGCAATAATTGTTTTCATCTCGAGTAAGTGATAGTGTTTGGTATGTTTCCTCCCTCTCAATACACACACTTATTCCCCACTGCACGTACACCAATTGCCATACATATTTGGTTGATTTTGCTGATGGACATATAAGCTAGCTAGGAACTTGCATTAAATTCAATCAACTATGAGATAATTAATATATAACCATCCTTTGGCGAAAACTGTAATTATTTCTGTTGTTTGAATAAATGTTTTAGAAAATATATAGTTTGTTGAAGAAATCTAGATGTACACAGCTCATTAGCTTAATGTTACGAACAATTATTTACTTGTCGATTAGTTTCAATTTCGAATCTACCAGTTTTACACAAAGCTATGCCCTAGCAAGCTCCTCTTTCTTGATCAATCATCAAGCACATCGACAAATTCGAATGATCCACGGTAGCAATCCTTGTAACATATATCAATATTAACAACTGACAGCACCAAAATATAGGGTAATGATCATCAATAAAATGATAATTCACAAATAAGCAAATCATGTGTCAATCAGCATCAATTGCAAACATGAAGAGATCAAATATTATACACGATGATGATTTTAGAGTCTGAAGGACCATGTGGAGGCCTACCAAAATTTGTGATGAGTATTTGACTTTATGTGATCTAGGATAGCTTATGTTTGAGTTTTGGATTCAAAATGGATTTCAAGTTGGAAGGTTGTTTGCGCCGGACCAAATGTTGCATGAGTTGCTTTTGCGCCGGACCGAGTTAGGTTAGACTGCACGTTTGCGCCGGACCAAGGGAAATGAGAAACAGAGAGTTTCCCATTTGCGCCGGACCAAGAGAAATGAGAAACAGAGAGTTTCCCATTTGCGCCGAACCAAGGAAAGAGGGAAACAGAGGTTTTCCCATTTGTGCCAGACCAAGTCCAGTGAGTTTCACGTTTACGCCGGACTGCTTTTCTTTCGCGTCGGACTGCTTTTGCAGCTGGCAGAAATTAGCTTTTTTTAAGGTCTTCCCTTGCTCAAAAAATTATTTGGTATACATGAAAGTTGTAGATAATTCCAAGACACATCTTTTTCATGTTTACAAGTTTTTCATTTGAGCAATAAAAAAATCATAGAAAATTAGGAAGTTAACAGTGAGTTTCACGTTTGCGCCGGACCGATTCTTGTTAGCACTTTTTAAGGGTCTTCCCGTGATCAAAAAATTATTTGGTATACATGAAAGTTGTAGATAATTTCAAGACGCATATTTTTCATGTTGGCAAGTTTTTAATTTTAGCAAAATAAAAAATCATAGAAAATCGGAAAGGTTAACAGAGATTTTCACGTTTATGCCGGACCGGTTTTGCAGATGGTAGTAATTTGCCTTTTTAATGGTCTTCCCGTACTCGAAAAATTATGTTTTATACATGAAAGTTGTAGAGAATTTCGAAACACAACTTTTTAATGTTGACAAGGTTTTCAGCAGAACAACATATAAAATCATTAAAAATTGAGAAGATCCTGCTGTATTGAGAACAGCTTGTCTGCATTTGGTTGAAATGCTTTAGTCCATTTTTGGTCCTTTCTAACCCCAACTCATGATCGAATTGTTGTGATGGGTTCATGGTGGAACCAAGAAGGAATTTCTTGTCTTTGTGAATGTAGGACTTCATTTGGTGGTCATGGTGAGGCGAAGGGAGGTTGGAACTAGGCATGGGATGGCCGGAGGTTCAAGTTGGCCGGAAGTTCGCCGGAAGATGGCCGGAGATGAAGCCGGTGCAGTTCCAAGAGAAAAGAGATCAGTGGAGAAGCTAGCTTATCACTACTTGGATCAAGGAGAGCTGTAGGGTTGCAGTTCTGGAAGATAAAGTAGTGGATAAGTGTAGCTTGCTTTCAGGTGTACTAGAAAGTACCTGAGTGTAGTTGAGAGTTGTTGAGAGTGACAGTGTAAAGATTAAATCCTGGCTCTTGGAAGTTGGCTTAGGATTGAAGCAAGACATCCAAGGGTAGGAATTGATCTCAGGTCACTATAAATAGAGGGGTAGGGACAGCCTCCCCTCTTTGAAGGTTCTGAGGTTTTTGCTGCTCATTTGAGTTTTGCCCACTTTGTTGTGAGGCTTTGTAAACCTCCCTACCAGAAATGAAATGTTCTTCATTTATGTTCTTGTTTCATTTCCTTTACGCATTTACATTATGCACTTAAATTCTGCTATCTAAATTCCGCATTTACTTACTTGCAATTTACTTTATGTAATTTGGATTTGCCTCATCTCCTTCTACATGCTATTGAATCTTTGTTGAACTTCATGGTTGATGAACTCTTCTCTTGATTCGATGCTTTCAATCATTTAGGCAATCCTTGTGTTCTTGTTGCAAGTTATAAATCTGTGTGTTCTTGAAGTGCGTAAACATGTGACTTGCAGTTCTTTAGTTTTGATTTGCTTCTGGATCTTGTTGCCAAGGATGAGAGATTGATTGGATGAATCTTCACTCAGAGCATAACCAAATTCTCTAGGCAATCCTGGTTCAAGTTCTGCAAAGAAACCGATCTTTTGTCCCTTCATGATGAATTCTTAATTGATCGAGTTTTGGTGTTTACTTCTGTGATATCTTGCTTGCTGTGACCTGTGAGAAGGCATTCGAGTCTATCTTGATCATTAGAATCTCACGAGCAAGCCAAGATCAAAGATTGGCTTTTGGAGTCGTGCTATTTTCTGAACACTGCTTGTGTTTTTCTAGTCTCTGTTCTTTACAAGCAGTACTGAGTCTTTGGCTAGTATTTGTCCAAGAGGTGGGAAAATTTATTTTGGGACCATTCACCCCCCTCTGGTCGCCATCTCGGTCTTTCAGAGTCAAAGCAGAACACAGATCACAAATATTATTTTTCCGTGTTCTGCTAAACTGATTCCACTTGTCCTAGTAATACAACTGCTAAACTGTTAAAGCTAGCTTTGTGGAGCGCAACTACTACTCCAGAGCTAAGATCAGTGAAGCTAGATTACAGCATCGATGCAAGCAACTTTGAATGGCTAATCATCATTCACAAACATCATTCACAAACTCAAAATGCTATCCATGGCCTCATTGTGCTCTCATGAGTTATAGGATACATACCCTAGTCAAGCATCGGCTCATATACAACTTACCGATTGGGAGGAGGAGGAGCAGGTTGCCGACAGAGAAGGTGCTCGCGGCCGGGATGGTTGTCGTCGCCCCCACGGCCTCGTGCTAGCGGGATGGCTGTCATCGCCCTCACGGATGTCGGGGTGGAGGATGCCGATCGAGGAGGTTAGAGCGCCGGGGAGGAGGATGCCGATCGAGGAGGAGGTAGCCTGGGAGGAGGATGCTGGGGAGGACTTCGTCGGGGAGGAGGTCGCCCAGGAGGAGGATCGCCTGGGGGCTAGGGTTTGCGGGAGATGAAACGCATGGGTTTGCACTACGAACCTCTATCGGTATGTTTATATAGTGGTCTGAGGTCACATCACAGACGTTTCGTATTCAAAACCGTCTGTGATATTATTACAAACGGTTTTTAACTAAAACTGTCAGTGATATTGATGTATATCACTGACGGTTCATGAAGAGTACCGTCTGTGATTATCTTATTGACGGTTTCACTATAGAACCGTCAGTGATGTTCTTTATCACAGACGATTTTTTCTAACCATCTGTGTTGAGGCGTCTAATATAAGCATTTCTGTAGTAGTGTGTATATACATATACATATACATATACATATACATATACATATACATATATGTACATGTATATGTATACATATACATACATACATGTACATATACGTACATACATATATGTATATGTAAACGTACATACATACATGTACATATACGTACATACATATATGTACACGTATACACGTATATATACGTGTGTGTGTATACACGAAGAAATGGACCACCTTAGGACCTGGGCACCATAATTTTAAATACGTGAATTCAAGCCAAATTTAGGCATCTTTTTTGAAATTTTCAATTTTAGGACATATAGCCATCTGTAACAATTCATACGAAACACATACCTATGAAAAAATATACTCGAATTCAAAGATTTGAACGAATTTATATAATACATGCTTTGCCGATGTATGTATATAATCAGCACATACCTACAATCAAACCATCATCAAAAAAATAAACTCTATATTGAATTTCAGTTTAAACTTGTTTGAACCAGTTAGTAAAACGGTTAAACTCAACATCCTAAAAATTTCAAAAAATTTCGCATTGCAAATACATAGAAAAAATACCCATTTTGGATCATGGTGCCCTAGATAATTGTACTATATATATGCGTGTATACATATACATATACATATACATATACATATACATATACATATACATATACATATACATATACATATACATATACATATACATATACATATACGTGCATATGTACATATGTATATATATGTATATATGTGTATAGAGAGAGAGAGAGCAAAATGGTTCCATACTGTTGGGAGTACATACTTCCACTTCTCATATACCGCTTAAATAATGTTGCTATACCTATCTTTTTTAGCATACTCTAATATTGATTATAACATACTCCAAAGTGATTTTCATGAAAAATTGTATCAAAGTCCACTCTTTATAGCATAATTTGTGTATATACTTCTTTTATATATGAAAAATGGTATATAGCAAAACTAAAGGGCTCCGATGAAAGTTTTTTCAACCATGTCGCATTGGAGTGTCTTAGAATTAATATTTAAGTATATCAAAAATGATAAAGGAGTATAACACGTTCGTTTAAGTGGTATACTGGAAGTGGGAGTATGTATTCCCGGGAGTACATAAAAGGCTTCACACACACATATGAAAACGCTAATATGGGCTTGCGCGTATATTAGTTATTTGATGCGTCGACCGTAACTCCGGAGAAGCACATCCAAACACAAATATCTATGCTAGCATGAATCTTAACACGTTCGTTTAAGTGGTATACTGGAAGTGGGAGTATGTATTCCCGGGAGTACATAAAAGGCTTCACACACACATACGAAAACGCTAATATGCGCTTGCGCGTAGATTAGTTATTCGATGCGTCGACCGTAACTCCGGAGAAGCGCATCCAAACACAAATATCTATGCTAGCATGAATCTCTAACAACTACGAAACTGCAGGCAGCACGGTTCACAAAACCGTTTTTTGAAAGAAAAAAAAACAGCTCGAAAATTGTCAGATTTTGAAGGGCTAATAGATAAAAAAAATTAGAAAAAATTAAAAAATTGAAAACCGGTCGGTGATCGACCAATTGAATATTCCTTAGATCCGATTTTTGAGCGATTTTTGCTTGATTTCATTGAAAATCAAGCGGTTTTCACCGATTTTTGATCGGTTTACGTTATATAAATTCTTTCAAATTTCTTAATTTTTTTTAATTAGATCGATTTACTGACCAATTTTAAATCTCAAACCGACTCGATAAAATCAAAAACCTCATTTTTCGACGGTTTTGTGAACCTGACTGCAGGTAGCATTTCAGTGCTACGTAAACACAAGTGCAAACGCACAGACAGCAGCAGAATTGTGCGCAATGCAGTATAGGGAGACAGCACTGCAGCCAAGACAATTCGAAGGCTACGATGCCATGGCTGGTGCTGGGCAGAGGTGGGCAGTGGCACTACCAGAAGAAGTGCAATTCAACCCAGCAGTAGCCACACCCACTTCACATGTTATTATCCAACAGAAAAAATCTCTACGGACCATGAATTTCACATGCTCGTGGGTTAGTAGTAGGGTTCACAAAATCGACGATTTTTAAGGTGACTCGGTAATAAAAACTGCTCGGTAAACAGTGGAGTTCAAATGAAAATTCATAAAATTTGAAAAAATTTATCAAAAAGTGTTAAAAAATTTTGTGTGAGGTCCTGAGGCAATGTTAATGACTTTCTATATATTTTAGTGATTAGCAGACCTGTGTAGTTTTTAAAAATTCTAACAGTCTGTCAGAATATATGCTCTTCAGTTTTTTATTTTCTAGGGGCAATAAATGAAGTCTAATATTTCTTAAAATTTTTGTGTGATGTTATAAGGCATTTTTAATGATGTTGTAAAATTTTCAGATGATGATCAGACCTATGTATTTTTTAAAAAATTCTGAAATTGCTACTATCATTGTATATGCTCCTCTATTTTTGATTTTATATGGGTACTAAATAAAGTCTAATATTTCTGAAAATTTTAATACATGATCCTTGGACAGTGGTTATGGTTACATTAAAATTTCAGAATATAATAAATCTTGTAAATTGTTATCAAAATCTGACAATGTCTCTGTTCCTTTTCATTAATTGCAGTTTTTGATTTTTTAGAAGCAATAAATGATTTCAAACATTCTTTAAATTTCTCTAAGGTGTTTTATAGATTAATTTGGATTTTTAAAAAAATTTAGATTTTTTTAAATTTTCTTTCGATGTGCTGAAAATAGAAAAAAAATACTCAAAAATCGCAAATCGGTGAAAATCGCTTGTTTTTTGTTTTTTTCGCTGTTGTTTGACCGCCGAGTTCAAAAATTTTGAATTCAAATTCCTTCAATTTTGACCTATTTTTGCTCGATTTTTACCATTTTCAAAATTAAAAAATCATTCAAAAATCGAATTTTCGATTTTGTTAACCCTGGTTAGTAGTCTTAATAAGACTAGGGGTGAAAACGGATCGGATACAGACGGATATTGCTCTTCCCGTATTCTAACCCATATTTTTTTCCGGATTCGGAACCGGATACGGGCTAGTCGGATCCGGATACGAATCTGGATAATTTGGGGTACGGATACGGGTCGAATATGTGACGAATTCTGATCGGGAACGGATAATACACGCATACATAAAGTAATATATGTTGGATCAAACCACATGAATACATGACAATAATAGTAAGATATATATCAAACGAAGCATCTCCTAGCCTTCGGCAGTTCCATGGGTTTGCAACCTTGAATCCAATCCTACGTAATCGGCAATAACAGATGACAGAACACAACATGCATGTAGGGATCACATTAAGTGATAATAGAGTATCAAGTTGTCTTTGTGGTTGGAGTACAAAAGGAAGCAACCACGGAGCGAGAAAGCCAGGAGCCATATTGGCAAAAAAAACCCGAAAATATAAGCATATATCTACGTCAAATCATCACCAAACAAATGGATAAAATAGCTAAAAAATTGTATCCAGATTCGTCTTTCTTGCTCGTAATTCATGAAATTCATGTAGATGCTATCCGGTGTACATACAGAATGGGCAGGGAGATATACCAGGTCTAAATCCAAGAGATTGGAAAAAAAAATAAACTCTTGAAACTGCACAATTTGGCACGAATCCTCCCCTCCATTGTCAATTTGCCATTCTTATCGCATAAAGAATAGTAGTACAAACACTCTTGAATACAAGCATCTAATTAGGAAAAGAAGACAAGATAAAATCGCCTTCTCTGTTTTCTGTGATTCGGCGGATCCTATCAGAGCCGAAGCTCCGTGAACAGGTCATGGTCCCGGTTCAGTGGCGGCGGGAGGTTGAGGTCAAATGGCGCGATAGACCGGACGGTGGAGGTTTCCTCGTCATCGTCCACGACGGAGGCCGACGAGGCGCAGTCGCTGTGGCAGCCGGCATCGGGCGAAGGCGGCCGGTGGCGCAGCACCCGCCTGCGAGGCGTCGCCGTCCCTGCTGCCCTGGGTCCACTGAAGGATTCGACGGTGGAGCTGGCGCTGCACGCAGGGGCGACCGGCGGAATCACGACGCGGCCACTGGGGTGGAACGGCAGCGAGCGGGAGACGGGAAAGTTGGTCTTGGCGAGCGGCCCCGGAGGTTGCGCACGGCGACGTCGCATGCGTGGGCTTGGACGGGTCGCGGATCTCCTCCGCGAAGCGCCCCCATGGACGCTCCCGCACGCGCCTAGGAGAGACGGAAGTACGGCACACCAGTCCAAGACTGAGAGGCGAGCGAGACTGATATCCGAGAGTCCGAGAGGCCCGAGAGTTTTCCCGTTTTTCAAATCCGGATATCGGAACGAGCAAATATCCGATATCCGGTTTTCGACTCATATTTTTCGAATATTGTACTCTCCAAATCCAATCCGATATCCGTTTTCAACTATCCGGATCCGAATTCGAATCCGACCCGATATCCGATTTCCTTCCTGGATCCGGTTGAAACCGAACCCGGCTCCGGATCGGACGGGAACTATCCATCCTGTTTTCACCCTTAAACAAGACCACTAGAACATCAAACAAACCGCAACATAGTGTAGCTGTACATGAGTAATAGTACATGATAACAAAGAAATATAATGACGAATACAACTTAATTAATAGGGTGTGTATATATATGAGAGAGTTACAATCATGACGAATACAACTTACTGAAAAGAAGGAACCAACTCGGTCCAACTACGGTATCTCATATCCGCCGTGGCTTGTTTAGCACATAGATGTGCGGCAACATTTTCTTCCCTCGGAATGTAGCACAAATTGAAGAAAGTGAACGTTCCACCAAGCTCCTCAAGATCCTTCAGAATTCCTGTAATCTCTGAGCGTCGAGGATGTCTTGCCTCCCACTCTCCCAGAGACTAACTAGTACTTGATAATCTGTCTCCACAATAATCCGTTGAGGCGCAAAGCCGCAAAACTATTGGGCTAGTAGAACTCCCTCTTTGCAAGCTAGTGCTTCTGCTACAAGGGCATTTGGTATATAATCAAACCTAGCCTGAAATTATCTACTTGTATTGCAGAAGAATTACGGTTTTGTAAATTTGAGGTTACACTCGTTAATTATACAGTGAGATACATGTAGTGGCATCTCCTTCCTTCTCCTCTCCCCTCCCCCGCAATGTGACACTTGGCGACATCTCCTTCACCCCTCTTTCCTCTACCATTCTCTCCCTCTCAAAACTCAAAAGAGTTCTTGTTTTCAAAAGAGTATTTTTAACTATTTCAAAAGTTTTTGAACCAATTTTTTGAATCAAAAGTTTTCAGATGCATGAAAAGTTTTTGAATTAAAAAATTTTGAACCGAAAGTTTGATTTATCTGAAAGTTTCGAAACTTGTTATATTAGAGTTGAAGGAAGAGTGAAGAGAGAAGCCCGTGACAACACATGAAAATGTTATCAACAAAGAATTAGTGAGGGTGCTCTCAAATTATGGATGAATTAGCTTCAATCGCGTTAAAAAAAAACGAGCGAGCTCAAAGTAGCCTTCAAACGGCCCGAAAGTAAGCACTGAGATGAAAGTAGAGGCGACGACAAAAGCTCTCATCCATCACAAGAAGCGCAAAACGCTAAGCATCACAAGGAGTAGGGCTACGTTTTTATCCAGTCCCTAAATTACTACTCATGGCAAGCAAAGCACCAAATACTGACCGTACGAGAGAAAATCCACATGCTAACAAGTAGCAACACCAAAACCACGAGTGATTACAGCAAAAACTTGTCCCCAAAACAGCACCGATCACACGACAAATCAAACATCTACTACAGTTACTGTCCTTTGTTGCCTGCCTGGTGCATTTACAGCTCACGGTGCAAGCCCCGGTGCCAGCTTCTACTCGACGCCCTCGGCGGATTTCTGCACCAGCACGACGCCCAGGGTGATGGCGGAGGCGTAGATAGAGTTGGGCACCTTGCGCACCACCTTACCGACGCCGGGGACTCCCTCGGTCGCCCTCTTGGTCGCCAGCGCCAGCGCGGGGGCGGCGACCAGTGTGATGAGCAGCTTGAAACTGATCGCGCAGAGCGACTCGGCGGTCAGCTTCCGGATGAACTCCGCGAACTCCTCGCGGTCCAGGAGGCCGTCGAGGTTGATGTCATACTCCTGCATGTTTCAGAAATCAATTAAGGCTGCACATATCGAGATCAGCCGAGACAAGATGAGGGGGGAAAAAGAATAAAAAACTACCAGTACATTAAGCAACGGAAAATTCGTCAAGAGAAAAAAAGTTTTCAAAGGCTATTCAGATGTATCGGGGGGATACAAACGAGTTCAGACTTCAGAGTCGTAAACAATAACTAACTGGGAATGTCTAGCCTTTATCCGAATATTTTATTTCTTACAAACATCTAAATTTTAGACTTTTAGATCAAAGTATCAAACCATCCATCAAAACACAATCTCACATCCCTTCACGTCTTACGGATCTCACCGCAGATTCAATACTCCAAAATTTCGATGTTTTTTTGCTAAGAAAACATCCGGGTGATGTTTATCAAAAACCCTAACTATAATACTATTTCTAACTTCTAGGGTGCGTCATAGCCAACAGATTCCACAGGAGCAATTAAGCTAAATCGCTAAAACATAGAGCATCCCTCACAAACTGAGAGAATCAAAGAGCAGAAGCCAAGATTACTTTGCTTTCAACAGAAGAAACAACTGAAGAACACGATATCCAGTTGACCAAAACTAATAAAAATGAGACGCATAGGGAGAGAAGATTGTGGTTACATTCATCAACTCCTTGAGCTTCTCCTTGGATGGGGGATCGTAGTGCGGCCCCGGCAAGTACTTGTTGATGTCACTGCCCACAGCAATAACAAGAACCAATCAGGAACATCTGATAAGAATGACATGAACAAACAACAGGATAGACGCTAGAACTTCTAGGAATCGATCGGCTGTTCTACTTGTAGACGCAGAGGACGGCGATGTAGACCTCCTCGAAGGTGAGGGCCTCCTTCTCGCGCTTCTTGGTGTCCTCGGTGAGCCGGTCGAACACCTTGTCCGTGATCTTCCTCACCTGCCTCTCCTTCCAGTGCCTCCCTGCGTCAATTTGAATCGTCTTTCAGCTCCAAGAGTTCAGTTCTCCCAGGTTTGAATCGAGTGTTGAGAAGAAGAGATGGTGTAGGGGTTGGTACCTTGGAGCTTATCTTGGAGAGACGCCCAGGCTTGCCCCATGGCAACGGTGGAGAGGAAACAGAGAGATGGAGACGAAACTATCTCCGTGGAGCTCGTGATTCTGGCTTAGCCTAATCTGTTAGGTGGACACTCTCTCGCCTCTTGTGATTTTGGTTGTTTCTTCGGAGCTTATGCTATGGGTACTCGATATGGGTTACACAGGGATTACGCATCTCTCTGCGTAGTGCTAGTGCTAACATAAACAACACCTCTAACTTAAAAGAAAAAAGAAAATGCAAAATACAGCAGGAATAAAAGGTATTTTAGTTGGTGGAAAAGTTTAAGCTCAAACTTAAACTAAGAAAGAAAAACAATCTATACTGTTCTCGAAGCAAAATTCGCTAAAATGGAGAGCTTACAATTTGCAGATCTTATATACCTCCACTATTACGTGTATTATTGCTTCTGATTGTACAGAATGAAATTAATAATTTAGCAATTAATTACTCCTCTAAAGAAAGGCTAATCACTGGTCTTTTTTCAAGTAGCTGTACGCATAGAGAGATACTCACTGCAGTCAGAAATAGTTGCTATTTTAGATATTGACACAATCTTGAAAACACAACTTTGACCACTAATCTCTATTATAATATATTTATAAAATCCAATAAAATTATAATATTAAGAAAATACTTTTGAAGACAAATCTATATGTATGATTTTTATGTATCCAATTTAAATATTTAAAAAGATATTGACGATCAAAGTTTCAAAAGTTTGAATGTACCTATATCCAAAACGACAACCATTTCTGACGGGAGAGTGTATTTGCTTTAGCTCAGGCTACAAAAAGATCTTTCATGCAAAATTTCGGTGTTCCAGATATGATCTTAGAATACTTTCCTTACTAAAAGAGACGTGTGCTTTCAGTCGGTGAGTGAGGACTAACCGTTTTACATAAAAGCAACAGTGTTTTACCACAAAGTGCTCAAATCTTTTTTTTTTAAATTAAGGCAGGAGCTCTGCCATTCATTTAAGAAGAGAAAAACCAAACGTTTTTACAAAAGAGCCAAGGAAGGCTCTTGGCAGAGATTGAAAAGGCCAGGACAAAGAAAACTTAGAAGAAAAACAGCAACCTCAAGCCTCCTCTTAGAAGGAAAAGGGACTTTAAACGACAGAGAGAGAAAAAGGAAACCATGATACTGAAATTGTTGACTCTCGAATCGTTCTCTCAGCAGTGTGGTCTGGGCGAAGTCACGATGTACTAGACTACTGGTGCATGAATTTTGAGGTTTCTCAATATTCCAGATGAAGGAATATAACACCCTGTTTGGTTGGCACTTGGCAGTAGTTGAGGCCAAAATCACGGAATTGGAATCGGATTCCAGTTGCGAAGGTGTTTGACAGCCACAGAATTGGAATCATCAATTCCACCCCTAATTCCAGTACTCGAGCCACAACTAACTCCGGTTCTTTTTTCTCCCCATGTCAATTGTTTGGAACACTGTTCTACATAAAGGCCAAAGTGTTTTATAACACCAGCCCCACAAGATCTTGACGGCTCAGACCATTGTGTGAGCAGCGTGGTCTGGATGAAGTCACAGTGTACTAGTTCATCAGGGTTTGAAGTTTTTCAATATTCCAAATGAAAGGATCAAAGGTAATTCAAAACGATGTGTCGTTCCCGTCTGAATTTTATGTAAAGTCTAGTTCTGAAATAGCGCATAAGCATGCTCTGTGTGACTGTCGATGGAGGAAGCCAATGCACATCACTTACAGGTCATGTTTAGCGTGGCGATAACTTTTTTTGAGAAACAACTTTCGACTGGACTGAACAGTTAACCTGAATAAATTTGGTGTTCGGCAGACTGACTTTTAGATAGGCTGGTTGGCTGTTTTGAGTTGAGAAATATCTAAAATACCCCCGAATGAGGATAGTTAGGTGAAAACATCTCTTTTATATGTGGTACAAGTGGGTAGTTTCTCCCAACTTTAATGGTAAATGCAAAACCTCGTCCCGCAAAAATCACGATAAGCTAGGGGTGGACGGCTTGCTGGCTACAGCTTTTCATAGTATAAATGGGTCTGAAGCCCAATCGTAAAGTCACTACGGAAGCCTACCATTTGGGAGAGAGCTTCTCCAAAAAGGAATGCCACTACAAGAGCTTCAAGCTTTAGACTTCAGCCCTGTTTGGTACTGCTCCAGCTCCACCAAATTCATGAATCTGGTGGAGCTAGGTATATATAGCTCCACAGATCAATGAAGTTGGATCTGTGGGTATATTAAGAGTGTTTAGGTAGGTCATATTATTTAATTTTAAACTAAAAATATAAACTTAATTCTATTTATTTTTGCCTACAAGATTCAGATCTGACGTGGAGCCAGAATCTAGAGCTCTACTAAACAGAGCCTTCCCTTGAAAAGCACGCCTCTGAACATCTAAAAAGCCACTTATATAAGTCTCTAAGAAATCATAACCCGTTCAAGAAATCATATTTTGGTCACTTTCCAGGATTGCCGATTACGGTTGTTCCGTCCAGCTGTTTGGATATACATGTGCCATTTCAGATGTCAATGGCCTGTAACTTCAATACAACATCACATATCACACAGCAGAAAGCAATGATAGCGTAACCTTGGGCGGTTTCAACTTCAGCTGATCGATTCAGGTGTCCGTTCACTGATTGCCCGCCCGGACGTCGAACAGGAGCATGAGCCCGACGGAGAAGACGGTGAAGAGAAGCGGCGTGGGCACCTTGTCCACCGCGTCCCTCATCCTCGGCACCTGCCTGCCGGCTTTCTTGGCCGTCACGGCGAGCAGCGGCGCCGCCAGGAGCGCGACCGCGGCCTTGTTCGCGAACACGAGGCGCAAGTCATTCCTCACCCACTCGATGATCAGATCCCGGAACTCCTGCTGAGTTATCCCGTCCGCTTTCTGGGCGCGGTAGTGCTGCAGTCGCAGTCAAAGCAAAGAGGTTAGTTCTGGCATACGCATTTGTTCCCCCCGGTTAATTCGGTTTAAAAATAATTTAATTTTTAAAAACTAGCTACCGAATTTCTCAGATCAAAATAAAAAATCGAACCGTTATAACCGAAAAACTCGATCAGTTAACCGAATCAACGCATCTGCAGCTCGTCTCCCTCGCAAGCATATCTCAATTCGAACTGAAGCTAATAGCTACCTCTTGCTAACAACAAATCGCATAGCACAACTCATATTAGAGTCAACGCAAGCTACGAATCCAACTACTTGAGGTGAACACAACGAGATCTACAGCACACAAAGGAGCAGATCTAGGCAAGCCATGAGATCTACAACACACAAATGAGCCGATCTAGACAGATCGATTCAAGGTCAGTCCCTAATCGAGCAAGCCGAGGAGGGGATCGATCGGATCGAGGGGGGAAAGGGGGCACTCACTGAATCAGTCTTCAACGAGGTAGTTGAAGGTGTGACTGTCGCAGTTGTAGGTGAACTTGTTGGCAGGGAGCTTTTGGAGGTACTGAGCGGCGATGGTGGTGAAGTTGCTCATGAACTCAATGTACTTCGCCAGTACCACTGTACCGCGTGCCACGAATGCATATATCAGTAATTGCTGCCCTATGGTCTCATCTCTCGCCTGCCGGCCTCGACTCCTCTCTCTCTCTCTCTTTCTGTTCACTACTGAAAGCTACCGCTGGTGGGGTGATGGAGATCGCCAGAGATAGGGATGGCGAGGCAGGTGGAGAACAGGAGGGGGGAGAGAGGAACGAGAAGAAGGACAGGTGGAGGATGCGAATGGCAGATCGGTGGGGATCAGAAATTAGGAGATGGTGAATAGTGATTCGGTAGGATCAGGATTTGGGGAATAGGCGAATTGCCTATTCAGTGTTCGGTATTTTCTGTTTTCAAAAGCAAACAAATGAACTGTACACTGAAAATCGAATAATATCAAAATAAAAAATCAAAATAATCAGTTAATTCGGTTTAATTCGATTTTTCGGTTTCGGTTTAAAACACATCCACCCTACCATAGGCTACATTTCGATGACACGAGGAGTCTAGATTCTAGACGGAGACCGACCGGGACCCCATCAAGAATGGATTATATTCGTCACCTGGACGGAGCCAGCTAGCTCTGCTCACCTCTGACGATCCGCCTCCTCTGTCCTCACCGCGAGCAGGGAGAAGGACGTGCAGTGTACAATCATACAGGGGTCCTTTTTGTAAAAGAACATATGCCTAAGGACTTGGGCTTCGTCACGGGTTTTCCTGACCTCATATACCGTTTATATTGGATCTAACGGCTAATGTAAAACGAACTTGGATAATTTGGTGGGTCTAATTGGACCGCGATTATTATTCGCGATATAAATTGGTTGGGTTGCATCGTTCGTCCGTCTACCAAGCTTGAATAGGCCCATCTTTAGTTGTCCGGCGGCGGCATATTTACTGTTTATCTCTTATCCTGCTTTATCTGGGTCGAGTAAATCTGATCGGACGGTTGACAGAGATCCAACGGCACAATTCGACGTGGCTATTAGGGGTGGGCATTCGGTTTTTTCGGTTTGATCGGTTCGGTTTTTTCGGTTTTAAAATAATTCGGTTTTTGGAAACTAGCAACCGAATTTCTCAGACCAAAATAAAAAACCGAACCGAATTAACCAAAATATTTCGGTTCGGTTAATTCGGTTTTTCGATTAACCGAAATATGAATAAACACTAGTTAGATTAGATTTAGTCCTTCTCATATCGCAACATAGAGTAGGGTTAAACCTACACAATATTCATAGATTATTACAATATAAATATAATAGAACATGTGAATATACCAAACATATACATAAATGTATTAGAATATGAGAATTGTTTAGTAATTTTAGGAAGAATATTATAAAAGTGGTATTGTATGTGGGCTATTCGGTTATTTCGGTTTTTGAAAGTCAAAAACCGAACCGAAAACCGAATTATACCGAAACAAAAACCGAACCGAAAACCAAAAACCGAATAAACCGAATTAATCGGTTAATTCGGTTCGGTTCGGTAATTCGGTTTCGGTACTAGGCTATCCACAAAACAGAGAGAAACGGCTCCTTCCCAACACGGCCTGACCTCGCCGCAGCCGTCGCTCGCCGCCGCTCCGCCGCCTTCCAGCCACCGGTGCTTTCCATAACCAATTTTATGATTTTTTTTTGGAGGTTACAGGCTTCTGCCTCTTCCCTCCACTGAGAAGATTCTAATCTTCGTGATGCAGTGGAGCGATGAACCCACTCCAGGCAACACCGGTGATGTTGACAGGTACGTAAATCCAGCAATTGTTTGATGCCTTCTCAAAAGAGTGCGACGCGAGAAAACATCGGATAAAAGAACATACTCTACACCTGCCTACTAATTATTTTCATAACCCATGCATTCTTGAACGTTGAAGTCTTGAAAAAAGAAGCAGCTTTACTTTGAGCCATACCTGGATTTTTTCCGTGATTTTCATCATACATGGAGGGTCCTTGTGAGGACCGACCAATTGCTTGTTGATCGAACTAGATGAAATGTACAACAAATTAAACGGAGCAAAGTTAGATAAAACGCAGAAAAGGCCAAAGGGATCGATGCTAATAAAACCATAGAACAAGGTGATTGTCAGTTTCTCACTTGTAAACCATGAGGGTGGCGACGTGAAGGGAGTTGATGTCCAGGAGCTTGGTGTTCTTGTCGGCCAATTCATCGAAGACCTTGTCACAAATTCTTCGAACACTCAACTTGCCTGCAAGCAACACAGGTTACATCACATCGTTAAAACATCGTTGTTAGAAGTATGTCTCTTGGCCCTACATCATCCATTCAGAAAACTGCATACATCTCTGTTCTTTTCTTCTTCAAGGCAAAGTATTCTTATCTTGAAAACTGCTCGCACAGTAACACTACAAGAACAAGAAGAGAAGAGAAACGAAAAGGAAAGAAAAGAACAAGACTGCAGAAGAATTGAGGTGAGATGTGGTTACCCTGTGCTCTGTCCCACATGCGGCCGAAGAATTGCGCCATCCTCCTCTCGCTGAGGAGTGGGGGGAAGAAGACTAGCAGAGAAGAGGTGAGGAGGCTAGTATTTATGTTGTGGGGAACCTTTAATTGTATGGGTTTTGGATGCCGCAGTCGCTTGCAGGGAAGGTCAGAATCAGCAGGTTGCTAATCGGTGAACAGTATGCCTCCCTGGCTCCCTCCCTATGGGGCACCACTCCTTTCCTTGCCCCTCCAGCAACTTAAAATTACTTGAAATCAATCTCGATTCCTACCTTTTCTCTTATGAACACGAAATCGAAGCACCAAAGCACCTAGTCCAGATTCTGAAACTCAAACCTGAACCTTGGACTGTTCCCGTGGAAGATAGCTACGGAGGGGGGAAAAATGGTGGCTAGTTACCAGTTGCTAATGGGCTTGTGCTACATGGGATCGTGTACGCTATTACTTTCCGGCCTATCAAGATACGTAAAATCTCCACGGGCCCTCGCGGTCGCGGCACGGGACGTCCCTTCGTGCTAGCCCCAACACGAGCGGAACCGCATGTTCCACTACCGCAAACTGCTAGTTTTGCTTTGTTTTGCTTCGATGCTGCCAAAGAAGATGGAGCAAGCTACGTCGATCTCTTCATCTTCCCGTAACCATGGTTCGTTTCATTTCCATGCCTGCTAATTTCCCATGCTTTCAGTCTCCTTTCTCGAAAGAAAGAACAGCTTCAATTCAGAAAAGCAACAACAGGCAAGTTTTTGGTACTGACGATCTGATGGTGGTGTTCATCTTTCTTCCGTTATATCTTTCCTTTTCATGTACCTTCGAAGTGAGGGTGCCAGATGAAATGGGGATGGAGCAAGTTTTGTCTGATCTGCAGGCGTTGAAGAGGCTCTATGGGCTGCTTCACAGGGGCCGGGCAGATGAAAATGTAAGATCGACCAGCATTTTGCCTGGATTGTTTTCTTCAAGTTTCTTCAACTGTGTTTGGGAGTATAAATTTAGTCTCTGAAGGATGAACATTAGGCAGAGTATAACCGAAAACAATGACTCTATTTTCAAAACCGATATGACGAACATGCTTTTATTTTGAAGTTAGAAATTAACTTGAAGCGAAGCATGGTTGATTGCCACCGGAAATCTGACGCTTCTCACTCTAAAGATGATTACAGTTCGTGACCGTCTTCAGTTGCAACGCTAATTCTGTTCTAACATTTGTGTAGTTAGATGAGACATCGAGAGCTCTTTTGATGAGGATGCTAGATGATGCTACCCAGCAGGCTCTCCTGAGGCAGGCAAAGGTAATTCATTTCGTGCAATTGCAATGTGCGTCACTAATCACTTCAGTTCAGTTTGTTCTGGGAAAATGCTGATCAACGGAAAGATCATTTGTTTGCAGATGCTGTCAGGTCCCCTAATGTCTCCTGCGCTGGAGAGGAAGCTCTCCATCCAATCAGATCGCCGGACACGCGACGCCGAGCCACTCCTAGGCCTGAAGCCGATAGCATCACCCAGCCCCAGGCTCGATGCCAGCGAGAGATCCCGCCGGCTTACGCTGCAAAGCTCGGTGAGAAGCCGAGACAGCCACCGCGTCCACGACCATCGCCGTGCAAGAGACGAAAATCTCCTTGCTCGCGTCGCATCCAACCGCTCGTCAAGAACCGCAATGCCGCTGCACCATCCCAATCCAGAGCAGCGCCTTGCCCGCCTCGGCTCCCGCCGTTCGTCCAGAGCTGCAAGGACGCACGGCAGCGGAGAGAACAGGGACAGGACGCACCGCATCTCCGGCCGTGGTGATCACTCGTCGCTGGAGCGCAGCGGCAAGCGCCGCTCCGTCTCCCGCGAGCCGTCGACTCAGGGGCGGGTACGAGTGCATGGCCGCTCCACGGGCCGGCACGTGGGAGCGGAGGGCTTCTCCACGCGTCGTTTCGGGAGGATGGACTCTGGGTTGTCCACGACCATGATGTCGCGTCGTGGCTCGCCTGGGCGCGACGCGGCTACGCCGAAGCGGTCCTCGTCGAGCAACAGGACGGTCACGATCAGCAGCCACATCAGGTCGAACCGGGAGATCATGGAGCGCTGCCTACGCCGTGCTGATGAAGAAGCTGAAGAAGAGAGCCCGTCGCGGCGACGGAGGAATGACGGTGCCGTTGCTGCCAGTGTCAGCGTGGGCTGGTCAAGCCGGCCGCGGCGAACGCTGAATCGGATCGACTCCGGCAGCACGTACAGCAGCAGCTCATCAGGTGCCGCTAGCTCGTTTCCCTCCACGAGCCCCATGGTGTCGTCGACGTCGGGCGCTTCAGCTTCCTCGTCCTCCTCAGCGGTGTCTCGGCGAGGCAATGCGCGCCCGGACTACGCACTTGAGGTGTCAAGCACGTCGAGGATCCGACGCCGCCGGGAACGCCAAGAGAGGCGGGAGGGCCGGCTGACGAGGCTCAAGAACAAGCTCGCCCTGGTGTTCCACCACCACCACGACCATCACCACCACCACCACCATCACTTCGGGCGCGGGCGGTCGGGCAGCCAAGATGGCCTGTCCAGGCGCGACCGCCGCGCCACCAACCACAGCATGTCGCCGTGGAGGTACCTCGGGGGCGTCTTCCACCGCGCAAAAGGCCACGATGGGGACAAGAAGACCACGAGCCGTACGGTGGTAAGCGTGCCGGGAAAGCGGCGCGGCGGCGGCAGGCAGGTGCACGCGCTGTTCGACGCGCTGGTGCGGCACATGTGGGGCGCGCCGCGGAGGGCGCCGGCGCGAACCAGGATGAGGCGGACGGGCAGCCGGGCGCAGGTCAAAAAGCTGCATTGGTGGCAGCGGCTGAGGCGAAGGCGCGGCCGGGCAGAGGTGGCCGGTAGCCGCAGGCCACGTCGCCGTTTAGGACAAGGAAAGGCGGTTTAGTATTTGGGTTCTTGGGTTCTTTGTAGTACTGTGCATGGATTCTTTTTAATACTTGGGTTCACTTTTTCATCAGGTTGGGGGGGTTGATCTTATGTACGATATCATATGTTCAGGTAATTAATCCCAACAAGTTTTTTCTGAGAATACACGGTGCAACATTATCAAAGAAGCTCAGATCATGACATAACAAAGCAGATTGAATCAGAATATGCTTCTTGCATTGCATTTGAACCACTCCATTTTCACAACAATTTCCTTTTCAGATCAATACTAGCCTGACGAGGCTCACCACCACAACTTTTAAAAGCTTATGAATTTTCAGCTCACATAATACTCTTTTGAGTCTAAATTTATAGGGCGTATTTTCTCTTGACATATAGACCAAGGAGATATTGAAAATAACTAAACTACCTCTAATTATCTTTAATCACTATATTTAATGCATTTACGCAGAGAATATCAAGTAAATCAAGATATTTATTAGGGGTATAAATGGAACATCACACTAATTTCATTTTAACATAAAATATGACCTATATTATAGATAAGGCCATTAAAAAAATACACCTTATAAACTTAAACTTAGAAGGATGGAGTAGTAAGGATGCCTGTAGCCATAAAAGGTAACAGGAGATTGGAAATCAACAAAATTCTCACATTAATTTGTTCAAAAAGATACTTGAAAGGCAATATTTACCAACTAATCACTAAGATTTTTTTGGAAGTTTAACAGGGCTGCTGCTTAACTGCAGCGGCTTATTCCGTGATTACGAATAAGGAATTACAACCAGAAGTGACAATGCAATTTCTTACAATACCTCCCAAACAAATAGATAATACGAGTTTGCCATTATTTGTAGGACAGTTTGCACAGGAACCTTCAGTTCTTCACAGTGGTGACATGCCTCAGAAGCATCTGGATCACCTCTGGGGAGATATTTGCAGCCTGCTGCTTGAGTTGCTCAATTTTTGCCGCTGTCTCTTGCTCAAGACGTTTGACGTTTGCACCAGAGTCACCACTACTCTGGAAACAACAAGAACATAGAAAAACTGAAGTCTTGTCATCTTATGAACAAACAGGGAGGATGGGTTGGTGTACATACCTCTGCAACCTTCCTCTGGAATTCAGCCTCCATCTGGGCACGGTATTCAGCTATTTCCTTCTCAGCCTCCTCTTTTGCTTGCCTAAGCCTTGCCAATTTAGCTGCCAAACACATAGAACATGTAAGTTTCAGCAGCAGACTTTTATTACCGGAAAATATAGACTTTTGCTTCTTAGCCCCATAGTTGCTGATAATACCCACAGAAGCTCAAACAGACATTTCTACAGTAAATTGTTCCCAATGGACCATGTTTTGCTAATTGGACAAAGAGTAAAAAAAAGTACTTTCACCTTTTCTTTTCATGACTCTGATTGCTATCTGTGATTTTTAACAATATATTCGCATCTAACTTTAGAGTGAGATGACATGCCCTAACAAGTAACAAAGGCATTACTATACTATGGGTAAAGAACTTTCAGTATGCTGAAGACCGTGCCATAAACCAGATGCAGATTTCGTTACAGCTCACAATGGAACAATATGTATATTGCTACATCGTGACTAATCCTACAGACATTGATGGGCATACCAAAACACAAGAAAGAACGTTCTCTTCAGTCAACAGAACAGAACTCAACACAAAAGGTACAATACATATGGTACTTGCTACCTAATGATATGATTAGTTTGTAATACTTAAAGGCCAATCATAAGAGAATATTACCAGTCCTAGCTGCATTTACAATTTGTTGAGCCTCTTGCTCTGCAGCCAGCAATTGTTGAATTCCACTTTGGCGCCTGTTTGCGTCCATCTCCGGATTGCTGGGTAAAGAATCAGAATTCAGAACTTATAAAACATAACGAGAAGAAAGCATCATTAGATGGCTAGGTAAAAACAACCGAAGTATGGCACATCTACACTCGTAGTAAACAAAAGTGGGGAAGCTTATATCACTACATTATGTCAGATGTGGAATTTTATGTCATTATCCAAATCATGGTAGCTGAAAGAATAATCCCCTGCATATGTTGCTTGAAGAGGCTTAGTAAGTAATAATTGCCCGGTCCTAAGTCCTAACTACCATTGAGTTGAAAACTAATTAGGGCACTTACCCTACACTATACTATTACTTTAATCTCAAAATCTTTGGATCTATACAACCAATTCTTCATAAGCTTAGCATCACCTCAACCTCAAACTGTAAATCCAGATCAAATTATATAAGATCTAGAAACAGAAGCCAGCTACCCAACAAATTAGCAATTCATGACACTCTTTGGTTCTTCTAAACTGATAGGATCGGCAACTAAAGTCCAAATTGCACAACGGAAACCAACAGAATAAAATCAAGAAACTGTGCCCCCCTCTAGCGCAATGGGTTGCCACCCAGATCCTCCCAAATCAATGCAACACGATAGCAGTAGGAAAAGAAATCAAGAGAGAAATCCGTGGAGAGACGGATCAAGTTCATACCTGAAGCAGGAGGGGTAGACCTAATCGTCCTCTCGGGTCCGATGGGGAAAAGTTCGTCCTCTCGGGTCCCGTCGAGGTTGAAGGAAGCAGTGGAGAATCCTTATATTGCGCTGTGGTGTGGTGGCCTAGAAATTTGCAGCCCATTATATGTCGAGACCTAATCGGTTCCGAAAGCCCACTAATACCAGAGCCCAGTGCCCAACGCCGAAAACACTGCAAGCGCAAGCAGCAAATATCTCCTCATCCTCTCGGCTTCTCCCATCCAAATTCCAAACCCCTCGCCATTTCACCACCCCCTCCTCTCCGTCGCCAGCTACCTCTTCCCACGCCATGGCCACCGCAGCGCGAGCCATCGCCGCCGCCCGCCCGGCGCAGCAGCCGCTTCTCCTGTCGCGGCGCCTCCCGTCCTCCTCCGCTCGCCCCGTGCGGCCTCGCGTCCGCGGCGTTGGGTCCGTCCGCTGCATGGCGCGGCGGCCCGACTCCTCGTACTCGCCTCTGCGGTCGGGGCAGGGCGGCGACCGCGCTCCCACGGAGATGGCGCCGCTGTTCCCCGGCTGCGACTACGAGCACTGGCTGATCGTCATGGACAAACCCGGCGGCGAGGGCGCCACCAAGCAGCAGATGATCGACTGCTACATCCAGACCCTCGCCAAGGTCGTAGGGAGGTAATTCGGACGCATATAACTCAATCTAACTACCCAACTCATGGGTGCTTCGCGGAATGAGACTAATTTTGGTTGTGTGGTGGGTGCTGGTGTGTAGTGAGGAGGAGGCGAAGAAGAGGATCTACAACGTGTCCTGCGAGCGATACTTCGGGTTCGGTTGCGAGATTGATGAGGAGACCTCCAACAAGCTGGAAGGTACTCAGCAAGGAATTGTTATTTATTTCCATATTTTTGATGCACATTGTGATAGTTGGATGTCAGCTTAGGTTTTAAATCTCAGTTCATGTACAGAGTGTTCAGATTTTTTTTGTTGATTAACTTGATAATTCATGCTTTTGCTAATTGTGGGCCAAAATGTTTAAGGAATGCCAAGGATTTCATACATGTTGAGAAAAAGGCAAGTTGTTACAGCCTTAGGTCTGTACTATGTTAGTAGAGAGGCTGAATTGTGTCGAACCATCGTAATCTATGACCCTTTTGTAATGGGTTCAAGTACCTCGCTGTTTCTAGACCTCATTTGACAATTGGGTTGTGGTTTGTTACTGTGACTTTTGCTGTTGTTGGTTTATATCAGAGACATGGTGTGTTGATATCTAGATTCTAGAAGCGTTATTATGTGGATAAGTGCTGATATAAGCATTGTCATATACACATTTGTTGAATATTCAGTAGCTAATCTAAAGAGATAATTTGCTGTTAGATACTGCTTAGGGTTTTGTAACTAAGCATTTTTGCACATGTGCATCTGTTTAATGTCAGTAGTTAATCTAAAGAGATCATTTGCTGTTAGATATTGGTTTGGTGTTTTGTAACGGTGGTTTGTGTTTTCAATATAACAGGGCTCCCAGGTGTTCTTTTTGTGCTTCCAGATTCCTATGTTGATGCTGAGAACAAGGACTATGGTGGTAAGCTTATTACTTGTGTCGTGTATTTCCTTGTTTTGTCGAGTTCTGATAATTTTTTTTCTAACTGTTGGTAGGCTATAATTTATGATTTGCCTGGCAGTAGAACTGGATTTATGATATCTTATTCCAAGGGATTACTTCCCTTCAATTATTCTTATCTAGTTGAGTCAATGCTACTTAATGAACCGTTTTCAGTTTACTAGTTTAGCAATTGAAGTGTGCATTGCGCACTTTGATCCAATATAATCACAATAAATGAGGAAACCTTATGTAGAAGCAGGATGTATCGAATTATTATGCCGTGTTAAGGTTCCAATGATCAAATAATCCTTTTGGAAAGATTGATGTTTCATTTGTGGTTTGCTTGGCTTTCTATTTAAGGGTTTATTCCAACCCTTCAACCCGTTGATATGTGTTCTGAATTCTTACTTGTACAACCATGGCTGATCCTTTCAGACCTGAACTATATATACTACACTTGTGGGCACTTGTTTTTTTTCCCCATCAAGAACAATACTCCAAAATGCGATAAATATGTCTCGGGTGTTCATGTTTGTCTTTCTTTGCAGCTGAGTTATTTGTGAATGGAGAAATTGTTCAACGATCACCAGAAAGGCAGAGAAGGGTGGAGCCGGTGCCTCAGAGAGCTCAAGATAGACCCCGGTACAGTGATCGGACTCGCTATGTGAAGCGGAGGGAGAACCAGGCCTACCAGCGGTGACATGTTGGCGCTTCTACCACAAGTGTCTTAGTGTCAACGCTCTTGCCGTAGATATAGCAGCACCTCCCACATGAGAAATCAGAAATGCCCCCCGTTGTGTTCGCTGCAGTGTAATCTTGCCATGTTAACGCATGTGGACATGTATATCGTGTCTATGTCAACTCGATGAACTTATTAAAGCCCCCCTATTCTGTTGCCCTCATTCGCCTCTCCCCTTTTATCTGCCGTAGTAGAAATCGTAGTGAGTAGATAACTTGCTTCGTCATGGTTAGTGTTGGAGCTCATTTCCACAAATTGCCCATCCGTTTGTTCTTGCTCGAGCCATGATGCCAATGGCAATGTGTTGCATACCGTGCGGTGCACCGTCAGGGCGTTTTCTGCCACTTTCTGGTTCGGTAGCAACGTGGAAGCCATCAGGACGCGGAGGATGCAGGCCGAGATACGTCGAGCAACGTGTGGTGGGGACAGGAAAGGCCATGCCGGCGATTCGCTGCCTTATCGTCCTTGTTTCATCGTGTTGTGCCACACCAGCCGGCAGCCGCCCGTGAGGGCGCTCAAGTCGAGCGTCGGTTGCGCGGAGAGGCGAGATGGCGGGAGCGGCCTCTCTCTCGACCGTGAAGCCTCCCGCGCTGCTCGGTTCCCGCGGCCTCCCTTCCTCGTCCACCTGACACGCACACGCACGCGTCTCCCGAGACTGCACATCTTCTTTGATTTCAGGCTAAAAAGACCGTCTAATTGTCGCTTTCGCCGTGTAGATTCAAGAGTGCTGCCAGGGCAATGCTGAGGGCTTTGAGGCTGCTGCTTACGAAGAGCCCCCGCAATTCCGTATTAAGGGATTTTATCGGGGGCTGCTTCGGCACCGTCTTTGGCTTGGTATGTGCTAGCCGCTTACTCTCTTCAGGATCAACGCAATTCTGTATTGTTTTTTCGATAATACAATGCAGTCCTGTATTAGCACGACACGGCTAAACAAATGCAGCATGATCGGAGAACATTTGACTTGTCCCCAACGGTTCTATTTTTTTTCAGAATAATAGGGTGCTGCCTGCTGA
The DNA here is from genome assembly GCA_036346275.1 of Otatea glauca. NCBI lineage: Eukaryota > Viridiplantae > Streptophyta > Magnoliopsida > Poales > Poaceae > Otatea > Otatea glauca. Next base: position 46,854,812 of record CM070717.1, read on the forward strand.
CCAAATTTTTATTAAGAAAAGCAGCAAACGGTATTGCTTACAACCATAACATCCAAATGAAACAGGAAAAAACTAAAGAGCAAAATATCCCAAAAATGATCACACGTCTGTATGCAGCAACGCGTAATCGGCTTCCTTTTCTCGCTTGCCAGCCATAACCTACTAGGCATTACGACCAGTAAACGGATCAAGCCAACAGCAAAAGGAGCATTTCATCAACATTGACATCATTCAACTTCTTCAGTGCCCGAGACCGACGCTACCTTCTTCAATCCTTCTAACCGCCGGCGCCCAGCCTCTTCCAGCCCTGAAGATCTCGTTCACCACCTGTTCCAGTACATTGGCGCCCCGCAACAACAGCTCCTTGTCTTCCTCCTCCTGCCATAACGCCCATTGTCGGAGCCAATGACATAAAGAGAAGATTAGTTTAGGCGGATCCCATGTAAGGACTCGGAAATTTAGACTAAGCAAATAAAATCATTAAGCATCTAATCAAGAAGATAATGGGCAATTAAACTTAATCACCAATGTTATGCATAAGTCAATTAGAATGACCAATATACCCCCATGGTAACAAGTAAAAGACATAGGGGTAGAAAAGTAAATAGAGCACAGTGAAAAGGATAAGACCAAGTCACAGCCGGTGCATTCCCCTTCTCTTCACCACAACCGAGAGACAACCAAGCAGCACAGCTCATTCTTCCCCCATTGCGACATTCCAACCGAGAGAGAGAGAGAGAGAAAGAGCAAGCTAGTGCATTCCCCTCTCCAATCAGTTCCAAATCGAGAGCAAGGCAAAGCACCAGCCGAAGCACAACTAGGAGGAGAAGGCTGAAAGAAGAGCAACCGGAGGGGAAGAGCAAGGAGGAGCAGCTCGAGCCGAAGCTCAAGGAACCAGCCACCTCCACCAGTGCCTCCACCCAACACCAGCTTCTTCACCATCAGCACCTCCATCAACCCCAGAACCGAACCCACTCCCTTAGGTGCACAAGTAAAGCAGTAGCATTCCTAGTAATGTAGTATACAGAGATGAGTATATCAGGTAGAGTAGCAAGTAGATCGGGAAAAACCATAGTGGTCTCAATAGGGGAGCCAACCCTAAGGGCTGCGAGGAGTGTGCCGACCACTACCATGCACTCCCCGGTGTGCGAGCGTTGCCGATGTCATCACCTCGCCTCCGAACCTAGAGCACCACCCCCTAAGTCATCATAGACCATACTCACCTTATAACACATCTAGCCATGCTTAACTCAATCCACCAGAAAACCTGTAAAGCAAAGCCCCAATCAACATGGAAAGTGCAGTAGAAACCCAAAGATCCAAACCGAGTATAGGCTGGCAAGGGAAGTGGGGGGCTCGGTCGGTGTCGAGGCTTGGCTACTCGCCGAGCAGCCGAGCCAAGGGCGGAACCGAGGGAGCGGCCGGTGGGCCGAGGTTAGAGCCTGGTGCGACCGAGCAGCAGCAGGCCGACGTAGAGCCAAATAGGAGTAGGAGAAGAATAGAGGGAGAGGAAGAGCTAGGGAGAGCCGGGCAGGAAGCTGGCCAGTAGAGGCTGCTCGGTCCAGAGAGGAGAACCGAGTGAGTCGGCTAGGAGTGAGAACTCGAATTCGGAGGAAGAAGAGCAGAGAAGGAGAAGAAACCGAGAGCCAAGGGAGTTTGACTCCCGTGAGAAGAGATAAAAAATGAAATGAGTAACCGAGAGAGCACAGGGAGCTCAGTTCCAGGGAGAAGAAAAAGAAAAGAGGGAAGAAAAGAAAAAGAAAAGAGAAAAGAGAGAGGGAAAAATAGGGAGAATGTTTTTGGTTGTCGCGAACCGCGATTGGTTAGCTAATCCTTTAGCAGTACATCTAAAAAATTAAAAAAGTTAGTAAATAATCGTGATGAATTAAATAAACAGTTATATAAAATTTGCAAATGCATGAACAAGTAAAAATAGGAATTAACACCCTTCTCTAAATAAGATTGCAATTGTTGGAAATGGTTGGACGCCATAAATCACACTAAAATTAAGTGCCATAGATTTAATACTCTATGATTTCAGGACAAGAACTGAACCCACCAGCCAGCCAGTTCCATAGTTCGAGCGAGGTCGAACCTTTCGATTCTATAACATGCATACCAAGCTTCCTTTGATCATTATTTTATTAAATATTTTCAAATGCTTTTATATACTTACATATATCATCACTGCATTGGAAAACTTATATTACAAATGAAAACCTTAAATCGGATGTGGATGAAAAGTATGGATTGAGAAATGGAATGATGGGTTGATAATTGGATTTTGGTATTTGGATTGGCTTATCCAGTTAATGGAGTAGTTGGTGTATGTTTATCATGGTTGGTAGAGGGCGCCTATGAGAAGTATTATCATGTCGGTGGGGACCTCTACATAGGCTATAATATAAGATCAAACAATTAACACTTGGGTAATGAGCCGTAATTACAGTACCAACCATAGTGTGTGAAATCGATCAGAAAAGGTTGTCCTATGAAAGTATTAGAATCTCCATATTGGGTAAGAAATCTAGTGCGTGCCTCTAGGATATGTCGATAGGCCCGAAGGTGCAGGCAACTTTGGTGACGGTATATTTGAAGCTATGGGTAGAGTTACTACCAACGGGTAGTCGGAGTACAACTGTAACTACGAGTCTGTAGGACAACCTGAGATAGGTGTCCCCGACTTGAGTAACAGAGTTGAAGATCTAATACTGGAGTAGTGATAAACATTCTGGGGCCTCACAGGATGGGTTCATTATGGGTAAAGTGATACAAACCTGCGCAGGGTAAAATAATGAATTCATGCATGTCTCCTGGATTGGAGGCTACGGAAGTTAAGTCTGTCTCATATATGGTGTTAGTAGCTGTTTTCCAAAAATTAAAATAGATAACCCTTAAAAAAAACCAAAAACCTAATTTCTGTAAAAATAGATTTTGAGGGAAGGTGATCATTAGATGGACTTGGATTGGATTGAGATAAAATTTATCTATTGCATTTTTTGCTAATAACGCTTGTTGAGTACTTCTGTACTCACTCTTGCTTAAATCCCCCTTTGCTTAGAATGTGAGTCCTATGGATCCACTTACGAGGCATGGAGTGAGGATTGTACGTAGAATTAGGACCTATAGGAGGACGACTACTACTACTATCAGGAGGACTATGGGGTTTAGTAGAGTGTGTCCTCGTTTTGGCAGGTTGTCAGGTTAATTAGATGGCTGTAATATATTTTTGTTGTATTTGGATCGAATGTATAATTATTTTATTGGATATGTAACCCTGTGTGGCTCAATGGACTGTAACAAAGTTTCCATTTTAGTCTCTAATTATTGTTCTGCTGCAACACTTTGAATACGGTATAGTAACTGATAAAGTGTCGGGTTGCCCGATATTTTGTTAGCTACTATGCCAAGATTCACGTAATTAACTTGGTGTAATGGTAGTGTTACCATCATTGCCCCAGGCTAATTATGCGGGTTGCCACATCCCCGCCCTATTACTCTCTTCTGAAAACAAGCTAGGTTCCTTGTTTTCCAAACAGCCCATAACAATGACGCACAACCTACTACAACTAACCTTCTATGCTACCCTTTAACACCATTTAACCGACTCCCAAAGAGAGACTAAGTATCATTTGGTGAATTATTCAATCCCAAAAACAGCTAACTGCAGTCCAAATAAATCTTGCCAAAGAACATCTAAAGCAAAGATGAGAGCTACATTCCTGCGCACCACAAAAGTGACAAGATTTATCCCCAACCCAACCTCTTCTTGCTAAATTGTCCTATGTCAAAATTCGTTGTTTTAGTAGCAACCAAAGAAAAACCTTAATTTTTAGAGGAATTTTAACCTTCCAAATGAATTTGAAAGGATACCTAATCGTCTGAAATCTTAAGGCTTTATAAAAGATCTCATTGTGAAAAGCATCCATCTTACCTTGTCTTCTTCCCTAGACAAGGATACCATGTAGCACAGATTTTGGACCTCCACTTATTGCTCTAACTTATCCCCCATAATGTTCGCTTGAACTTAACATTTTCCCATCCATCACCTAATACCCTAGCCACACAGATGTTTTTGTTATTTGTTATGCTGTACAGTCTGGGATATTTGAGGGCTAATGCGATATCCTATGAATCACTGATCCTTCGCAAAATTGCCGTACCGGTATTGGATACTTATCGAATATGGCGATCCTTCCCGATCGGTATCGAGAAGGATTGGTGAAATTCAGCATTTAAAATTAATAAAAATAATTCTGATCCTTTTATGATACTCCGCGATACTCTCCGATACTTCCAGGATAAAAATACGAAGCCAAGCCCAATCCAAACCATCTTTCCTAACCCTAAAATCACTCACTCACTCATTCCATCTAATCATCTCTCCTACCGCTGACTCCCTTAAAATCCATAGACTCGACAGCCACTGCCCTCTACCCAGCCGAACGATGATTGCTACTAGCCGCCACCTCCTATCCAGCCTCCACCGAACCTACTGCTGCCTCCCCTCCCTTCTCCCTCTGTAGTCTCACCGCCACCATCCCTCTACCTAGCCCAGCGGCGGCCGCCACCTTCTCCCTCTGGAATCTTGTCGCCGTCGCCTTCTCCCTCTACACGCCGCCGTCGCCTCCCTTCCCTTCTCCTTCTACCACTAGCCTGCTACCCAGTCTGCTAATTGTTGTCGTTGCCGTCTTTCCCCTCTACAATCTCACCACCACCTTCTCTCTTTGCAAGCCGCTGTTGCCTTCTCCCTCTGTTGTCGCCTTCTCTCTTTTACATGTTTTATTTTTAAATACATATATACTCGCCGTATCGCTGGATTCTTGTTTTTAGGAAATTGGGTATCGCCGTACCGGTATCACGTATCGGTGATACATAGGGGATATCCCCCGGCCAGAGATCCTCCCAAAATCTAGTCATCTTTCCATTTCCCACAACTCTTCTACAGAAAGCCATAAAAAATCATTTTACAAACACAATTCCTCTCCATAAATGAGAATCTCCAGGCTTCTCATCTACTTGACCCAAAAAATTGTTTGTTTTCCTCAACACAACCTGCCAAATGCCATCTTATTTTCTAATTTCAAGAACCATTTCATAAAATAGTAATATTCATTATTTCTAGATCCAAAATTCCAAGGCCCCCTGGTCTTTAGGCATGCATACCACTGGCCAATTAACCAAATGGTTTTTTTTGCCAAAGGAATCTAGAACAAAAAAAATCCATCCTTTTCTTCACCCCCTTTGGGAGCTTGTAAAAGGATAACATGTACATAGGGAGGCTACTTAAACTTGAATTAGTCAAGATTAATCGACCTCCAATAGACATTAATTTCCCATGACAACATGCTATTTTATCAAGTTTTCTTCTCCCTGAATCAAACCTTCATCTTATTGCAAGTTATATATAGTAGTTTTCCTTTTCCTCCCATTTGCTTTTGCATGATAATATGTCGGGACCCGAATATGTAAATCCAAACCCTCTGTGTATATTACATTAGTCCAGGATCACGCTAGTGCACATAGGCTCAACATAGATGAAAATCACAATCATACACAGTGGAATATAATAAAAACATCATATATTAAATATAACCTATTGACTAACCTTATGGTCGACTTACATGATTATGCCTCGCAAGGCTAAACTGTGAATAACAAATTAAACTGCAACGGAATGAAAAGATAGATAAACCCCTTAGTATACCACAGACAACTGACAAGGCTCACACCCTAAACATTCGTCTCTTCCAGATACTCCTCCAAAACTGACGTAGACTCCTCAATTGGTGATGTTGTTGTTGGCAAGGGTGAGTACTTGAAGCACTCAACAAGTTGTGCACAGAATGCAATTCCAATATAACTATATGCAAGGCTTATTCCAAATGAATGGTTGATATAGCTATTTTGCAATAAAACAACATTTACAAATGAATACAATAAATAGATTGAAATGACAGTAAAACAAATAACATTAATCAGCAACTTTCAGATTTTTATCCAAGAAAACTGGCTCGCAGCCCTAAATCATCTCCAATCCTTCCATGGCATCCGGCCTCCCTTTCCAAGTTTTTATTTTATAAAATCTAACCCTTGACTGTAATTCCTGACATTGCTCAATACCGCGAGCACGGCTATCCGAATAGATTTTACACTTTGCAGAGGTTATGCGCTTTACCCACACGGTATGATCATCTATTGTTGCCAAGCTATTAACACACTTCCTTTGGTGTGTCAGCGAAAAGATCATGACAAAGCCTTTACAAAACCATGTCTTAACCCAGTATTACCTGCTAAGGTTTCAACACCAAAAGGACTGGTTACCATAGTCAGGGCCCCCCTCTTGCGCCATGTGAGTTTCATCGTTCAGTCGGATCTCACACCACCACTGGTAGTATCAAAGCAAAAATATTATAAATTAATTAGCTAGGTCCGTCCTATTCCAGACATGTGGTTGCATACTTGACTCAGGTCAAATGCTTGCAAGGCTAAGTCCTTAGGTTGATTGAGGCAAGACTTCCACAATCCCTCTGCCATTCTGGCCCACCTTGGCACACTGCCCCTTGCCACTTGACCCAATCCAAATGATTATCACCCCAGTTGATTACCAAGCACCACGTGCCATCAACAAGTCAACATCATTGCGTGACAACCTCATCACTATAACTCAGCATTATTGTGTGACAACACTTGACACACCAATTCCATAAACATGTTCTATATTTCATTAATCAAGATTAAGTTGTTATTCCAAAATCATGAGTTACACGTGGTATGGCTAAGCATACTAAACACGATCTAACCAACCCATGTTGATTTATAATATTAACCAACTAGTAATGAACCATCCTATGATGACAATTAATCATGGCATACAAATGACAAGGTAGGGTATAATTCAATTGGGTAGATTAACTAGATCCCAAACTATTTGAAAACTATTGTATACATGAAATAACATGCAAAAATCTGAATTAATATAGCAATTTTATAAAACTGGGTTCAACATGATTAAAGCATAACTTACCTTAGAAAAACTCTTGTTCTTACTCTGGACCTTACCTTTGGTTCAATGATTCCTCCTCGGACACTCCGAGCACTTCAACATCTACACATATCGAGAGAGAACACTAAATAAATACTAAAATAGTAAGCAAACAAACTATACAATTCAAATAAAATTCACCATTAAATATATCTCAATTTTACAATTTTTTAGAAATTTGAATCGTCTCAATCGGAGCTCGATGAAGGAGAACAGGCTCTCGAAAGATTTGAATAAAAGAAAAATGCAGTAAATACAAAAAAATCGATATTTCTCTGAATTATTTTTATATTGAAAAAACCTAATTTCAAAGGTCCTATGACCTTGCCTCTGCCATGCCATGGTAGGAGAGCATGTAGAAAGCCAAAAAAAAAAGTGTAGGGTATAAGTGCTCTGCTACTCACTAAAGATGTGTGTCCATTCTTATCTAATATGTTAGTGCTTTAATAAAGTAGTATTTTGTAATTGAAGGTCTCCCGGTTAGGCCGTGCTATTTCTAAATATTTACTCAAAGAAGGTGAACTCAAAGAAGGTGACTCATACCATAAAAATCATAATGGTCTTGGCTTTCTTGAGTGAGCGACTCGGTCGTCTGAAAGTTGAATGGTCACCTCTACGACCTATGGTCATCACTATTGCCTATGATAATTAACAATGTATTAAGTAAGTAGAAATTAAAAGGCTAACTGATTTTAATAAATAGTTGGTGTAGTATTAAGTATATATCTTCTTAGACTAAATAATAAAGACATTTCAGTTATCACAGTTTATTATTTTGTCATAAAGGTGCTCACATTTTAGTATTAAGTATATATCTTTTTAGACTTTAATAAATAGTTGGTGTAGTATTTCAGATATCACATTTTATTATTCTTAGATTTCAAAAAGCGTGGACTCAATTACGAAAAAAGTGAAAATCATAAAACAGATAAGAACCCGTCTCAAACTAGATGAATTATCAAGTATATGGTGTGTTGGGTGCCAGCAAAATTTGAGCAAACCCTCTAAACATCACTAATCCCTAACATTTTTATGGATAATTCCAATAAATGTTTATTTTCCTTTAAGATTTCTTTTCAGTCCTTAAGATAGTAACTTTCTGTATTTCTCCCTTCTTACCTTGCTTCCCTGTTTTTAATTATCTTCCTTTACATCTTTTTACCTCCTTTTCTAATATCTTGAATGCTTTATACATAGTGAGGAAGTGGCTAGCCTTCCTAATATTGTTCAGTAATACCATATTGTATCGAATTATCATCTTATTATGCGTGGGATCATTTACCATTAAATATAACTAGCCATGGAGACCAACTAAAATCTCTTAAACACAGCTAGAAAATGTGTTGGCAATAAATTTCACTAGCGTAAAATAGTCATTCACTGTCACCACAAGGAATGTGTCGACGATCGGGACCGTCGACCGCAAAGAGGGGGGAAGGATCATACGAGGGGCGAGGCCCAGAGCCTCGTTCGTCCGGGAAGGAGCCTCGGCAGACGCGTAGCATAGGGGAAAAGGACAATCGAACAGGGGACACGAAGTTTATACTGGTTCGAGCCCCCTAGGTCGGGTAACAGCCCTACTCCAGTCTTGCCCGTAGGCGAAAGGGAACTAAAGGCTCCTCGGGGGAGAGCTACAGGAGGAGCTCGACCTCGGGATCACTCGGGAGCAATCACTGAGGGGAGCTTCGTGAATGGTGGAGTGTACAAGTATTACTGCAGACGTATCTGCCTTCTTAGATTTCTTGGGGTGTCGCCTTGTGCGATCTTACTACTGTTGTGTTCTTGCTGTTCTCTTCTTCCCCCCCCCCCCCGATCGGAGTGGTCTTGACGCTTTATAGGCCTTTGGCGCTGATCTCGATGCTGACGTCGGGAGGTCGCCTGTGAGCTGACGGGGGCAGTTAGTCCTAGTCCCCAGGCAGGGGGTCCGGTAGGAACTGTTGGAAAGTGGTTGACCCTAGTTCCAATGCTGGGTTCTGACAGGGGTAGATAGCCCTTTAGCCCCTACACAGAGGGACTGACAAGAGCAGGAGGCCCTAGTTCCCACGCAGGGGACGGGAGTCATATATTTACAGAAGAGGAGACCTGTTTTACATTGGAGTCCGGGCTAGGGGTGCCGAGATCGAGGAGGTCACCGGGGTCTGCAACCAGCTCGGGGATAACCTTGTCCGAGCCTGGGAATAGTCCCCCGAGCTCGGAGGAGGGCGGCTTAAAGCCCCCCCGGGGGGGCACGGACACGCGTCAGGATGGCCGATCCCCGACAAAATGCATTACAAATAGAAGCTTTGTAGTTGATACCCAAATTCATCTCCTCATTTAATGTCTAAGAGAAATCCTTAATGGTAAAGCAACCATTTAGGCTTAGGCTCTTTTTACGGCTGATAGAGCACTTCAGCCATCCTCATTGACATCTTCCACAAGTTACTTATTCCTCTTCAGTTTTCATACTTACATCTCGTCACATAATTGGTTGCATACCTACATAAACAAATAAGAATTATATGCAAGTCATTCGGTAACAATTGAACATAGTGTAAAATATGAAAAAAAAGAAACTACAACAAAATTAAAATGTAAATTTCTTTTTTATTGTTAGTGATATGCCCTAGAGGCACTCATAGATATGATTATATCATGTATATACTTATTATTTATTGAATAAATGTTATTATGTTTCTTGAATGAATTATCATTTATAAATGTTAGCAAGTATGTAACTTGTTAGTGAAGCTCTTCTTTTGTTATATGATATCATTCTAAAAGATTCTAGGTTGAATGTCACTAGTCAGGACACTAGTGACTTATATACTAGCACATGTATTGATTGACGACCATGTTTCACCGGTCATAGATACGAGGATATTAGATCAACGGTGTGGACACATATTAGAGAACATGATATTGGATTGACCCACTTTGAGATATTGTTGAGACTGTTTAATTTCTTTGTGTCATCAGTGGTCTCAAGCAATGGTGATGTATAATCTTTGTACCTGATATCAGCATAGTTTTCTACATGTATAATAGTACACTTATGGGTTATCAAAAGCTACTTCGTAACTGGCTACTAGTCATAAAAGGAGCTTTCGAGTACTCTATGAAACATGCAGAGGAATGTGACTGGTTGGATATGAGATTTGCCCCTCCTAACATAACAGGAGAGATATTTATGGGCCCCTCATTGTAATTAGATAAAGGAAGTGCATGGCCATACCACAAGTGGTCGAAGAGCCAACCACATGAAGGTATCCATCACTAGATCGGGGTAGAATAGTCCATGGATGACAAGTATCTCATCTGGAGTTCAATTAGGTATCACGAGGCAAAAGGAGAATAAACAAACATGTCGTTTATTCCGACTAGATATGAATCGGCCATATGGTGATATAGACTTGTCGTACAAAATCATAAGCTGGTCGATGAACTGGTCGTAAGGAGTTATGGGTTGGTTGTGAGTAGATGTGAACTGGTTGTAAGGAGTTACAGATAGGTCGTGAGTGACTACGACCTAGTCACGGATCATATTGCACAAGGTTCGTCCGATTTGATCTTTATGTACGATCGGAGGTCGTTATGTCCTGCTAAGGACCACAATTGACCAACAATCAAATAGAGTTTTTGGGATACTACTGAGTATACATGAGCCTATAGGCCAAGTGTGTTTGCACTTTGATGGCCCCCTATCATTGGGAGGGTCCCATCAAGGAGCTATATTAAGGGAAGCATAGGGCTGAGGGAGGTGTCGGCTAGCACACTAATGTTCCTCCCCTAGATGTGTGGAGTCCAAAAGAGATTTTACTGCGTAACGGTGTGATCATAAGGAGCTGGTGGGGACGACAATGAGGAGACGATTGGCCTCCAAGGATCAGCCTCCAAGGACGTGGGAACAATCGACTATTTCAACTACTTTACGTGCGCTACGTTGAACCGAGCTACTTCCACTCTACTTCCACTGCACTACGAGTCTAGCGGTAACAATCCATGATCTCTTACTCGTATGGCTTCCTCGTTTACGTGGTAGAAATTTTAATTTATACTAGTGTTCACTTTGCCACTTCTCTTACTCGTATCCCTACATTTGCCACTAAGAAAACTCCTAGTGTTCACTTTGCCACTTCTCCTTTTGCCATTGATCGGTCAGGTCAACTTTTTTCCCACTACCATCATATATGTTATGTTAACGTGTTTTGACTAGCCAAGAGATGCCAGAATTTTCCAAAAAAAGATGACGAGGGTAGAATGATCCTTTCATGCCCCAAGCCCCCAACACACATAATTTGATAGGAGTGGCAAAAACCAATACTACAGGAATGTACATTACAATCGTTTCTTTTTCGTCATCACAGTTGATTTTGGTGGCGATACAAAATCATTAGACAGTGATGAGGCGGCGCTATCACAATCGATTTTCGCCCAATTATGATAAATACATCATCACAATCGGTTCTGATATAGAAGCAATAGTGATGAGACCCCATCACTATCGGTTCTGAGTTAGAAGCGATAGTGATTAGTGATAAAAACAATATGTATCGGTTCACACTCGAAACCGATTGTGATATTAATGCACATCACAATATCACAATCGGTTCTTAGGTTAAAACCCATTGTGATATGCATGCACATGTGATCGGTTCTGATCTCAGAACCGATTGTGATGTGCATCAATATCACAATCGGTTCTTAGGTTAAAATCGATTGTAATATGCATGCACATCACAATTAGTTCTTAGGTGGGAACCGATTGTGATGTACACTTGCACATCACAATCGGTTCTTAGGTGGGAACCAATTGTGATGTAAACGTGCACATCACAATCGGTTCTTATGTTAGAACCGATTGTGATGTGCCCAATGCTACATCACAATCGGTTCTAACCTGATAACCGATTGTGATTATTATTAACACTCTCTCCAAAATCATCTATCACAATCGATTTTTTATAAAAAGTTAGGAACCGACCCAGATGAAGTGATAGTGTTGTACCATTCTGTAGTAGTGAACAAGCATCACTTTGAAGACTCAGTGAAAAAAAATTGTGGCAAAATTAAGAATAGGGGTTTGCTTAGTGGCATTTTTTCCCGTACATAAAAAATGATGGGCAAAAGTTCAGTAAATGGGCTGGGGTTGGTGTTTAACGGGTTGCAATTAGGGGTGCACATTCGGTTAATTCGGTTTAATTTTTTTTTGGTTTTTGAGAATTGCTAACCGAATCGAACTGAATAATTTCAAAAACCGAACCGAATTAACCGAATTCGTCCGGTTCGGTTATTTCGGTGTTTCGGTTCATCGAAAAATTCCAAGCAGCCCAAGCAGCAAGTCCCGACTCCCCCATGCTCACTGCCCGTGCGTTCCCTCGTGCTCGCCGCCCGTGCTCGCTGTCCACTCTCTGCCTGTGCTCGCCGTCGCCACGCACGTCGTCGCTGTCGTCGTGCCCATGTCGGAAGGGGAAGGGGAGGCGGGTGGCTATGGAGGGTGGCGGCGGGGGCGAGGGAGAGAGGCGGTGGCCGGCAGGTGTGAGGGAGGGAACCCCAACCGTGCGCGGAGAGAGGAGGCGGCTGACCAGCCGAGACCCGAGAGGGCGAGGGAGGGAGAAGTGGCGGAGTGAGGCGAGGGGGCCGTGGGGGCGAGGGAGGGAGCCCAAGCGGCGCCGAGCCATGCGCGGAGAGAGGAGAGAGGTGGATGGGGAATTTTGACGGAGAGGGCGCGAGGGAGGGAGGAGGAGCCGAGGAGTGCTGCCAGCCGAATGGGGAATTTTAACGAGAGGTGAATCAATGATTTGGTGATTCGGTTTTTCGGTGTCTGATATTACAAAACCAAATCAAAAAATATAAACCGAACTGAAAACCGAAAAAACCAATTTTGGTTCGGTTCGGTTTTTCGGTTTCAATTTAAAATTGCCCACCCCTAGTTGCAATTAAAACCCAGTAAGCAATTGCGGGTCTGGCAACCTGGGAACTCAGCAAACAAATCTCAAAGCATATCTGCGGGCTAGAGATTGGAAACACAAAAATCATTAGTTTAGTGACTAATAGCAAAACCACTATTATTGTTGAGGTATGGATGACTCTGAGTTCTAGTTGTCTAAATATGGTCGGACTCATCTCTTTATAGGTGAATTTAAAGTTATCTTTTGCTATACTATAAATATGGGCACCCCTCGTACAAGAGAATCAATCTAATAAAGAGATGTAGTTGTTTTGCCTTTCTACATTATGTGTGCTCTCTGGTTGTGCTTGCTGTTCTTTGGTGCATCGTGATTGATCAAGGACAGATGATATATCATTTTACAACACGTTATCAACACAAAGCTTTACAAAGCTTAAGCCTTAGATCAATCTGAGTCTAACGTATGCCCTTCTATATTCTTTGCAAATAGATCAATCATGTTTCTTAATGCATATGTTGATTTGCGTACTACTCGTACTTACGGGAGATCAACTTCGTACCGCACGCCAGTCCAAGGGCGCCGGTGCCGCTCCCGCCCCGATGGCCGACGTGGGACGGACGGACCGAGAAAACGGCAAAGCTTCATGCGTCCGTGCGCAGGATGTTGGTCGCGAGCCATCTCCAAGAACCAGCAGATCACAAGTTGCACGTAGAAATTTACTTGAGGCTGCCTTTTGCGGCTTGGCAGGCTATCCATGGCAGAAAGCGGCCGGGAAAGGTTCGGCGTGCAGACCGTGTACGACAACCAGAAGACCCAGCCGGACAGGAAACGCGTTCCGATCCGGTGCAGAGAGATGCAGACGATTGAACGCATCTACGTACACATCTACGGCAAAAAGAGTGGACTTGAAGCCGATGTTTACATTCAGTTTGGATTGAGACAACAACTGCCTGACGCAGATTGATCGCTAACAGGACACGTGCGGTGCGGAGCACGGGTATGTGCATGCGCCTCCGTTCGTGTGCACACGCGGCTATATTATCGTCAACGTGCGTGCAGTCAATTTGGCTACGGCCTCGTAGCACAAAGGTCGATCAAGATCATCAGTCCACATCAATTAACGCTGTATCAAATTTTGATAGGCAACAAGCGATTTAATTTACACTTACGTTAATCACATCTGAACACTTATTAATCATACAGATTAATTTCTCAATTATCGAGATTACTTGTTTAATCTGATTTGAAAATTAGGGTGGTTGTTACCGTTCATCTAACCGATTTTTGAAAAAAAAAGGGGAGGAAAATTCGCCGGCCCACAGCCGTGCCCACCGCTTGGCGACACCGTGCGCCAGCAGCGCCACTGCCATTGCGCCGTGAGCCCGCGAGCGCTGTGTTGGCCGACGGTCGGTTTGTGCTGAATTTTTTTTTATTTATTTTGAGCGGTCCTAGTCTGCTGATTTTTTAAATAGTTTTTCATTGATTTTCAGCGGAACCAAACCGCTAGATTTAAAAAAAAAATCGGTGCACAGAAGAGAATATTTTTTCGTAGCGGAGGGTGTCTGCTGGATTCACTAATTTCCAGCGGAACCAAAGCGCTGGTAATGTTTTCTGAAAATGTCCCAATTGGGGCTCTTGCAGTTAGAGATAGATCAATTGAGCACTAAGTTACTTCGGTAGCAGCAAGATTCTCAAAAGCGCTGGTAATGTTCTCTCACGCCGAGAAAAGTAAAATATGCTCTCCCGTGCGTCGGAAAATTTTAGAAAACTCCAACGGTTTGGTTCCGCTGGAAATCAATGAAAAAATATTTAAAAAAAATCAGCCGATTGAGACGGCTCAAAATAAATGAAAACAAACTTTCAGCGCAAATCGGCCGCTGGATTTGTCTCCAGCGTCTAAATCAGCAATTTTGTTGCGGCAGTAGCTATTTTCGAAAATTTCTTTAATTTCGGGCTAAAATAGTTTATAAATTCTAAAAATTCATATTAAATCCTAGAAATCGAATTATTAGATATATGTGCTTCCATAAATTTGTTGAATCTTAGACTTAGCACACATGGGAGGCTCTATGTCTCTGGTTTTATTTCTTCTGGCATAATTCCATGTTTATTCATGCTGAATTTAATTTTTCTATTATTCAGTAATTCTGAAAATTGCTTGATAATTAGCAGAAAATTATGAAAAATGCTAGAAAAAATTTGGGAAAATTTTAGATAATTATCTATTGAATAGATATAGACCCAACTTTTCAGATTCAAGAGTGAGCGTGCAATATATTGATTTTACCGGTAGTAAAATTCAATTTTGCTTGCATATAGGATATGTTGAAAATCGCAAAGAGGAAATTTATTGAGCTTGCCCTGAATGGCAGCAATTATCTCACCTAGGCAATGGATGCCAAGATTAACCTGACAGTTCGATCTCTTGGAGCTGCTATTACTCAGCCTGAAGTTGGTACCTCTGCTTTTCCCGAAGTCGCCAAGTGTGTGGCTCTGCACTTCTTAAAGCACCATCTCCATGCGGATCTGAAGACCGGATATTTGATGGAGGAGGACCCATTGGCACTACAGAATTCCCTAAAGGAACAATATAACCAGCAAAGATCCGTCATGTTGCCAGAAGCACAACGCAAATGGACCCTTTTATAATTTCAGGATTTTAAGATCATGGTAGCAAATAACTTTGCCATGTACAAGCTTGTCACCAAATTGATATTTTGTAACCATAAAGTTACTGATGCTGAAATAATCGACAAGACATTGTGCACCTTCCATCCCAATATGAGGATATTGTATCAACAGTACCGTCATGCCAAGTACCAGAAGTACTCTGAGCTTATATGCATTCTGTTAGAAGCAAGAAAGCATGATGTGCTCCTGATGAAGAATCATCATGTCCTTCTTAACGGGAGTCATGGAATACCTAAAGCACATACAAACGCTCAGCGGACTAGCAATAGCCGAGGCCGCGGAAAAGGCCAAAGGCATAAAGGGGATAAATGGAAGAATGGTATATCAGATAAGGGAAGAAGCAAGCCATAGTGGGAAAGTAAAGGTAAAGAGTCAGGGGGCTTCTAGAAGCAAGACTCAGCTAACAAGGTTGCAAACCCCGCATAACCCTGCTTTAGGTATGGATGTGTTGGCCACTGGTCACACAACTGCCACACCCTGAAGTATTTGGTAGATCTTTACATGTAATCCATTTGAAAATTCGATCAGACCTAGGGGAATAAAATTGACACACACTTTACCGTTCAACCTGCTGTTGACACAGACATTGAGAAGTGTGATGATTTGGCTCTTGATCCTACTGAGCTCAAGGAGTCCCAGAAGGACACACACGACTTATATGGAGATCTGAATTAGTCTCCTAAATATTCATTCGTTTTGCTAGTCGATGTCATATTTTCCTAATTAGTCTCTTTAAGAGTCTCCTCTACCAGTTTAGTCTTAGTTGCAGAATAAACAATTGGTTTACACACCTGATGAGAAATTATCATTTAAAGTTGAATAAATTGTTATTTCCCAGAATATTTGATTTATTGTGCTATATTTGTTCTATATTTTGCAATGCGTTCTTGCTGCAACAATTGCTTGATTGTTAAATCATACTTCTAATATAGAACAAAGTATAATACAATGGTGGAGGAGGAAATTTGTCTTGTAAACAGTTGCACCACAAATTCAATTCTTAAGGAGACTAAATATTTTCAGACTTTAACTAAGAAAACTGAAATATTATAACCATCGTCGAAAGCGATGCTCTCATAGTTGGCACTGGAAGAGCCATCATAGTCCTCACTATGGGTACTCGTATAATAATAGAGAATACCCTATTTTACCATGTGTCTAGTTGTACTCTACTAAGTTGTAAAAACAATCGTTTGAATTGTTTCCATATGTAAATAGAACATGAGGTTGGTACATAATACCTACTCATGACTAAGTTTAATGGGTGTAATATGCATGTGGTTGAAAAACTTCCTTCCTTCTCCTCCGTTTATATTATACATATATAAAACCTGAAGTTTGTGTTGCGATGAAATATATAATTAAAAACCCAGAAATATTTAAGATCTAGTATGATCAACCGGGTTATCTTGAGTTGAACAAGATGAAAAAAATTACCAATAATTCTGGTAGCCATAGCATACAAAAATACAGACTTATTCAACTCTTATTCTCCTCCGTTTATATTATACATATATAAAACCTGAAGTCTTCTATGCCCTACTTGTGCTAAAAGAAAGCTCTTAATTAGACCCTCTTATCTAAAGGTTAGAGAAGAATCACTGAATTTCCTGGAGAGAATTCAAGGTGATATTTGTGGACTTATTCAACTCTTGTCGGGCCCCTTCAGATACTTTATGATACTGATATATGCTTCTCCTAGATGGTCCCATGTATGTCTCTTATCTATTTGGAACCATGCTTTTGCTAAATTAATTGCTTAAATTATAAAAGAAAAATTGATGATTTGCCCTCATTTACTTATGTCATTGATGATTTGCCCCGTGATGTCTCATTAACATGCGGCCCCTAGGGCCACATGTCAGTGAAACATACGGGGCAAATCATCAATTGCACTAACTAAAACAGGGCAAATCATCAAATCTCCCACTTATTAAATTAGCAGCCTCCCTTCCAGAAGATAGGATCAAGTCTATTCGAATGGACAAATGCTGGCGGGTTCACCTCAAAGGCATTTAATAATTATTGTATGGCTCTAGGCATTAATGTATAGCATTCAACACCTCATGTCCATACATAAAATGGCCCTGTAGAGTCATTAATTAAGAGAATAAAATTTATTGCTATACCACTCTTGCAGAATTATAGGTTACCCACCAGTTGTTGGGGCTACACAGTGTTGCACTCTGTCGTATTAATTCAACTAAGACCAACTGCATACCGTAAAATTTCTCCTCAGTGCGTGAGAAAGAATTAAGTATTTTCCATCTGCGAAAATTTGACTGTGATGTATACATGACAATCTCACCACCATAGCGTACAACCATGGGCTATCACTAGAAGTTGGGGATCTATGTAGGTTATGAATCTCTGTTAATTATTAAATACCTAGAACCTATGATAGGGGATCTGTACACGACTCAGTACGCTGATTGTATAAAGATAATTTTTCAGCACTAGGGGAGAAAATTACCACATTAGATAATGTTGAGAAATAGATTTGAATGCCATTAGCATTCAGTTCTTAGACCCATGCATTAAAGAATCCGAACTTAAAGTTCAAAGGATAATAAGTCTACAATAAATAGCTAATAATCTGCCAATACCTTCACTGATCATAAGGGAGTGATAAGATCTCATTTATCTACAGTAAACGCACCTCAATAGAGTGGAAATATCCTAAAAGGTTATTGATCTCACTTTTACCCCTCATGATAAGAAGAGGGGAGGCCTCTAGTTGCACGTGACTCAATTTTGCAGAGACATCCGTAGAAACAGAGAACTGAACAAGTGAGAACACTACCCATGATAGTAGAAGAAGCTTAACCTGATGTTGAGAAAATCCCTAAAGTGAACCATCCTGGAGATGGTAACATCCCTGAAGTGATCCATCCTGAAGATGGTAATCCCAGCAAATAATTGCGCGCACAACTTGATGTTAGAAAGTTGGAACGTCTAGACTCCATCGTTGTGGGAAATTACGAGCTAAAAGAAATTAATGAAGAAGATATCCCTAGAGTGATTCAAGAAAGTTGTGTAAGAGAAAGACTACAATTGGTGACATATATTTTGTCTCAAAATTGCTTTATCTAGATTCACAATCAAAGTCTATAGTAGAGTGACAGAAGTGCTCAGATTGGGTTAAATGGAAAGAAACAATTAAGACTGGATTGCACCCGCTTAATAAGAGAAAAGTAGTTGGTCTTGTTGACCGAACACCTATTAAAGTGGTCCCTGTAGGATCAAACTGGGTTTTCATCCGGAAGAGAAATGAAAATAATCAGGTGGTGAGATATAAAGTGACGTTTGTAGCACAAGGGTTCATGCAGAGAACCGACATTCATTACAATGGAATTTACTCTCTTGTAATGAATGTAATAAAGTTTCGATACTTGATATCAATGGTAGCTAGTTTAAACTTATCAATGCAGTTGATGGATGTAGTGACAGCTTATTTATATGAGTCACTATATACGGACATTTATATGAGTCACTGAAGGATTCAAAATTCTGGATTCTAATAAAGAAAATCGCAACATGTATAGCGTCACACTATAGAGATCGCCATACATATTATAACAATCGGGGAGAATATGGTACAACTGACTTAGTGAGTTCCTTCTGAATATCATCAGAACCACATATTATAAATGGAAAGAAATCCCAAATGGATTTTGTATCATCTCAGTTTATGTTGATGATTTGAATATCATCAGAACCACAGAGGAGATAAAGGAAGCAAGTTCTTACCTTACAACGGAGTTTGAGACGAAAGATTTGGATAAAACCAAATATTGGTTAGGCCTGCAGCTAGAGCATTTTCCAGAAGAATTTTTTGTACACCAGTCTGTCTATACCAAGAAGGTATTGGAAAGATTTAATATGGATAAATCTCATCCTTTGAAAACCCCAATGGTAGTAAGATCCTTTGATGTGAATAAAGACCTTTTCTGACCAAGGATGAAAAATGAGAAAGTCTTAGGACCCGAAGTCCCATACTTAAGCGCCATTGGACCACTTATGTATCTTGCGAATTGTACAAGGCTTGATATTGCATTCGTAGTAAATTTGCTAGCAAGACATAATGCAGCCCTAACCAGAAGATATTGGGCTGATATCAAGACTTTACTCAGATACCTCCAAGGTACTCAAGATCTTGGATTGTTTTACCAGAAGAACCAAGACTTGACCATGGTGGGATATACAAATGCTGGCTATTTGTCTGATCCCTATATTGCCAAATCTAAGACTAGTTTTGTGTTTATCTGCGGTGGTACAGCTGTTTCTATGCAATCTTTAAGCAAACCTTGGTAGTTACTTCTACCAACCACTCAGATATTATAGCTTTATATGAAGCCCCATGTGAGTGTGTTTGGCTGAGACATGTGATTAACCATATCCAAAAGTCATGTGGTCTTAATATCATCGATACCCCTATGATTATCTATGAAGATAATGTTGCTTGTGTTGCACAAATACAAATGGGTTATGTGAAAAGCAATATCACGAAGCATATTGCTCCTAAAATTTTTCACCCTCACAAACTACAGAAGAATGGTAAGGCAAAAATATTGCAAACTAAGTCATGTGAAAATCTAGCAGATTTATTCACTAAGTCTTTGCCAAAATCTACTTTTCAAAGATGTGTTAATGGCATTGGAATGAGACGAGTTAGAGATATGTAGAGTTTAGAGGGAGTAAATCTCTAAACCATGACCCTTTACATGATCCTAAAGATCCTATTTTAAATCCAGATGATTATAAAGTTGTACTCTTTTTCCCTTGGTGAGCTTTTCTGAATAGGTTTATAATAAGGCAACTAGTGTAACACAGTGTGCGAGTACAATGTACTCTTTTCTCGATCATTTTTTCCATTGAGTTTTTGGGAGGAGTTTTTAATGAGACATTGTGGCGACCCGCCTAATTAACCCCGAGTAATGGCAGTCACACTGCTATTACTCATGAGCTAATTAAGTGGATATCGGCATAGTAGCTAGCAAAACATCGGGCATCCTGATGCTTTATTAGTTACTATACCGTATTCAGAGTATTGTAACAGAACAATAATTAGAGACTGAAATGAAACTCTTTATTACATTCCATTAGCCATGCAGGGCTATTGTTCATTATCTTAAGTCACATAGGTTCTATTACAACAGAATATATCTTACAACTTCCTACTTCCTGAAGGCCTGCTAGAGCGTGGATACGGCCTACTAATACCACTACTTCTCCTGATAGTAGTAGTAATAGTAGTCATCCTCCTGTAGATCCTGGTCTTGCGAACAGTCCTCTACCCAGGCCTCAGATGAGTGTCCATAGGACTAACCTTCTAAGCAAGGGAGGATTTAAGCACGGGTGAGTACAAAGTACTCAGTAAGCAATTAATATATAATGCAGTAGATGATTTTTTCCGTTTTAACCCAATCCTATCCAACTCCACCTAATGATCCTTTCCCACCAAAATACACCTTTACAAGAATTATGTTTTAGTTTTAAAGTTTATTGATTTTAGATTTATGAAAACACTACTAATACTGTATATGAGACATCTTAAGCTTTCCGTAGTCTCCAATCCAAGAGACCGGTTTGAATTCAAGATTTACCCTACGCAGATTTGTACCACTTTACCTATAGTGACACCCACAAGAGGTGCCCTAGAACATTTATCACTAGTCCGGTATTAGTTCTCCACCCTGCACTTGAGTTTGGGTACACCTATCTCAGGCTACCCCACAACTCAAGATACAGTTGTACCACGGCTACTGCCGGCGGTATTGTACCCTGACTATTACCGACAGTACACCTCGGGGCTTCAAATATACTGCCCCCACATTGGCCTTATCCACCTGGGTCATACTGGTATTTCCCAGCTCAACGCCCTTTATACTTACCAATTGTGGAGATTTCTAATACCTTCGTAAGATAACCTTTTCTGGTCAATTTCACACATCATGGTTGGTACTAGTTTTACAGCTCATTTCCCAAGTATTAGTTGGTTGTATCTTATACGATAGCCTATGTAGAGGACCCCACCGGCCACATCCCTTCTTATCGGCGCCCTCTACCAACCATATTAACACACGCCAACCCATCCATTAACTAGACATACTAATCCAGCACCAATTCCAATTATCCATCCATCAACCCCTTTTACCAACCATATTCAATTTCACATTTTCATTTGCAAAATAGACTTTCCTATGCAGTGATGATACATGTAATTACATAAAAGCAATTAAAAAATTTAATAAAACATGATCAATGATTGCTTGTCTGTATTTGATATTCGGCCTCACTCGAATATTAGTTCCGGTGGTCTGGTGGATTCTGTTCTTGTCCCAAAAATCATCATAATATATTAATCTACAACAATGTATTTTAAACATGAGTTACGGTGTCCAACCATTCCAACTATTGCATTTTCATTATATGAAGGGTGTTGGTTGCCATTTTAGATGCCATGCATTTTCAATGTTATTTTTAACCATTTATTCATCTAATGCAACTAATGCTGCCCTGTTTGGTTTTCATGTAGGTAATCCACCCATTTTCTCACTTTTCCATTTTCTTTTCTCTTCTTTCCTTTTCTCCCCTTTTCTTCTTTTTCTTACTTCTCCTACTCTCTGCCATTTTTCTCTCCCTCACCTTCTGCCGAAGCCATCTTTGGACTAAGGCTATATGGACTGGAGCCTCTCGGCTGTTCCTTCCTACTGGCCCGAATGTCACTTCCTCTCTGCCTTATCCCTTTGGTTGCTTTCCTGGGCCGATTGCTACTCCCTCTGGTTCTCTCCTCTCTGGCCGGTGGCTCTACTGCCACCTCCTACTTGGCTGCTCTCCAGGCCGAGCGCTACTGCTACTACTCCCTCTGGTCATTGACCGACTCCTTTCCCTCTCCTCTCGGCTACTTCCTCACTCGTCCTCTTTCTTTTTCCTCCCCTGCTCTCATTTACCCGACTGCTACTCTCCTCTACTACTTCTACCGGCTGACTCCTCTACTCCCCTGGCTGGCTCTAGCTCCCTGGTCGACTGCTACTCTACTGCCTTTACTTCTCCCCTCTGATGCTTTTTTCTTTTGCTACTTGCTTTGCCATTTGGATTTTCGGTTGCCTTTACTGGTTGATGCTGGTTTGAGGTGAGCTTGACTAAATGGGGCTCTTTTGAGGTAAGTTCACCAGTGGGCTTTGCTGCGATTACAGGTGAGTAATGGGTCAATGATGATTTTAGAGGTAGTGCTCTAGGTTGGGGGGCAGGGATGTCGACACTGGCCACAACCAAGCTCCGGTGAGGGTGCGGTTGTGGTTAGGATGCTCTTCGTGGGCTACCAGAGTGCTTCCTCTTCTGAGACCACCTTGATCTACCCCGATCTACTAGCTACTCTACTGGATCTACCCATTTCGAATACTACTTGCTATACTACTACTACCCTATTGTCTTAATTGTGCTCCTAGAGAAGGTGTTCGGTTCTAGAGGGAATGGAGTTGCGGTTGAGGTCTTGCTGGGGAAAAGCAAAGGGTGACCGAACCTCCTGGTTCCTAGTTCGGCTGCTCCTTCTTCGCCTTCTCCTCCTCTTCTTGGCCGAGCTCCTCCTCCTCCTGGCTCTGGGTTCCTCTTCTTGCACTCTTGTTGGCTGGCTTTGGTTGCTCTCCTGGCTTGCCTCAACTGGCAGTGGAGCAAAAGGAGAAGCACTTGGGTTGCTTTGTTGGGAATGGGGAAAATGAGGAGAACTTTGGCTGCTGGTTCTCTCGGCTAGCTGCTTGTTGTTCTCTTGGTTGAGAACTTGAGCAATGGGGGCTGAATCCTTGTTGCCTCGGTTGTGGACATGGCTATGGGGGGCTGCACTTGCTGGCTTCTTGCTGCCTTTTGCTAGTTTCGGCTGTGTGCTGCACTGGCTTGGCTGAGAAAGTGAGAAAAGGGGAAGGGATGGTTGTGCTGCCTTGGGCTTGGTGATTGCAAAGGAAGATGAATCCCACTGCTGCCCTACCCCTCTATTGCACTGCATTTACTTTTCAACCTTTACTATTTTACTCTCCATTTACTGGCTAGATACATGAGGTATGCATATCCTTCCTACATGCTCATGCACATGATTATCAAATAGCTTACTTAATTCATGCTTATGCCCAATATGATGATCATGCTTAAGAGCTCATTATGCATAATTGATGATTACCTTAATTGGGTTTTTTTGGGTCCTCACAGACATGTGTATTACGTGGTATTCGTCTAAGGGAGAGTGTTAAGATATAGATAGACTCTGAGTCCTAGTTGTTCAAATATAGTTAGACTCTTATCTCTCTGTGGGCAATTCGAAGTTATCTCTTGTTGCCTTCTACTATAAATATAGCACCCCCTTGTACAATAGAATCAATCTAATAAAGAGAGACAACTGTTCTGCATCCCTGCATTGTGTGTACTCTCTGATTGTGCTTTTTGATCTTTGGTACATCGTACAGCAACTATTATTCGGTTTTGAGGCTGGTGGAAACATTTGCTGATGTGCAACACACGAAACAGGCTGTTTTGGGACTTGGACTTGAGACTTGGAGGTGGAGAATTGTTTTGCATCTAATTTAGCAGCATAATAAAGATTCTACATATTATATGAATTTACACAAGGTCCATTGCTGGTGGAAATCTGACCAAATGAAGATGACACAGATTACAAGAATTTTATACAAGGTCGATTGCTGGCTGAAAGCATAGTATTATCTTTGAAACAAAGTATAAATCAGTATTACCGATCTGATGGTCTGATACTTAAAAAATTCTGTATCAACATAACTCCACTAAAAAACTGGAAAAGGGCCCTAGGAGTAATACAAATGCTACAAGAAACATTTTCTTTTGAAGAACAGCATGTACAGGAGCTAAAAAGAATTGATGAAACATGTGAAAAGACCCTGGCCAAAAAAAGGAAACATATGAGAAGACAATATCCACAACAGTATCTATCCATTGAAGACCAAGCAAGCTTCACCTTCTACAGATCTTCCTGTAAAAGTTTGTTCAACAGAGTGGTCAGCATGGCATCCCTTTTTTCAGCTCGTGCTTCTTCTCTCATCCTTCGTTGTTCCTCTCGCTCCATCCATGAGTGCTCCAGCATCAGTCTCTCCTGCTCCAGCTTCTGCATTGACTGCCGCCATTCTTGTTCAAAAATAAGCCGCTCCTGGGCACGCCTCTCCATCATCTCACACCACTGGGTATCCATGCGCTGTTGCTGTACCAGGAAATCCTGCAACAGTTCGTGGGTGCTTGAAATGCCCATCCTTGACTTTTCTGTCATTCGTTGTGGTTGTTGCCTCTTATCATCAGATTTCCTCTTTTTGATTCGCATGGGTTTCACATCATCACTTTCTTCAACATCATCTCCCTCATCATCAGACTCGTCAGATGACCGGTCACCACTAGGTCGTTTCAGTTTCTTTTTCACAGAAGCTCCAGATTCAGACTCAAGGAGTTGGCGTTGCATGTTTCTAGCGCGTTCAGTGAAAACTGCATGCAGCTCTTCAAAGAAGGGACATTGTCTACCATTTTCGGGATCGGATGTTTCTTTCCCCTGATGAAAAGGAAGCATCAGTTGTGAGTTCTTGCCTTATAAACTGATGAATGAAGGTACTAAGTATGCTCGTGGCAATCTCAAAGCAAACTTATCACAGGAAAGGTGCCTAAACAAGAGGATGGAGTGCCTTCACAACAAAGATAGACCAACTATGTGTTCAACCAATAAGAAACTACTTTGTAAGAAGTGCATTTGCGTAAGCATAAAAGGAAAATTTCTAACTGAAAGCATGGAATTGGACCCATCACCCAACAAATCCAGTAGCAGCATCATTCTCAACCTAACATGAATTTTCGTACCCTCCTGCTGAAAAATCTACCTGGTCCATTTCCTGCCATTCCTACTGCATGTCCACAGAGTGCAAAATCTTGTATAACTACTGTGATCAGTAGGGGTGTCTCCAATAATGCATGTTTTGCCTTGTTCGTTCTTAATAAACCTAACTAAACCATCCTTATTCTCAAATGTCCAACTGTTAGTATGCTTAGATCACCCCTTATTATGGACAGCACTACTTTCACTTTCATTAATTTTGAAGGTAAAACAAAGAAAATGCCACATTTTGAGCCATAGTGCAATTTCTCAGACAAACTCCAAATGTGAATGTAGAGAACATGTTAGTATCGCTTTTTGAGAAAACCTTCTCAACACTCGCACAGATTCCATACACTAAAAAATGAAAAGTAAAACTTTTATTGGACCTCCAATTCTGTATGGGTTTCCACTCAATTTTCCCTTAAAGCTAACAGTTCCCATCTTGACTTTTCATGCTTTGTTGTCCACACAGATAACACCCTATTCACCTGAACTAGTGAACTGATCAATTGATCATATATATTGATGAAATGCCAAGTTTGTTCCCTTTTCTATCATGAGTGACTATTCATAGTTGTTGATACCTTTTTAGTTATCCTATCCTCATATTGCATAGTTGTGCCATGCTGGATTAGCTTTTACTTCAGAACATAACAACAACGTGGAATACACCTTCGTGCAATCGTGTTTGCCAATTAGACAAAGCTATACTCAGGAAAGCAAGCCTCACTCCTAGACCATATTTGTGGAGAAGTGCATTGAAAGAGTGTTTTGGTTGAGAAAGGATTAAAAACAACTTTGCCTTGTATATTAGCATTACAGGAAATTGCATTACACTGACATGTATTTTTGAGCTCCACTATTTATCAGCTCTCCGCCAACACTTAAAAATGTGCAACTGTACACAATACTTTCCAAACCATGCTAGCAAACTACGTGTCAATGACATCAATCGTTGCAGGTGAGATAATCTATCAAAATTTGAAGGAAAGCCTAGAGCTGAAGACTATTCAACTTCCTTTAAAATTAGAATGGATGAACAATTGATTCGACAAGACCAAAGATTTCCCCCATGCCCTTCGTTGGTTGAAACTCTACCGTCATTTAAACTGCAAAGAGAACGTATTCCTAACAATTCCAAAAGGAACTCTCGAGATAGGAGAGACAATCTGGGGACCCAGAGTCTAAAGATGGTAGGCAGCAAAGCATTGCAATTTGCAGATAACGCAACGACATTACACGACAAATCGTTCCTCAGAGAGCTCTAAATAGCATAGATACTGGTTATCCTAGCAGCATGGAGACCAGATAGTTATACCATTACAGAAGCAGAGGTGGGAAGCAAGGGAGTGTCCGGTACACACTACCTTGTAGCGGTTGACGAGGTTCTTCCACTTGCACTTGCACTGGTCGGCGGTGCGGCGGTACCCGCGCTCCCGGAGCCGGGCCGCCACCGCCTCCCAGAGCGTCTTGGCGCTGCGGCGCGCGGCGACGGCCTCCCGCTCCAGCTCCCCGCGCGCCGCTATCAGCTCCCGCGTCTCCTGCGCGCCCCACTGCGGCACCCTCTCGTCCCTCCCTCTCCCTCCCCCCGCCTCCATCATCTCGCCGCCCCTCCCGCTCCCGCCGAACAGCGATCGCTAACAAGCCTGTGACGTGCGGCGCGACGGTGGTGTGCCCGCAGGCTGCAGGATCTGCTCGCTCGCCTTCTTTCTTGCTCTGATTTGCTTGCTTGCTCTGCGACGCGACCTCCTCCCCTCGCTCGCCTCGCTTTTCTTCTTGCTTCTCGCCGCTGCCTGCCTGCCATTACTTTTCCGCCCATTCACACCGCCTCGGTTCAGAGGAGAGGGGTCTTCCGCGTTCACACTAGCTGTCCGCCTGCATCTCATTTCCACATTTCTTTTTTAATCACCGTTTATTGATTTTTTATGGGCTCTGGGCTGGGCTGGGCTGGGCTGGGCTGGGCCGGGCCGGGTGCCGTCCACCCACTTGCATCCCCAGTAGCATGATATAGATATTCCTTTTTTTCTGTTAAGATATATTCTTTTCTGTCGAAACAATAATTCAGTGCTAGAAAAATCAAGAATGAAAAAGTCGCTGGGACCCAGATCGGCTGCAGTTGTTCGGCAACCTCCAATTATTGCATATTTGCATACCAGCATGAGCTGATAATCTTATTCAAGGCGACCAATATAAAGTTTTGAGATTACATTGAACAGCTAGATCTGTTACTGTACCCCCTCTCTGCCGGATGTACGAGCTGGTCGGTCACACGGTAACTTTGCAGAAGCACATGGAGCTTTCTGCCATTTCACCACCGGCCATGGTAATCTTTAGCCGACCACACCGTTTCGCCTCGATGCCAAGATTGAACCACGGTTCTTGCCGGTCACCAGAAATTATTGTAGGAGAGCTTCCTACCCCGGAACAGTCAGCTGCTTCAAGTTCCGGAGGAGACATGGACTTGCTGACGGCCTATCACTTTCCAAAAACCTTCAAAGAAGTCACGGGTGAGCTGTTGCCATGGGCAATGGTATCTCTCCAGAGAGTAAAACCTGGGCAAACAACAAACACAATATATTTTAAGAGTAGAAGGTCAATTCAGTTATGTATTATTATGGTTTTGGTCTTCAGAGAAATGCTTAGGGTGAAGACATTTAAATTTCGACTGAAACTTCCACTAGGAAAGAAACAAACAAGAAATTGAGAAGAAAGAAAAACCTAGCCATAGAAGCAGTCCGGATGTTGTTGCGAAGAAAAATTCTCTGCTGATGCTATCGAAGCTAGAATTAGACACAGTTCAGGGGTTAACCGTCTTGTAAAAGGAACTGTGTAATACAAAACTCTTAGTATTGAGTCAGGGCTGTCATAGCTGTGAAAACTGAAAAACATACCAATACATGCAGGCCAAGTTACCCCAACCCTGTAGGACAGATGCCCAAGCAGAAAAAGTGAACCTAAATTGATTGAAAGAACTATGATTGAGGGTTCATATAGGAACTGCAGTACAACACATAAAAATGGCATTTGCTTGCCTGCATGGGAAAACAAAGAAATAGAAATACACTTTCTATCTTACAATAAAATTACACCTAAACCTCCATCAAATGTGATTTAAAAAGTTTTTCCAATCCCAGTTTCAGGAAATAAACATGAAACATCCAACTTATTGCGTGAGATGCACTTGCGTGAGGATGTTAATGAACAGGATCTTGCAGGAGGATTTTGTTAAAGCTTCATACATAGAAAATGCTTAAGTTAGTAATCTTTCCCTCTGACCTCATCTCTCACCTACAGTAGGCATTTTCAACAGGAGTCAGAAGATCCAAAGACCTCAATGACAC
The DNA here is from genome assembly GCA_036346275.1 of Otatea glauca. Lineage (NCBI taxonomy): Eukaryota > Viridiplantae > Streptophyta > Magnoliopsida > Poales > Poaceae > Otatea > Otatea glauca. Next base: position 46,883,654 of record CM070717.1, read on the forward strand.
GAATAAAATTATATCTTTACTGGTGATCGGTCCACTAAGAATTCCTGCTTCAGATAATTTATCATTAAGCAGGTTTACCATCCCACATCTGACTAAACTATAGGCTAAGCAACTCTCTTCACTGTGCAAGTGTGCAACAACTCTTAAACTGGTGATTAGGAAGATATTGATTGCTTCTGTTGCAAAGTAGAAAAGTAGGTTGTGAGGGTTGATTTTTCACACGAGGAATCAGCTTTCTTTGTAGTTTTTCAAACAGCTGAATTTTTTAAAAAAGGAGTAGGCAAGATAAAAGAAAAATATAGTACCACTTGAGATCTCTGATAAATACAGCACGGGGAATCATAAGTCCATTTCCAATCATTGCAAGCAACATTGTAAAAGCTGACAACCCTTTGATGTTACTTGGATTCAGGTTTCAAATTTCGTTTTCGATTCACATCTCGGAGGTGAGCGAAATCCAAAATTTCGGCGAAATCTCAGATGAAATCTGGTCAAAATTCAAAATGAAAATTTGAAATCCTGAACTTTGGAACCGGAATTTCGCTGAGAAATACCGAAATCTCAGTGAAATTCAACAGAGCAAAAAATGGTTGAAATGATGTTAAACACTTTTGGAAAAAAAATCGGATGGTCTTTACAAATCACTAATGTTCCCATAAAAATTTTAGATAATGATCAAGCACGAGGAATTTTTAAAAATTCTGACAGTGGTATTGTCCTGATAAAAGGTTGACCGACAAAATTTCAACCAAATGAAAAAAAGTGCAAACCATGTTAGAATATTTTTTTTTAAAAAAATTGATGGTCCGCACACATCAATAATGTTCCCATAAAATTTTCAGATGATGATCAAGCCTAAAGAATTTTAAAAAATTAGGACAGTGCTACTGAAGGTTGACCAGCAAATTTCAACCGAATGAAAAATAGTTTAAACAGTATTAGAATTTTTTGGAAAATTTTTTGGATGGTCCTGAAGAATCATTAATATTTCCATAAAATTTGAATATGATGATCAAGCATGATGAATTTTACAAAATTGTGAAAGTGCTACTCTCCTGCTAAAAGCATGATGATCAATTGATAGATTTGATTGAGCAACCAAAAAAGGGTTACAATTTTTGAAACTTTTATAGAAGGGTTCTTAAGAAATTATTAATCTCTCATAAAAATTTTGGACCATGAACACACTCCATTAAATTTATAAAATTCTTACAATGATACTATACCATTTGTGTTCCTTGTGTTTTTTATTTTTGAAAGATAACAAATGAAGTTCAATGCATTCATAGATTTGATTGAACAAAGAAAACAAAGTTTAAATTTTTTGAAAATTTAGAGAAGGGTTATGAGGCAATGCTTAAGCTTTAATAAAAATTTTGGATCATGATCACTCGCAAAAAAAATTATAAAATTCTGACGAAGTTAATGTCTCAGTTATGTTTATTCTGTTTTTGTTTTTTTAAAGATAACAAATAAAGTTCAATTATTTTGAAAAAAATTATGTATGATTCTACATTGATAAATATAGTACTATAAATTTTCAAAGCATGATCAAGCTTGTACAATTTTATAAAAACCTGAAAGTGTTTCTACTAAAATTATAAAACGTCTCAAAAATTCGGTTTTTCAAGAAATTTTCATGGAAGATGACTTTCTTAAGTGTTATTGGGTCAAATCCGGTCAAACAACCCGAAATTTCGGCAAGATTTAGGAAAATATCGCTGAAACTGTAGTAATTTGAAAAAAAATTATCCAATCGAGATTTTGTATCTCGTCTCCAGCCGAAATTCGAGATCTCGCGAAATTTCGCCGAGATTACATTCCATCTTGGATTGAGTTAATTTGTCCACTGCACAGCTCACCAAACAAATTGTGAGTTAATGTCTTGGTTTTGGGTGATTCTAAGGTTTCGAAGGCTGCAGCCTGCAGGTGTGAAAGTTTGAATAACATCTGTGCAATTGGAATCCACATGAAGAGAAGTGACTGTGGCCGTCCAACCAGAGACAATGCTCCAACAAATTTAATCCCTCCCACAGAAAGCTTGCCCATCCTTACCTGAATTTAATGTATCGCAAAACCAAGAGCTCGGGATAGCATTTAAAGCTGTTTTTTTTTTTAAGCTTTCTAAACTGAAAAGCGGCGGTAGTTTTTTTTATAAGAGACCGTTTGACAAATAGCTAATTTTGCTCAGCAATAAGCTGCAAAAGCAGGTCCAGCTTTTGGCTTTTGCTAGTTATATATATCTTCTAGTTTATGCTAAAAACCGCTTAAAAGCTGAGCTGTTTGAGGGATTTATTGGTTTTTTAGAAGCTGAAGCTGGTTTAAAGCCCCTCAAACACGGCTGTAGTAAAAGAGGACATCCTGTCGTGAGAATACAACCTACTTTTAGTTCTAAAAATTTCTTTGTCGGTGAGAAAGCCATAGAATAGAGTCATATGAGCAGGAAAAGAGGATAATGTAGAGTGAATACATTTTGCATTCTTATATCTAGAATGTTATTGAGCACTACAAATATTATTGAAGTTTTCCATATGAAGCAACTGGTACCTCTATATATGTGGACAAATTAAAAAGTGAGACTGAACATAATAAATAAAGAAACATGGATAGGATATTTGCATTGTGCTGAAAGTAGAGGTAAACCTACCATACTACAAAGTTTCTAGAACGCTTGCAACAAGACTTGCATCCTAATATGGAATTGGACTTCATTATTTTCACACTGACACAACTACTTTGCACAAAGTCTTTCTTAAATTCATAGGCCACTTTTAAAACCTAAAATCAAGCATTGTCAACTAATTAGAATCATGCAAATGATAAAAGATTGCTTCCAATTACCTCTTGGTCCTGTACAACTTGGAACTTCCACATTTTCTAATTTCCCTCAAGGCATTAAGAATTGAGGGGATTGACTATTCACCCCACGTTACATGCGCCTTTGCTTACTTGAGACTAGATTCTTTGCCCAGTTGGAGAGCCAGTTGATTATTGGCTCTATTAGAGAAAAAAATGCTAATTTTTTACCATTTTCTTCCCCTTCTTACTAGCTCCAGACATGGCCTCCAGCCACCATACCCCTCTCTCCACGGACAAGGATCCTGTGCAGTTGCTACTGCAACTGCTAAGTTTGCAGTTGTCGTCCGACCGTTCGATCAAAATCAGACGCGCGAGATCGGGTTGGATACTGTAGCAAAAATAAAATATTGTAGCATTTTACTGTAGCAAACCATTTTCCCCCAATCCGGGTCGTCGATTCGCTCGATCCAACGATTAGATTGCCCAGCAACTGTAAACTTGGCAGTCACTATTGTGACCGCCAAGGATCTGGTTCCCTCTCTCCACCTCCTTTGCCCACAGATCCATCGGCCCTGACCCTGGTCCCAAGAAGCCACAACTACCCTCCACCGTGTGTGATACAGGGTTTTCCTGATTTTCACAGTGTAGGATTTGGATACTCACGTACTCTCTTGATGAACACTAGTTGATCTCCCGCTGTTAGATGTAATGGGCTTGCAACTCTTCGATTCGCCAAGGCACATGTGTTGAACTTCACAGACATCGAGTGAAATGTATTGATATCTCAATTCTTAGTGAAAAGAAAGAAATATCTTTAGTAGAAGTCGTCCAATTCTCCCTCCTTATGCGCATGCAACGAGAAAAAACAAGCGAAGAACGTTTAGTAGATGTAAAATAGCTATCTTATTAATCTTATATCGCTTTTTTTTACTATGGAATAGATCTAAATATAAAGAGGGAATAGAAAGAGCTATTTTACCGTACACTAAATTCAATATATACCGTTCATTTTTTTAATCCAATAAATCAAATTAGCAATTATTTATTTATACTTCATTCGACAGTACAGTAGTAGAAATACACTTAATAAATCAATAGCTAAATCTTATTTTTACTATCCACTGTACACTACTGAAGTATTATAAAATTTCTCAGTAGAAAACCGTACAAGCCAGCGATTTCGACGGGGAGAAAACAATATTTCGGTTACTATCCCGATACTGTTTGGTACTATTCTACATACTGTAGCAGGACTACTCTGTCCATGACGTGCATTGATGAGATTCCTGTAGGGGATACTGTAGCAACTATGTTTGGTACTGCAGCTCGTCCATGGCCGCTGTAGGCTCGAACCCATGAGGACTCGGCTTGCTTGTGTACAGGGATGGAGCCAGGCCTCGGGCCATCCGGACCTGATCCAAATATCCTATGCAATTTTTACTCAAAATTCATAATTGAGCCAATATTTTTTGGGCCGGCCCGAGGCTCGGGCCTGGGCTGGCTCCGCCCCTGCTTGCGTGTACTGTTCGGACAAAATGACGATGTACTGTAGCACCAAATTAGCGACTCTTAAGCTGTTTGGGAGGCTATTCTTCAGTTTTGCTTCAGCTTTTGACTAAAAACTCTCTTAAACAGTATAACTACAAAGCAGTTAGGAAGCTAAGTCACAACAGAAATACCCTAAAAAGCTGCAGCTGCTAGGGATGAGCTTTTCAGCTGTGGCTTCGCTCAACCACCTCCCACCTCGCTTTCCTGACCTCCGCCACCCCGCCTCACCGCCTCCACGTCACCTCCCCACTTAGACACCGCTGTACTTCGCTATGTTGCTACCTTCCTACTCGGTTGGCCTCCAAAAGCTACAGCTGTAACAACCAGTTTGCCAAACAGCATAACAAGAAAAGCCACAGCCACCAGCTACAACTGCTTTACAGCCCAGCAAACCAAAAGCAACTTTTTAGCCCAGCCGCAGCTCCCCCAAATAGGCCCTTAGTATACCTATCTTGACGGTTCGATACGTTCTTCTTAAGGGTACCATTTGTTTTGGCATGTAATATTTTTTCTTCAGAGTATTTCATACGCATCTTCACTTTAGATTTGTGCAAATTAAATATAGGTGTGCATTTACATAAATAAAATAGTAGTATCTATATATCTCAAATTAAAATAATTAAATGCCCAATAAAATTAGACTTCACTTAACGATATTTAATGCGCCTTAATAATTCTTTTCAATCAAATAAAACATTTAATTGAAAAGTGCTAAATGTGTGTGTCCGCATCATCCTCCCTTTCTTCAAGAAAAGCTGTCCTCAGCTTTTGATAACATGAGAATATGCTAAACAGAGACAACAACGTATGCGCATGGTATATATATTTATCACCAGTTGTTGTGTTGTTCCACTTATTTTGCACAATGTATGCAACACAACATTCGTAAGACGTACATGATGTTTTTGTCGAACCAGCATGTATATATTCCATATCAGTGTGCCCCTCGCAAAGCTCCACCACTGCCACGTGGTCCTCGGCGTCCCGGACGACTTCTGCAGCACACTGGAGTGCAAGTTCTACTTTATCGTCCCGTAATGCCGGTCGATGCCTCTCCACCTCGACTTGGGCTTGGGGTTGGCCTGCTTGGACCTGGCAGCGGCGACGGAGGTTGCTCTGGGTCTCCCCACGGCGGACGCAGCGGTGGGTAAAGTTGGCTTCTCCGCTTCGCTTCTTCCATGGCGGAGGTGGAGGAAGAGGAGGACGGGGACGACAGCCGGGTGCCGGGTTGGCCATGGCCAAAGCAAGGAGAAAGGGAAGACAAGAAGAGAAAGAAGGGAAGAAGAAGTGCGGGGCAAAATTGTCCAAAAGGCAAATGATCAATGGGTGAATGTAAGCTGTGGCATGCGAGCAATTACATGTAACATAGTTGCAAAACCACATGTAAGATGTGGCATATGATCAATTTCCTCTTAAGAATTTTAGATGGTACCAGAGTAACTTTGAAAAAGATCTGCTTTATGCAAGAGGATGTCTCATACCAGCACAACATCAGCAACGGCCCAACGAATCAGATATTATGCCAGGCAGTACACTATTGGGGATGAAGGGTACAAATGTTAACCACATGACTTGTATTTTCAATTCACTATTGAGAGAGAGCCATAATCACACTTAGCATCAACATCGGACAGCATAGTTGAAATGATCACTTTTCTAACTCTGTGTGTAGTTTTTTTTTTATAAATTTGACCCCTGTTTGAACATAATTGCAAAAAATAGCCGCATCATTGATCGCGGAAGGAGCTACCTCTCTCCAGGTGTTCAGCAAGCCACCAAAGCTACCGCGGTAGGTGAGCACGAAAGGTGATATGCGTCATCTTTCGGCGCTTCTACGGTTGGGGATAGGACTATTTTTCAATTGCATTTAAAAGAGGGCTAGATTTGTAAAAACGTTATACGTGAGCTAGAAAAGTGATGATAGAGACTTGGCTGAATCTATAAGATGACACATCATGACAATAATTGTGACCTGAGGGAGCACGACAAGGGCACCGATTGTGATGAAATTCTCCCATAGCAGCCATGGAGCCACCTAATGTAATTGAGAAAGTTCAGGTGCAGCCCGGCAGTCACAATTGCCGAAGTGGCCAAAAACTGTGGATAGATGGCACCGACGGTGACGACATGGGCACCAGAGAGGAGGGGAATGGAAAGGGTTGGATCCAAGCGAGGGACGCTTCACGAGTGAGTGAAGTAACAGAGGAGGAACATAAGGATGGGAGTCTGGGACATGGGAGTGGTGGGGGAAGCCGTGTGCCACCGCGCGCTAGATCCGATGGATCCAGGGTTCCATGCCGTGTTGCCTCCCGCTGTGCCTCTACTACTTTCTATCCTATTTTTTTTCCTTTTCCTCCTCTTCTGTCCTCCCCGCCTCGGTTGCTAAAACTAGCCTTCTGGCCATGGCTAGGCCGGGTTGGTGGTTGGAGAGCTCTCGAATGAAATCACCTTGTCACCTTGTGCTCTAGGCTCTAAACCGGGCATCGCTTGGCCCAATTCAGAGTTCAGCCAATTAATTTTGCCCAATTGGCCGATGGGCCGTGCCCCCAACTTTGGGGCGTACTGTCGCCTTGCTAGGATGGCAAAAAACCTTGTCAGGGATCAAATCAAAATTGTTTCGATTACAATAGTTAATGACTTTAAAATTGAAAGGGGTTCATTTTAAGTGAAAAAATGTTAATGAGACTCGGCTCAATAGTGGTTTATTAGTTTGAATTTGAAATAACCACTTAAATGATAAATAAAATAATCTTATATCAAGTTATGTTAATTTCAAACGAAACTCTCGATAATAGCAGTTAATCTCGATAAACATCCCTGCACCTTGCACGGCTGTACACCACCACCCATGGTATTGTGACCTGGTGGGATGGAGGGAGCATGAAGGATCCATCGGCGCAGCTGCGCATGAATGATGCACCAACCTGCCGCGATCCCACGTGGTGTCAAGTTGTCAGCCATTCTTCTCCAGTTCTCCGACATCGCACTTGCCTCGCTGGAATATAGCTCAAACTGTCAAACACACCTTAAAGTCTCCATGTATGTACCGCTAGTGATTGCCAGCATTTCTTTCCCCTTTTTTTCTCCCCGGCATTTCATTGAACGAGAGGTCGAGGGGTTATCGTATCAAACAATTGATTACGAGGTTGAGGGGTTATCATATCAAACGGTAGAACCATCTTGTTCCTCCTTTTATTTTGCTTGCAACAGACCACTTACCATTGTTGTGCTCATATTCTTGGGGAAATTGGCGTGCTTCACATGAAAACCTTGGTATCAGATCATCACGGGCAAGGCCTGTTGGTTGGTGGACACGACAAAGCGTTTGGATGCTACCTCGCGACACGACACAAGCGAGCAGCTGGCTTTTTCACGTGAACTTCACCTCTTTTTTCTCCTGCTGATTCAGTTTTTCCCCCTCTCCATTCCATCGTCTTACTCTCTCGATCATCCAAACGCAGGACAAATGTGGTATAGTCCGACTCCGAGGCGGTGCTGCAATAGTCCACTGCTTCACTCAATGGCATGCAACGAGCGAAGATTCACACCTGTTGTGGCCGCTTTTGTGGGCCAAACACATCAACGGCCGCGCCGCTGGACCACGGCGAGCAGTAGTGCTACTGCCTGATTAGGCTGTGATTAGAATGCGAGAAAATTTTCATCTTCGTACAAAAATAAATTAGCCTCTTTGATCCTAAGTTTTACTTGCTTTAGATTTGTACAACTTATATTAGAAGGAAAAGAATACAAACACCGCTCTTCGTTATTTCCTCCATCCCAAGCTCTGTTTTTTTTTTGTTCCTACACGTAGATCGAGGCAAAACACACTAATTCCTCTTTGATTCATAGGAAAAAGGGAGGAATATGAGTTCCATGGAAATAGCAACTGTTCATCTCTTTGATCTACAGGAATGGATCAAAAGAAAAATGTAGGAAATTTTCCTATCCCTATGACTCTAGTGGAAAACCATAGGAAAGGTAGCATCCACCAAAACCTCTCTTTTCCAATCCTTCGTATTCCTCCATACATCCAATCCTACAAAATTCCTATATTCTCTAACCCCCTGTTTTGCACATGCATTATGCCATTTCCGTGTTTTTCCTATTCCTGTGTTTTTAGAAACCTACGAATCAAAGAGGTTCGTGTCACTAAAAGCAAATGAGATTTCTATGCACTCCAAAAATCTTGTGTTTTTCATCTTCCTACGTTCCAAATGCCCAATCCTACAAATTTCATGTGTTTTCCAATCATCTGTTTTGCACATATATTTCTATCATATTCCGACGTTTTTAGATTCTACAAATCAAAGAGACCATGTTTCCTATAAAATTATTGCAAAATTAATGTGAAATTCCTAGTTCTAAAACCCTAGTTACCTTGGCCGCAAGAAATAAGAAAGGAAAGGGATAGGTTGGTTGCTATTATATATTTAGTTATTTCTTGTTAGGAATTCTATCTTTATATTTAGTAGCCATACTTTTAGTAATATTTTGTTAGGAAGACACCTGGTCTATAAATGTTGACGATCATATATTGGCAGGAGGCAATAGTAGTTACGCTTTTAGTAATGTTTTGTTAGGAAAGCACCTGGTCTATAAAGGTGTCTGGTCATAGGGATAGGAAAGAGACAATAACGAAATATCAAGTTTCCCAAGTAATCGGCTAAGATCAGAGCCTCCTGCCGCAGGGAACATGTCCCTGCGGACGACGAAGTATTTTTCCTTTGATCAACTCCCTCTGCATTGCCTGAGCGTGTGGCGAAATATTGCAAGTGATGATGCGATGCTCCTGGAGGCCGGGGACAACGAATCTCTCTCTCTCTCTATATATATATACATACATAAAATGAATGATGGATGACTTGTTGCAGATTTCTCCTGTAAGAACCAAATATATACCTTGATGCCACAGATGTTGTCGGCAGTCGGCACCCTGCCCTCCCCTCCGTTATCGCTTTCTTCCTCGCACCGATCGACTGCTATTTATGTCACAACCAGCTGTGGTGAAAAGAAGAGCGTCTCGCCCTGAGGCTGCGCAGTGCTTGCGCTCTCTCGCACAACTCCCTCTCCTTCACATATTCTTCTCCAGTACACACACGCATGCGCTCGTTCTTGTGCTTCGATTTCCTTTTCCGTTATCCTTCCATCTTGTTCTAACAATCTCTCTCTCTCTCTCTCTCTCTCTCTCTCTCTCTCTCTCTCTCTCGATATTTCATAGAAAAAGGAAGATCTGGTCTTGCAGAATGGCTGCTGCTGCTGCGTCTGGGGCATGGTTGCCCTGTGTAGCGATGGTAGTGTTGGTGCTGGGTCTTGTGGTGGCGTCAACTAAGGCGGCCGACGTGGAGATGGTGTTCCTGAAGAGTGCAGTGACCAAAGGAGCAGGTGCGTGCACTGCAATGTAGTTCCTGTTCCACCTCACTGACTTGCCTACGTACAAATGACAAACCACAATGCCATTCTTGGATTCTTACCAACCATGGTTAAATTTACTGTCCCTGCTTTACATGGGTGCAGTATGCTTGGATGGAAGCCCACCAGTTTACCACTTCTCTCCTGGTTCCGGTTCTGGTTCCAACAACTGGTTGGTTCACATGGAGGTAAGCTAATGTAATTTATATCTACATATTTGCATCAACCTAATATTTTTGAGATAAATGAGCTAACCTAATCTTTCCTTTTTCATACACTCTTTGGAAGGGAGGAGGGTGGTGCAGGAACGCTGAAGAGTGTTCAGTCCGGAAGGGCAACTTCAGGGGCTCCTCGAAATTTATGAAGCCGCTCTCGTTTTCAGGGATTTTAGGCGGCAGCAAAAACTCCAATCCTGGTATGTCATTTGCTCTTTGCCTCATGCAGCATTCCTCTATAGAAATATATAGAAAAGAAAATAGTAAAAATTACATTTATCTATTGTAACTGTGCTATTAGCAATGTTTTTTTTATGGCTGTAAGACGTAGTAGAAGCCTAGAGTGATGTAAATTAGTAGTTTCCTTACATATGAATTCCTGAAGGTAACATAGTAGGATTTGCTGTATCTCTATAATGTAGCACTGATGTTCTAGTGTTATCACGCAGATTTTTACAACTGGAACAGAGTAAAGATCAGATACTGTGATGGCTCATCATTTACTGGTGACGTTGAACCAGTAGAGTCTGTATGTTCTGATCATGTTGATTGTACGCTAAATTATGCGAAAGATGTTGAGATTAACCCTGCGTTTGCAATGTAGTCAACGAACCTCCACTATAGAGGGGTCAGAGTTTGGCATGCCATCATTGAAGATCTACTTGCGAGGGGGATGAGCAACGCACAAAATGTACGTTCAATCCTGGCAACTAGTGGTAGCAAACTTAATTGATTGAGGATGTCAATCTCTACTTTCACTTTGTATAACAGTTGAATGAATTATCTACTTATGAATGTCACTACAACTAGAATCACAATGCTTACTCTTTTTTTTTTAAGACCAACGCTTAGTGTATATATTGAAAATAGAATCAAAAGTTCTTTTCCTAGTTACTAGCATCATAAACAGTTGTTGCCAGTTTACCACTTCTAAATTGCATTTGATTCTAAAAAATGAGTTGCTGCATAATAACTTTGCAGGCTCTTCTTTCTGGCTGTTCTGCTGGAGGTCTGGCAGCGATACTACATTGTGACAGATTTCGTGATCTGCTTCCAGCAGCGGCAAAGGTCAAGTGCTTTTCTGATGCCGGTTATTTTGTTGATGGGTAAGTTCTGTACTATTGGTAATTAATTGGTGCCTTTATGGGAGTAATCAGTGTGCTAGTTATCATGATTATATTTTAATGTTTTCTATTGCATGTTTTATTACTTTTATAGTTAGTAGCTACAGGCATTATATATGTCGTATTTTTACTGTACTAAATTCAGATCTTCCACAAAGTGAGTATTGTTGTTGTCATTGCAGGAAGGACATCTCCGGGAACAATTTTGTCAGAACATTCTATAAGGACGTTGTAAACCTACATGTATGTTGTCTTCTGACCTTTACAATGGCTGTGATCCAGATTATCTAATGTTTAATCTTGCAAATATCATAAACTTTATAGTTCAGGCCTCGGTTCACTACCTAGGGAGAAGGTCTTATTATGTTATTGTCAAATGAGAATTAGGAAAAGCAAAACACCTTTTCTTTTGACATGTTCTTCCCCCATTATCACAACTGATCTGCTGAATAATATATGAGCAGTGCTTCAATGCTTTCCCTCTCAATACAAGTTGTACAAATCTTAAAGCAAACGAAGAGGTAAGTAATCACCATCTACCCTTCATTCATGCTTTAATATTTGTGCAACTCTTAAAAAGAAAAGCATTGAAGCACCTCTCATAATATATTGCATGCAAGTTTCAAGCCTAATGGCCCTTTCAATCTCTTGCAGGGATCAGCTAACAATTTGCCAGCTTCATGTACCTCAAAGCAATCACCTGATCTGGTCAGTTTTTTTTTTCACTTAGCTAGGATTGAAGAGAACACAACTATGAATATACGATAACATGGTACTAACTTTGAAAACAAATGCAGTGTTTCTTCCCGCAGTATGTTGTCCCAACACTGCGCACGCCATTGTTCATACTAAACGCTGCCTATGATGCATGGCAGGTAAATTTCATATCTTTTCCAGTCTTGTACAATTGTAATGTATCTGTTGGAAACCCAGAAGACCCATTGAAGCCCCATGCTGGTCCCTTAGCCTAAACCCTGGGTGAGCGCTATAAAAGGAGGAGGGGGTCCCCCCTATGTACAAGCAATCATTAGCAATAGACAATTTCCGCTGTTGCTCTCCCTAAACACGTATCTCTCTCTCTTTCTGTTCTCCAATTCGGATCTGTTCGGTATATGTACCTATACCACCCCCTCAGCGGACTGCAATGGGCCCTCTCCACAAGCCTGGGATATACGTTGGTTATGAGAGTGCATCCATAATCAGGTATTTGGAACCATGATGGAGACTTGCATACTGACCGATTCATTCGATTGTATTTTTGACGAGGATCGTTTCCGTCATTAGGGAGAAATCAACCTTTGGATGAAAAATGCCGGAAATCATATGGCATTCCAGGATCCCGCACATGACCGTCGCACTAATGAAGCAAATCAAGAAGTCCGAAGATAATTGATTTGCGAATTTAGCAAATGAACCGCCGATCATTTTGTGATCGAAGGCGTGGTTAAGTCGCATGTACCGCAAGGAATGCACCGAGATGGTGGAAATACCAAAGAAAATAGAAGGTATCTCTCAACCTGTTGAGGCCTCAAAGAAAAGAGCAGAAATCGCTCCTCAAACCCAAAGTACCGGAGGCGTCGGAGAAAAGCGGACGAGAGGACTTACCACAACCAATCACGAAAATGCCCCAAGGAAAGAAGGGAGCAGTTGAGACTGCAGCGGAAAGAAGCCAACAGGAAAGGCAATTCCAGACTTGAATCTTCCACTGAAGGAAGCCGCCGGAAATAATGTATGCGCACAAATAGGCGATGAAAAGCTAAAAGAACTTGCTCCTGCGATAGGGAATAGCAGTGAAGAGCAAGTAGAAGTGCATGAAGCACCCCATGAAGAAATGGCCATAAACTTTGTAATAACAGGAGAATCCCTGAATAGAGCAACAACCAACGTTGATGCATACTTCGCAAAGAAGATTGCCTCGATCATTGATCATGATCCCGAGCCTGCATCTCTCGCAGAGTGCAAGAAAAGGCTAGATTGGGAAGAATGGAAAAAGGCAATCACTGCAGAGTTAGTCTCTCTGAACAAGAGAGAGGTGTTTGGGCCCGTATGTCGCACACCTCCCCATATAAACCCCGTAGATCACAAATGGGTCTTTGTTCGGAAGAGAAATGAAAACAATGAAGTTGTGAGGTACAAAGCAAGGCTTGTAGCTCAAGGTTTCACTCAACGTCCTGGAGTTGATTATGAAGAAACCTATTCTCCGGTCATGGGAGGAATTACCTTTAGATATTTGATCTCAATGGCAGTCAACTTGAAGTTGAGAATGAAGCTAATGGATATTGTCACAGCATATTTGTATGGAAACTTGGATTCGGAGATATACATGAAAGTACCGAAAGGAATTCCTATCCCGAACCAAGGCGGAGCAAATAGAAACACATGCGATGTGAAATTGGAGAAATCTTTGTATAAATTTGAAGCGATCGGGAAGAATGTGGTATAATCGCTGAGTGACTTTTCTACAAGAAAGGCTACACAAGCAATGAAGATTGTCCATGTGTGTTTATCTGGCGATCCCGAATGGATTTCGTATAATCTCCGTCTATGTAGATGACTTGAACATCATTGGGACGGATGAAGAAATTGAAGAAGCATGCTCATACTTGAAGTCTGAGTTTGAAATGAAAGATTTGGGTAAAATCAAGTTTTGTTTAGGCTTGCAGCTTGAACATGCCCAAGGAGGAATCTTGGTACATCAATCAACCTACACACAGAAAGTGTTGGAAAGATTTGGATTTGAAAAAGCATATCCTGCGAAGACTCCAATGGTCGGAAGGTCACTCCAAGCAGACCTAGACCCATACAGACCTAGAGAAGAGGGGGAGGAAGTCCTGGGAGCAGAATTTTCATATCTGAGTGCAATTGGAGCGCTCATGTACCTTGCGAATAGCACTAGGCCGGACATTGCGTTCTTTGTGAATTTGCTAGCTTCGATGCAGTCTGAGAACCCACCAAAAGGCATTGGAAAGGGATCAAGGATATCTTCCGCTACCTCCAAGGAAGCAAAGACCTCGATCTGCTTTTTTGGAAGAAACAATGAATTGAATTTGGTTGGCTATGCCGATCTTTGGTATTTATCGGACCAGCATCCGGCAAGTCCCAAACTAGCTATGTTTTCCTATGTGAAGGAACAGCAATTTCTTGGAAGTCGTCTAAGCAGACTCTTGTCTCGACGTCGACAAACCACTCGAAAATCATTGCTTTGTATGAAGCATCTCGTGAATGTGCATGGCTCCGAAGAATGATTCACCACATCCAGAAGTCATGTGGTTTGAACATTGAACAAAGTCCCACAATAATTTATGAAGATAATGCAGCTTGTGTTGCCCAAGCACAGATGGGTTATGTGAAGAGCAATCTCACGAAGCATATCAACCCCAAGTTCTTCTATGCTCATGAATTGCATAAGATGAACGAGATCAAGATATTGCATACTAAGTCATGTGAAAATCTTGCAGATTTGTTCATTAAATCACTCCCAGCATCTACCTTTGAAAGGTGCGTGAAAGGAATTGGGATGATGAGACTTAGAGAAGTGCAGATTTCAGGGGGAGATATTTCACATACTCCCACATGAATCTCGAGCATGAATTATGAATACCCAACATGAATCTCGAAGATTAGCAATTGAAGTTGGGAGAATTGTACTCTTTTTCCTTAGCAAGTTTTTCATGAAGTTTTCTGGCATAAGGTTTTAACGAGGCAATTCGTGCAACATAGTAAGCGTATGCTATATACTCTTTCTCCAAGTATTTTTCCCACTGGGTTTTTCGGAGTTTTAATGAGGCATATGCATCTCGCGCAAAGGGCCCAAGGGAGTGTTGGGAAACCCGAAGGCCCATTGAAGGCCCATCTTGGTCCCTTAGTCTAAACCACAGGTGGCGCTATAAAAGGAGGAGGGTCCCCTATGTACAAGCAATCATTAGCAATAAAGAATTTCCGCTGTTGCTCTCCCTAAACACGTATCTCTCTCTTTCTGTTCTCCAATTTAGATCTATTCGGGAACCCCGGACTATTCGATAGCGGGGTTCATTAACAATATCCTTGTTCCTGTTGTATGTAGTATGTACTCCTACGTGCTGAATGGCCTAAGTTAAAATAGGTGTGTCAGCTAATGTTGACTCGATGAAAAAAAAATAACATAGTAAATTTCACAGAACTGTAAGTTTTTTTATACAAACTATTATAAAACTATAGGTTTAGCACCTATTTCACAAAACTACAGGTTTAGGAGAAATTGTGTTGTAAAACTATATGTTTTAGAATTAAATGTTTCTTGAAACGGGTCTGACAGTTTAGGCCCACATACAGCCTCACGCACCTCTATGTCCCGTTGCACTTACACGCGAGGCTGTCATGTGAACCTATAGTGTCAAATCCGTTACAAAAAATGGTCAATTCTAAAACATGTAGTTTTATGATATAAGTTCTCCTAAAATTTGTAGATTTGTGAAATAGGAACTAAAACCTATAGTTTTTGATAATTTGTACAAAAAAACCTGTAGTTTTATGAAATTTACTCAAAATAACAATGCGGCATCTGCGTTGCAGATCAAGAACATTCTAGCACCTAGCACTGATGATCCAAAGAAGACTTGGCCCAAATGTAAGCTAGACATAAAGAGCTGCTCGTCAAGCCAACTCATGACCTTGCAAAGTAAGTATGTTTTTGGGAGTGCAAAGTTCACGTTTTAACAATTTATAACCATCGTTTCAGCAGCTTGGATTGCCGTCTTCTTACGTTACTTGCCGCAGTCAACGTAGCTAGCTCCTCGGATGAGCCAATTTTGCTGTTCTCCTAACTCATTTCATATTTTTTGGGCGCAGATTTTAGGACAGAATTTCTGGCAGCGCTTCCCAAACCAGGGCAGTATCCTTCTCTAGGAATGTTCATAGACTCATGCTATGCTCACTGCCAATCTGGGTCCCAAGATACATGGCTTGCCGAGGGTTCTCCTTCCATTCAAAAGACGGTAAGGCTGCCCTCCATTTGTTTCGTAAGATGCTGAACAGTTTCTTCAGAATTGAGACCATGACTAGTACTCAAGAAATTTAGGGTAAAAAAAGAAGACATGAAACCAGCTGTTCACAAGTTACTTATGATATGGTCCTATCTGTTTCCAGCAAATTGGCAAAGCGGTGGGAGACTGGTTCTACGACCGGGAGGTATCTCAGAGGATTGATTGCCCGTATCCCTGCAACCCAACTTGCAAGAACCGTGAAGATGATTGAGCAAATTGTATAGTTAAATGCTGTTGTGTTATGCAACTGAGGTAATAAGGATTTAGAGTACTTCCATAGTGGTAGGTAGAGTAGGTGATTCTCCGTAGACGATTTCTTGCCCATAATGGGGATTGTGTATGATATAAATCATAAAACATAGATAAGTGAGCTCAAAGTAGGCCAGTTCAGTTACTCTCCTCAGGATAAGATAAAGGAAAAGGTGTTCTAATCTTCCTGTGCCATATGGCATGTTGTGTAACATGTTGATGTTGGTGATGCATGTCATGCACAATCTCTTTCATTCTTTTCTATCTCTTTGAAGAATAATGCTGAGTAATAGGTTGTTCAATTACATGAAAATTGAAAATTTGACACACTAATCTTCTTTCAAAGAAAAAGAGAAGACAAGATTTTAAAGATAGAATGGAGGTGAAAGATAGCTCACTTTGAGACCGAGCTACGCCGTGGTGCAACCTACTCGCCCGGGTTTGAACTTTGAGTTTGGCTCGGGTGCTCACCGGAGCCGAGTGCGTGAGTGCGCGCGTGTGGATGTATATTTGTAACTCAGGTATTGTTCTCCTCTTTTAATAAAATGCGAGACCTTTTAGCCAATTTTTTTTAAAAAAAATATAGCTCAGTTTGAGTTCTGACTCCTCACTTAAACTACTCCCACCAATGCCGCCAGCAGCGGCGGCAGGAGGAAGACGCAGGCGACGGCTTCGCAGGTGAAGAAGCTTTCTCGTCGTCCACTGCACCTCGCAGCCTCATTTTAGATCTTTACCGGTTGAGGAAACAACAAGAAGAGGTGATGCATAGCGCTGATGGCCGGGCGGCGGCGGGGCAGCGCGCGGTGAGGGCGTGAGGCGGCGGAGGAAAGAGAGAGACGGAAGGAGCCCATCCAACCGTGGTCCAGATGAAGGCGGATACGTTGTTGAAGGTAAAACATATAGTTGTCGGCCCATTACAGTATGGCTGGCGAATGAAAGCTGAGGCCCACGAAAGCCAATCCAAATTTGGACCGCAGATTAAAATCGCGATCCAAAGTGGTCCATCCAAATTTCGATGATAGAATTATGCGCGGCCCGACTTGGCCCACCCAAATTATATGTCATGATCCATCCAATATCGTCTTATATTTGCCGTTGGATTCAACTTGAACGGCATAGATTCAGGTAGAGAGAGGGAGGCACTACTGAATAAGGAAAGCGGCTTCTGAAAAGACGCTTGTGCCATCGATGGGTCTGTGGCTCACCCTGCTCGCCCCGGCACGGAGCAAGGACACACGGGATGAGGAGATGAGCGGCGAGAGCTGCAAGGAAGAGGAGTCACCGCGAGGCGCCACCATCCGATGCCTCCTCCTCACTGCGCTGTCTCACTACTTTCCGCTCCCACCATTACCCCCAACGGCGGCGGCGGTGGGAGGAAGACGCAGCCGACGGTGGCGCAGGTGAAGAGGCTGTGCAAGCAGGGGCGGCTGGAGCACGCGCGGCTGCTGCTGCTGGACGCGCTGCCGCGCCCGCCGCAGACGCTGATCTGCAACGCCGTTCTCATCGCCTACGTCGCCCGCGCGCTCCCGGGCCACGCGCTCCGCCTCTACGCGCTCTTCAACCACGCCGCGCGGCCCCCGCTCCGCTCCGACCACTACACCTACTCCTCCGCGCTCACCGCCTGCGCCCGCTCCCGATGCCTCCGCCTCGGGAGGTCGATCCACGCGCACCTCCTCCGCCGCACCCGCTCGCTCCCCGACACCGCTGTACTCCGCAATTCCCTCCTCAACCTCTACGCCTCCTGCGTGCGCTACCACGATGGCCGCGTCGACGTCGTCCGCAGGCTGTTCGACGCAACGCCTAAGAGGAACGTCGTTTCTTGGAACACTCTGTTCGGTTGGTACGTAAAGACAGGGCGTCCCCAGGAAGCCCTGGAGATGTTCGCGCGCATGCTGGAGGATGGCATCAGGCCCACGCCGGTCAGCTTCGTCAATGTCTTCCCGGCGGCTGCGAGTGATGATCCCAACTGGCCATTCTTGCTCTACGGCTTGCTTGTAAAGCATGGAGTGGAGTATGTCAATGATCTTTTTGTTGTCAGCTCGGCAATCGGCATGTTCTATGAGCTTGGGGATTTGCAGTCAGCTCGGAGGGTGTTTGAGCGTGCTGCCAAGAAGAACACCGAAGTTTGGAACACGATGATCACTGGGTACGTGCAGAATGGGCAGTTTGCTGAAGCCATGGGTCTCTTTACCCAAATGCTGGGATCTCGAGAGGTTCCATTGGATGTTGTGACGTTCTTGTCGGCCCTCTCAGCAGCCTCACAGTCACAAGATGGAAGGCTGGGTCAGCAGCTGCATGGTTACTTGATTAAAGGAATGCATAGCGCACTTCCTGTGATACTCGGTAATGCGCTTGTAGTGATGTACTCGAGGTGCGGCAGTGTCCAAACTGCCTTTGATCTATTTGACCGATTGCCAGAGAAGGATATTGTTTCTTGGAACACCATGGTCACTGCTTTTGTGCAGAATGATTTTGACTTGGAGGGCCTGTTGCTCGTTTATCAGATGCAGAAATCAGGTTTTGCTGCGGATTCAGTGACGTTGACTGCAGTATTGTCTGCAGCATCCAATACAGGAGACCTTCAGATTGGTAAACAAGCGCATGGCTATCTCATCAGGCATGGCATCGAGGGTGAGGGCTTGGAGAGCTATCTAATAGACATGTATGCCAAGTCCGGTCGTGTAGAAATGGCTCACAGAGTGTTTGATGGCTATAAAGATGACGAGAGAGATGAAGTCACTTGGAATGCCATGATAGCGGGGTATACACAGAGCGGGCAGCCCCAACAGGCAGTCTTAGTATTCCGGGAAATGCTTGAGGCAGGTCTTGAACCTACTTCAGTGACACTTGCTTCGGTGCTCCCTGCATGTGATCCGGCTGGAGGGGGCGTATGTGTAGGGAAGCAGATCCATTGTTTTGCTCTGCGCCGTTGTTTGGATACCAATGTCTTTGTAGGCACAGCCCTTGTCGACATGTACGCCAAGTGTGGGGAGATTTCTACTGCAGAACATGTCTTTGGTGGCATGACAGACAAGAGTACTGTCACCTACACTACGATGATTTCTGGTCTTGGTCAGCATGGTTTTGGCAGAAGGGCACTATCCCTCTTCTACTCGATGCAAGACAGGGGGTTAAAACCTGACGCTGTGACGTTCTTGGCAGCAATTTCGGCATGTAATTACTCTCGACTGGTTGACGAAGGACTTGCTCTGTACAGGTCAATGGAAACATTTGGGCTTTCAGCTACTCCTCAGCACCACTGCTGTGTTGTGGACTTGTTGGCCAAAGCTGGCAGGGTGGAGGAAGCATACGAGTTTGTAGAAGGGCTGGGGGAGGAGGGCAACTTCATTGCCATTTGGGGATCACTGCTAGCATCCTGCAAGTCGCAGGGCAAACAGGAGTTGGCAAGATTGGTGACCGAGAAGCTGCTCGACATCGAAAAGCAGTATGGTCATGCAGGCTACAATGTTTTGTTGTCACAACTATTTGCTGCTGAAAGTAACTGGAGTATTGCTGATAGTCTGAGAAAGGAGATGAGGGTACGGGGGTTGAGGAAAGAGGTGGGTTCTAGTTGGATTTAAAGTCCAGGATGCAGCATCGCTACACAGTTTTATGGAAAGAGACCAAAGTTACCCCGAAAATGAGCACATATTCTCGATGCTGGATAGAGATACTAATAGCAAGGATGAAATCATTTAACAAGTTGCGAGTACTTCTGGTATGGAAAGATTGCAGATTTGTTGTCTGGAGATGTTTGGGTGGTGGCAGATTAGCGCTCCTGTTTCGTGCAGTTTTAACATCGAGGTATTAAGCATTGCATAGGGTCATAGACAGGGTTTCGAATATCAACGAAAATCGCTCAAAAATTGCAATTTTTTACCATATTGAGCCAGTTCGATAAATTATACCGGTCGGTAAACTGGTTAAATTAAAAAAATTGAAAAATTTTATGGGACATAAACAACTCGATTATTGGTGAAAATCGCTCAAAAACCGAGTCTCGAAAAATTTCACTTGAACGGTCGATTATAGGTGAAAATAGACTGATTTTCAATGAATGCCGGTCGATTTTTTTCTATTTAAAAAAAAAGATCAAAAAGTTTGATTTCGAAACCCTTTGATTTTTTACGATCAGTATCAACTGGGATTCGATTTTAAACCTCGATTTGGTTTTGTAAACCACGTTCCATACACCATGAGGCATGGCCCTTTGCACCAGTCGTGAGGGAGTGGGCCTCCACACGCTTGTGGCATACCTAGGGTTCAAAATCTCGTTTTGCTCCAAATCTCGTCCATAACCGGAGAACGAAATCTCAGCTAGATTTAAAAAATTTAGATAAATCTCTAACGAAATACAAAAACAAAAATTCAAATTCGGATTTTTTTTTCTACCGAGAAAACCGAAATTTCAGCCGGTTTTGCCGAGATCCCGGCAAAATTGCACCAAAAGGAAAAAGGGATCAAACAACGTCGAAAAATTTTGAATTTTTTTGTAGGTTCTTGACATATCAATGATGTTTCCATAAAAATTTCAGATGATTATCGGATCTGAGGAATTTTTAAAAATTCAAACATTGCTACTGTCTTGATAAAACGCTGACCGACAAGTTTGAACCGAATGAAAAATTAAACAAACCACGTTAGAAAATTTTGAATTTTTTTTGCATGTTTTTTATGAATCACTAATGTTCCCGTAAAATTGTTAGATGATGGTGAAGCTTCATGAATTTTTCAAAATTCGGACATTGCTACTGTGCTGATAAAAGCTTTACTAGCAAACTTCAACCAAATGAAAAATGGTACAAACCATGTTAGAAAATTTTTTAATTTTTTTTGGATGGTCCTGATTTATCATCAATGTTTCTATAAAATTTTTATCTGATGATCAATCTTCAAGAAGTTCCAAAAATTCTAAGAGTGCTACATCCTTGTAAAAACCTAATGATCAATACATATATTTGCTTTAGCAACCAAAAAATATTCAATTTTTTTTGAAAATTTTGCATAAGGGTTATAAGGGAATCCTTAAGATCTCATAAAATTTTTGAATCATGATCACACTCCAGTGAATTTATAAAATTCTTACAATTACAGTGTACCATTTATGTTCTTTTTGTTTTTGATTTTTGAAATATAACAAATGAAGTTCAATACATACATAGATTTGATTGAGCAAACAAAAAAAAGTTGAATTGTTTTTAAAAAATTATATGATGGTATTGGGTCAATTATTAAGCTCTCATAAAAATTTTGGGTCATGATTTTACATGAGAAAATTTATAAAATTCTGACAATGTTTCTTTCCCAATTATGTTCATTCTTTTTTTAATTTTTTAAAGATAACAAATGAAGTTAAATTATTTTGAAAATTTTTATGTATTATCTTACACTTCTTAGGATGGTACCATAAATTTTTTAGATCAATATAAGTCACGTACAATTTTATAAAAATCTGAGAGTGTTTCTGAAATTTTAAAAAAATATCTCAAAAATTCGGTTTTTCAACAAATTTTCATAGAAGATGACTTTCTTAAGGGTTATTGATCAATTTACGGTCAAATCCGGTAGTCAAACATCAAATTCCGGTAAAAAAATGGCAAGATCTCTTAGAGATTTCCCGAGATTAATGTAGCAATTTAAATTTTTTGAATTTTTTCAATTCGGCCAGCATTTCAAATCTCGCCCACATCCGGAAACTGAGATCTCGCAAAATTTCGACGAGATTTTGAATCTTGAGCATACCTACAGGGGATAAAAAATACTACATCTGACAGCATTTACTGCCTCTCCCAACTGCCAACAAACACCACCCGACAGTTGCCTTGCTCGTGCTCCCTAGCCGTTGCCTCCTGTGCTCTCAGTAGGGGTGGAAAAAAAACTCGAAACTCGCGAGTTTAACGAGTACTCGGAAACTCGGTTCGACTCGACTCGAACTCGTTCCTTAACGAGTCGAGTCGAGCTGGGTTTTGAACTCGTTAAGAAAACGAGTTAAACGAGTCGAGCTAACGAGCTATCGAGCGAGCTAACGAGTTGAACGAGCTCCAAATCAGAGGTACAGACTCTACTCTCCAATCTCTCTGGCGGGTGACGCTACTGAGCGGCCGAGCGAGCTCCTCCTCCTCGGCTTCTCCTTGTCGCGGCCTCTACTCGAGCTCTTCCCCTCCGGCTCCTGCCGTCCACCCGCCCGTGTGCGCCAGGCCTGCCTTGCTCGCGCCGTCGCCTCCCGTTGAGCTCCTACCTCCGAGATCCATCGGTCCACACACCGAGTGGCCTTCCAAGCCTCCAACGCCGCCCTCTTGATTGATTCCCCTCGACATCAAGCATGCCAAATCAACCGAGGAGCATGGAGTCAAAGAACAAAGAAGTGAAGCTAAGTAGGACTTGTGGCTCGGTTCACGCTCCACATCTTGGCATTGCGAACCTTGGAAAGCCTCCGGTACCGGTCCTTCAACGCATCCCACAGCTTCCTCATCTGCGCCCACATCGGTAAGCCTGCGATAAAACCAAGATAATCTTACATTTAAGGAAATGTGACAATCTTTGTAAGATTTGGCACTCGTTAGTCGACATTGTATCATGAAGATTTGGCGTCTAAGATTACTATTAGATTAATCTAGTAATCTCTGTAATAATTGTGTTTAAGCTGTTGATGAGCTTGTTTAGATCTTTCATCATTGAATCTTTTGCTTTTCTTGACACAAGAAATGCGTATTTGCTCTTTTATGTTGTATGTGTAGGAATATGTATATGAGGAAGATGAGTATGATATGAATGATGTTATGTCCGAAAGTGAACCTTCTCATGATGAGCAACATGTGATGTCGATGGTGGTGAACACTGCTCTGGGTCTCCCAATCGAAATAGAAGAGGCAAAAGGAAAACAAGCAACCAATTGTCTCGAAGAGTGCAAAGAAATTGAGAGGAAAGCGTGCGACTGTTGGAAGCATTTCAAGGTGGTTCAAGCTGCGTCGAAGAGGAGCCAGGAAGACCGTTGAGAAGGCCAAGTGCGAGATATTGTGGTTCTTTGTTTGCTTACACTCAAGGGGTCAAACTTCAAGTTTGAATAGACATTTGCCAAAGTGTACACCCTACATGAACTTGAAGGGCGTGACTAGCTCAAGGTACACTCAACTATAATCCCGACACGTCGGGTTCATCTCTTACAATTGTTCCTCTTGAATATGATCATGAGGAAACCCGTAGGCTCATTGCTAAGATGATAATTGTTCATGAATATCCTTTTCGAATGGTAGAGCACACATGGTTTAATGTCTTGATGAGATATATGAATGCATCGTACAAGTTCATTGGTAGAAAGACTATCTGAAGTGAATGCATAAAGGTTTATGAATCGAAAAAGAACTCCTTAGGAAGAGTCTTAATTTGTTGAGAGTGTTAGTTTGACATGTGATTTATGGACATCAAACCAAAATCTTTGCTACATGGCTTTGGTGGCGCACTACATAGATCTGATTGGGTTATGCAATGCCGTGTTTTGAACTTCATTGAGTTAGATCCACCACACACGGGAACATCATAGCTCAGCGGTGTTTGAATGTATAGTGAATGGAAAATAGAAGACAAGATTATAACAATCACTCTTGATAATCTTGCATCAAATGATGTTCTTTGCTAGGATTTTGATGTCCAAGTTCATTGCTAGGAAAAGCAATGAGCTTTATTCCTAATTACTTTCATGTCATTGTTGTGCTCACATAGTCAATTTGGTAGTGAATGATGGCATTCAACCATTGCAACCATTGATAGCCAAGCTCGGGAAATTGTGAAATATCTTAAGAAGTCACTATCTCGTATGTACAAGTTCACGGAAGTTTGTAAATCCATGAATCTGAAAACTGGAGCGGGGTTGTGTCTAGATGTGTCCACAAGGTGGAGTTCAACATATAAAATGTTTGATACATGCATTCCCTATAGGCTGCTTTCTTGAGTATGGTGATGTTGATACAAATTACAAGTGGGAGTCTTCCCATCAAGATTGGACATTATATAGTAAAATTCACCAATCTTGATTGCATTTCTTGAGGTAACCAAGGTATTATCGGGATCTATATACCCCATCGCAAATGTTTTCTATCCTTACATAGTGAATGTTAAGATTGCATTGGTAGTGCATGTAATTGCAGGGATGAGTATATGAACAAGATGGGACAAGCAATGTCGGACAAGTTTGATAAATATTGGTAGGAAAGGAACAATGTTATGGTTATTGCTACTATTCTTGATCCTAGGTTTAAGATGAGATTTGTTAGTTCTTGTTTTAAAATGATTTTTAGTGAGAGCAAGGCCCTTATTGAGGAAAATGATGTCGGACATGAGTTGTATGATCTATATGGCATTTATGAGGTGAACATCGCCAAAACAAGGTTGCTAGTGGAAGGGTGAGTCATCTTGAGTTTGCAAACACGGACCTCGGTTGCCACAGTGCCAAGTGGGTTTCAATCCTTCTGCGAGAGACGACTACTGAGCCATCTAAGTCGAATTGCTCATCTATTTAGATGAACCAAACCATCCTCCGGAGGACTCAAAGTTTGTATTACTTGATTGGTGGAAGTTGAATGCTCATAGGTTTCTGTTGTGTCAAAGATGGCAAAAAATTCTTGACTATACACGCTACCAGTGTCTCATCGAGTCCACTTTCAAGATCTTGGAGGTAGAGTTCTTGATGATTATCGTAGTGCTCTGCGCCCATCAATGGTTGAGGCATTAGTATGTGCTTCTAGCTTCATCCGAGGATCCAAAATGACAACAAACCTCCAATGATAATGGTATGGGTATCTTCTTTCGTTTTCATATAGCTTTGTTTAATATTGTGTATAAGCAAGTACCATTTTCATTTGTAGGAAGATGACAACGATGATGATGTTGAATTGGTACCATTTCCTGACAGCTTGGTGGAAAGCAGCTAGTCTGCCAAGAGTGAGATGAATTCATTCTCATCAAAGTTTACTTTAAAAAAACGAGTGTGCTTGTGCATGTTTAACTATAGCTTCCCAAGGTTTTTTGTGATTCCACTAAGTCTTGTTAGAAGAAAACTTGAAAAAAATCAGTGTATTTGTGAGGCTATAGCAAGTATTATGTTTCGCCATATAAGTAAAAAAATATGTAGGCCCTTATATGTAGTAGTTAATTAAGCGCCTTTAGTCTTTCTTGATGAAGTGGTTACCATCGGTAACTAGCTAGAAGTGGTACTAACCACCTAGCGATGAGTTGATCCAATACTTGTTGCAAGCAAAAATATTATGACCAAGTGATATTTGTCATCCTAAATCTGTGATCAACATGCATCCAAAAAATGTCGATGAGCTTCATGTAATGTTCTCTTCATCCAGTTGGCTACTAACACTTATGTAAATGTGATGTACTATTTGAAGACCTGCAGATCCTGCACCAACAACAGCGTCACCTTCTGCTGTAGGATCTTCACAATTTCTTCCTAGTGCAAGACTTCATGGCACGATCTTCATGGGTATTTGGAATTTTCATTCTTGTTATGCTTTAGACCTAATGTTGTTTGCAATGTTTGTTACTTGACTTACTTCTAGTCCGATCGGAGTTCAGTCTTGTACCCTCCAAACGCTCTGTTTGAGATATTTGGGCACTGAAGTTGAATGTTATGACTTATGACTTTCTACTTTCTAGTCACTTCAAGCATCTAGGCCCCAAAATTTTATTATGGTTTTGGTAATTAATGACATTACATGTTTTGGGCTAACTATCTATCTTGAGATAAGTGTTTGAGCAGGTTAATCCTCTACATGACTTGAAAGGAAAGGAAAAGGAGAAAGAGTCTTGAAGATTTTTAATCAAGGTTAAAGACCTCTCGATAGGTTAGAATAGAGTGTTGAGTTATTTTAAGAGGAATAGTGCCTAAGATCTTGGTTTAATCCTAAGTGTGAAATAGCTCAAAATCATACCTTGAAATCATGCTAGTTGCATTTAGAACAAAGTTTTAAATGTTACATTTTTACCTAAGTTTTGCGGACTACTTGTCTTATGTTAAAAATCGGTCCTCGTTGAACGAAGTTTTTGATTCACGCCGGACCACTTGGAAGTAGTCGGCGCAAAAAGCTTGTTCACGCAGGACCACTTGGAAGTAGTCCGGCGCAAAAGGTCGATTCACGCGCGTGGCGACCTTGCGCCGGACTACTTCAAGTGGTCGGCGTGAACGAGCTTTTTGCGCGGACTACTTCAAGTGGTCCGACGTGAACTCAAAACTTCGGTTCAACGCAGACCGATTTTTAACATAAGACAAGTAGTCCGCAAAACTTAGGTAAAAATGTAACATTTAAAACTTTGTTCTAAATGCAACTAGCATGATTTCAAGGTATGATTTTGAGCCATTTCACACTTAGGATTAAACCAAGATCTTAGGCACTATTCCTCTTAAAATAACTCAACACTCTATTCTAACCTCTTGAGAGGTCTTTAACCTTGATTAAAAATCTTCAAGACTCTTTCTCCTTTTCCTTTCCTTTCAAGTCATGTAGAGGACTCTACTCTCAAGTGCATTCAATTTCACTCTGTATGAGAGTTGTAGAAACATTCAATTCAAGTGTTGTATTAATTATTATATTGTGAGCTCAAACACACTTGGAAATCATCAAGCTCAAGCTCTGTTCTATTACTCTTGGAGAAGGTTTCTTCTTTTGAGGCTTGGTGTAATTCATGGACAGTGATCCCTTCAAATTGTTGTGAAGAGACTTGGTATTTTGTGAAGGTTCACTCACCTTCCCTTCTGGGAAGAGAGTTCTGACTTCTGAGTAAGAAAAATTGAGGAAGAGGCTTAGTTTTTCATCTCTATTTATCATATTGAAATTCTTGAAGTTAATTAGAAGACAATTTTAAAATAGCCTATTCACCCCCCCTCTAGGCTCATCCTTGATCCTTCATCACTTCTATCCATAATTGTCTGCAGTAATCCCATGTTCAGGTGTTTGAGGTATCCAATGTATGCTCTGTTGCTCATATTTATAACGAGCTTAACGAGCCAACTCGAGCCAACTCGAGTTTTTAACGAGTCGAGCCGAGTTGAGTTTTGAGCTCGTTAAGATAACGAGTCGAGTCGAGCTGACTCGTTATCTTAACGAGTTTAACGAGTCGAGTCGAGTTGGCTCGATATCCACCCCTAGCTCTCAGCGTCCTGCATAAAAGAGAGTGCAAGTTCAGCACCTCCAAACACTTTCATCACCAAACACTAGTTCATCTGAAATGGATCCCTTGGACAGAAATTTCACAAGGTAGATGAGTGCAGACTCTCCACATCCAAATCTAGAAAATGCAAGCTTCCAATATATGCAAAACTTCCCACCTACTCCCTCCATTCCTGAATATATGCAAGACATTTAATCTCCGGCAATACCCACGAAGAAAACAAACTAATAAGGGTAATATTGATAAATAGTGGTGCATCCTGAGAAGATTTGGCTACATTTAAAATTAGAATACAGCAGAATATTGACGTGCCTTAAGAGAGCTATAAGCATGCACAATACCATTTGTACCTCATAAACATATTAATAATGTTGGGAATAATATGCTAAGAGAGAACCATATAAGATTGTGGAGTTGTAAAACCAAGCAAAAATAAGTTGCTGCATGCTTGATCTATCTGCTTAACAAAAAAGGATGGATGCAAGTTTTTCCAATGTACAATAAACTTGGGAGAACCACAAATACCAACAACATAGTTTCAACATAGGCTTCTTTTATCAACCTGGTGAGAATTAAGAGTATAAATGTTCTTACCATTTTGTTTCTTTTAGTTTTCTATCAAGGTGTGAAGTCTTCTGAAAGCGGCAACATTGATGTCTTCTGAAAGTTCGGAAACATCCCAATCACCTCAACGTTTGCATGAACAACAAACAATTAAACCCAACAACGAAACATAGATCAGTCTGAGCTATAGATTGGAGTAAACCCAGTAAACTAGGAGGGAAGATAAAATAGAGGATAGAAAGCTTCTTCATGCTTAAATAGTGATCAGAATGTTGACATCTTCTGAAAATTGGATTGACTTAGAGAGCTTGTTAAACCAAAAACTAAAAACATAAGTAAGTAGGAATTGAACTGCCACAGCCTCACTGCTTTGAATGGAAACATACCATATACTAAAAGTTGGATTGTGGTCCACTCCCCAGATGGTTGTTTATATCCAACTCCTGTCCCAACGCTGCGGAGCATAACAATGAAGATGAAGGAAGCTATGACACAGTTTGCACGATATGTCAATTACCAGAAAGTAATAACACATCAACCTTTCTGCATGGCCAGTTAGCTAAAGTGATTTGGATACATGTAGCAAATTGGTCCTAGTGAGCAGTGACCGTCAGCTAGCTCCATCCTATCAGCTACACAAGAGTTTGCAAGGTTGAGCAGTGCTGGGAGCTGGAAAGCACTAGTGAGCAACAAAAAGAAGAAAAAATAAGAAGAAGAAAGGGGTGTGGAAGCATACTCATTCTAATATTCTGGTACAGAAAACAAATAATGTTTGAAGAAAAACCTGTGAATGCTGGGCTCTAGGAATGCAATTTGCCAGCATAACCTAGTTGCCTTGTGTCGGTCAAGTTTATAGTGAGCTATAAATGGTTGTATCTTCACTCGATCTGTTTGTAACAAAGTCTGGTTACAATTCTCTGGGATTTTGTTGCCATGCTTATATTTGTTACACAGTTGAATCTCTTACTCTCTAATAAGATCATAAACTCATAAACAGATCTCTTGATCTTATTCAGAATACTGTAAATAGATGCACAAAGGTTGTTTACACAAAAAGGATGAATATGGATACACCCCATTGCTAAAAGAAACTGGAAATACAAAACTCTACACATGCCACCTGCTTATTGTAACATGTAGTACTCTTTTATCAGCCCCTGACAGAAGGCCCCGTATTGACAAACCTACAGGTACGAAAAACCAAATAAGAAAATCAAAAGGGACAGCACAGATGTACCTTTGATTACGAGCTGATTTCTCAGTTTAGGTATCCCAAGTGAAGAACTCTTAACTCTTCTCAGAGTCCCTAGTAACACTTGACAGTAGTTGAGAGTAGTTATAATTTACAAATAAAAGAACAAACTGAAACTATATGTTCCAGCAGTTATGTTAAAAGACCATAACAATTGCATGAAACCATTTGTACAAAGTTACAGACCATCTGTACACATAAAAATATCAATAAATTTTCATCAAGTAAACCATGCTTGAGCTCTCGTAAAATTTTTTTATCACAATTACACTCAAGTGAATTTATAAAATTATGATAAAGGTACTGTATCGTTTATGTTCCTTTTGTTTTTGTTTTTTAAAGATAACAAATGAAGTTCAATACATCCATCTATGATTGAGCAAACAAAAGAAGTTTAATTTTATTTATACTTTTAGAGAAGGGTTTTAAGGCAATGATTAAGCTCTTATAAAAACTTTAGATCATGATCACATACGAACAAATTTATAAAATTCTGACAAGGTTACTATCTCAATTATGTTCATTCTGTTTTTGGTTTTTTAAAGATAACAAATGAAGTTAAATTAAAACCCGAGATTTGCCGATTTTTTTAAATACTGTAGCAATTTGATTTTTTTTATTCGGCCGAGATTTTGAATCTCGTACACGTCCGAAATCCGAGATCTTATGAAATTTCACCGAGTTTTCTAATCTTGAGTGAGCATATACTCTCTAGTCTCCATTATCTACATTTTAGCATATCCGTTTTCTCCCTTTTCTCCACATGCGAGTACAGCACAAGACGTCGACGGTAGGACAAGCTACAACATGATGCAATATCGTAGCAGAGCGCTCTGCCACGTATCATGCCTACTTTAGGCCCATCAAGCCTATTTTATACCATACCGGCCTAAGCACGGTCTATATAGATGTGCCGTACCACACATTGTACTCAATGGTAAGTTCCAATACGGCCCAGTTATTTATGCCATACTGATATGACCCGTGCACATGTATATTGTGCCATAAGGCAAGCCTAAAAAAGCCTAGCGTAATGTCTAGGGCTACGCTTGAGTGCTTCCACAGCTGAGTCCAGCCGTTTCGCGGGCCCCATTTTGTACGGCCATTTTGGTCCACCAGCCCGTTGAGATCAACTCAGGCGTCGATGGGCGATGTCCGCTAGCAGTGGCACTCATCACCGGCCAATATTTCCGGCGCCTCCCGAGCCAAACCACCCATGAAATACAAGATACGGCGGCAAAATTGGAACGCAAATCATTCAGGCAATAAATTGCAGCACATTGAAATCTTCCTACCCACCCTGCGGAATATCATCAGAGGAAAATTGGCAATCCAGTAGAGTGTGTTTGGTTAGTAGAATAAGGTTAAATAAGATGGTACTATATCATTTGATTTCATGATTTCAGATGAATGAAATAATTCAGTATCTAAAGAGAATATTTCTCAAATTTGTATCCCATCATCCAGAATGAGATGGTTCATTTAAGCCACTAAACACATGCATAACTTTTTTCTTAAACATGCAATCAAACACACCCTAACAGGAACATATAAACAAGAGTAAAAAACTTGTTATGTTGGGGAGCTGAGACTTGGATATTTCAACTGAGCGAGCACAGAGGATGGTATAATGATAGATTTATATTATATATATCATAAGTGCGTCTTGACAAGCGGGGACCCAATGGAGGAATGCAAGTGCAGAAACATTGCAAAAAAATTCAACAGCCAGAAGCACCGCAACTCCGAATTTGCCAGTACAAATAATTTATGCCGGCAATGAATGGCATTCCTCCGGGTCCGCACTAAAATATGCTCCCATAATCCTTTCTTGGGAGAGATGAAGGTAGCCCGCTTGTCGAAAATGAATGCCCACCCGTTCCTCCTGCAGATTAGGACGTCATGGGTATTCACAGACAAAAATGCTTCTCTAATCCACCAAAAGAATGAAAGCATGAATGAATTACCCCAGGGCATTCCATCACCCATGCCATAACCAGCAGACTGCCCACTGTGCTGACTCCCCATCGGCCGCATATGACTGGAAGTTGCCTGGTTGTACTGCTGCGGTAGAAATGGCTGTCCATGACGACTGCGGATATTTTGGTGAGGGTAATTTGGAGAGTTGTAAACACCATAGTTGATTGGAACAGTAGAATGAGTGCTCCCTGATGACGCATGAAATAGTTGATCTGTTCTGTAACTAAAAAAAGAACAAAGTTATTAATAATTGACGTAACTTTAGAAAGAAAATATCCTATTTACAATTGAAAAAGAAAATATCCTATTTACAATTGAAAGACTAATCTTATGAGTTATGATGGAAAGCATCTAAATCGAGCAGCTCAAAAAATTATGTTAGATGGGGAAAACAAGGAGTAAATCACTTTTACGATGTTTACAACAAACTAGTTGGGTTCTTGTTTTTGAGGAAAATTCACGTCACAACTCACAACAGGTATAGGACACAATACCTTTGGTTTGTTGGTAAAGGATTTGAGCCTGCAAAGATGTGGCTTTGGACTTGCGCTGATCTGATCGATCCACTTGTTTGACCAGTTGCGTCTCTAAGGTGAAGACTGCTGCTTAGATCAGATGACAGTGAATTGTCTTCTTGCAATAGTGACTCATCACTGCAACATAGAACACCATAAACATTAATCTTCAGGCAGCCTTTTACAAGAAGCGACTTGAGTATGCATTTCCTTACCTATAATTCGGGTCCCAATCAGCAGGATCAAGTGCTGATGGAGCTGATGTATCTGGTGGAATGTCAAACGAGTGCAAAGGAGGAGCAACATGTGAACGGAATGCTTGGGAAGGTCCATGACTAGTTGAGGCCTCCAAGGAAAACCCACTCCCATAACCAATTTGCGGTCTCCAACTAGAATGACCTGAACTAGGTAATGCATTCTGAGAGTAGCCAGTATGTCCTCGAACATAGGCATCAGAATGACTAAAACTAACACCATCTCCATGACGTCCTTGTCCATGCTGAGGTGTGTATTCATGCGGTGGTATTGGCAAGCTCCTCCTCTTGCTGTATTGGCCTACCGATGCAGCTTTTCCCAATGGGGATCCATGAAAGCCACTGCTTGCAGGAGAACCAGAACCATGCTTCCCGGTAGAATTAGCTGGGATTTGCATCTGGTAGTTTGGTGGGGTAAATTGTGATGGACTGGCACCAACAGACATAGGCCCCATACTTCCAGGGCTTAATCGAATGCCTCTATCATGTGTGAGACGAGGTCTCAGTCTAATATCTGGGCTAGCACCAACTTGCGTAAATCCAGAAGGACCTAATGGTGAGTAATACATGTTGACAGTATTAACATCACCAAAGCTTCCATAGCTGCTAGCAAGGCCGGCATTACCAGCATAGCTACCATGGCTACCGAAGCTTCCATAACTACTCCCATAAGAAAACGGCATTTTTGGAGGATAGGGGTTATTAAGAGGTAGATATCTGTTTGCACTTCCAACCTAGAAAATTTAAAAACATAGGACATTTCTGTCAGGAATGGATATGAAAAATGCTCTATGATTATTATTTATACAACTCAACTCAGTAGCAGCAAAAGAGAGTAGTTATCACCTGAGGGGAAAGACCTGCAACTAGCCAGTGGCCTCCTCCAGGATTGTGATCAACTGCTGCAGCACGAACAACAGGCTACAAAACAAATTGAACACCAATTTGTTTCCAGATTTGAGTAAGAAACAAGAGATGAATGAACATGCATTTAAAGCTCCAATAAAAGCAAACAGTTTTTTTTATTAAAAGATAGAAAGCTTTCTTATATCTACTAAGTGATGCACAACAGCACAAGGTAAAAGCATGGGGAAAATGGAAATTTTTTCCTAAAAAAAATATTGAGAAGGTGCATCAGAGTGTAAGTATGTTCATGCTTCAGACATAATACTCGCCTGTATAGATAGCATTCTATCAATTGGATAGGTTTGCCGATTAGTGTATAAGAGTGATATGTGAACTTGTGGTCATTATCTGTGGTTCATTGTACATTTTGTACTCAATTAGGAAATACGCCACATAAATTAATAAATTTCTTTATCACAAACTAATTTTATTTTTAGGCAACAAATATGTCTATATTTGCTAATATTCCCAAGTTAGATATACTTCCAAACAGAAGCATATAATCTAGAGTAATTCTGATTTCTTTTTGATAAAAATGAAGCTACACAATTGAAATAAGACCATACTCACAATTCTTGGAGTTTCAAGGATGGGCTCATATGGACCAGTGAAAGGTTCGCCTGTTACGAATGGATGACATGAAGCCTGAAATAGTGTTTAGTAACAATCAAGTCCTTCCATATGGATATGAATTCATTGCGATGACATTTGTGCGTAAGCAGAATAAGCTGTCGGTTCATGAGTTAAAACTTAAAAACTACCCAAGTTTATTATACTGTTAGATAAAAACAAGGATTCACCAGCTTAACCATAACATAGAAAGACTCAAATATGGGAATGAAAAAAATCTATCTAAAACTTTACAGTAATGAGGACAAGGCAATAGAACTGCAGTACTGTACCACTAGCATTAGCTCATACCTGCAATGGTGACCATCGCTTATTTGGGTCAAACTCAAGAAGCCCCCTCAAGAAATCAACTAATACCACGCGATCTGCCTTTTCTGTCTCTGAATCAAAATGCAAGACCTGAGAACATAATATCAAACTTGCAAGCTTTATTCTAAGTGCTCTGTTTTGCAGATTCAAGAGAGCCGCTGTACAATAATAATAATAAGTATGCTTTGTTATAAAGTGTACAGCCAAATACAAGCAAATACTTCTTTAATAGTCTCTACTCTATAATCCCTTTGCCAAGTTAAATCCAGTTTATACTACGTTTTTCTAGAGAGAACAGTAGAAGGCCCAACTATATCAGGTTATCTTTCATGACATAAGCGCAAAAGATAATGCTTTCAAAATAAAATGTGGAGTTACACAACTCAAGGTACCCACATCATGTTCAGAAAAAAAAGGAACATAAATATGGCAAATTGAAACACTATAATTACAGGAGTCACATTGAAAATAACAAAGAGCAAGCATAATAGTAATCTAAGCCTATCCCAAAAACAGGGCTAAGGAGCCAATATCTTATTCACAAAACTAAAAAGAAACATAAAAAAACAAACCTGTCAATTCTGAATTGTTCCAAGGATAAGTATATATGAGTTGGTCAATCCTTAGTTGTGGGAAGTACCATTTCCCTACCTTTGGCTTTTTGGACTCCTTCTGTATTTGGTATAGATAGTAAGATAATGCAATTATGATGGGATATAATATAAAAAGATAAGGGTTCTTTTAGTGAAATCACAAGAAAACTTACTGCTTCAACCTCTTCTTCACTAAACATTCTGTATGCACTGCCAAGACCATCATGTGCCTCGCTACCAGGATAAATACTTCCAACATGTTTAAAAAATCTTCCAGAGTTTTTAGCTTCCCTTAGCAGGTCATCTGGTGGTTGTCCCCTATAAATGTTGAATTCAAAGAGAAAGGAAAAGGAGAGAGAAAAGAGTACAAGAATTTTAATATGGCTAAGTTCAGAAGTGTCAAATACTAAGATTCTTAGATGACCAAAACGAACTAAAAAAATGTAATATGGCATTTGCTTTAGCATGCAGCAATGCACATGAGTTCATGCAAAATGCAGAGCTAGGAGAGAAAATTACAGGTAAAAGGACTTACCCGAGAATCTTCATCATACGCTGAAGCACATCATATTCTGATGCTCCAGGAAATAAGGGCAATCCTAAAAATAGTTCAGCAACTATGCACCCAAATGACCACATATCAATCGCAGTAGTATATCTGTCGACTGTTAAGGGTCAAGCAAGTCACTTGAAAAGGCAGAAGAATAAGAATTCATTGAAACAAAAACCATTACTTGTTCGATAAATAAAACAAACCATTACAGAAAATACTGAGCAAGATTCCTATGGTGAATGAAATGAAACAACTGCCCTTAGATATATAGGATACGGATAGCCAAGGAGAACCTCTGGAGACCTGTAATATCGGCTCTAGCAAAATGGAAGGAAAGGATCGAAGTCTTACTTTCAACTAACCGACATTATTTAAATAAGAATCTGAGAAGTTCAAAAATAAAAACCTGAATGTATGAGTACACTGTTTTACCCTCCAAGCATGCTGATCCAAAATCAATTACTTTCACTGATGCAGCTGTTGTGACACTGTAAAATTCATAGTACAACCATCAAACTACAACTTGCTTGAAAAAATAGCGTCCAAGACCTAACAATGCAAAATTCAATATTCAAAGGGGTAACTCACCTGGGAGCTAAGAGGATATTTTCGGGCTTTAGATCACAATGAATGATGCCAGCATCTCTCATGACAATCATGGCACCCAATATCTTAAAACATAAAACAACAAGATAAGTCAACAAGTATTAAATTAACATTGAATGGGAAATACAGATAGACACCTCACTTGTTTTGAGAATGCCCGTACATATTTCACTTTCAGACCTCTTAAATGGTTCCTTTTCAATAACTCATACCTAAAATGTCGGAGTTAATAGTGCAGTGTGAACAAAAACTAAATAAGGGATGAATCTATTAGCAGAAAGTTCTAAAGAAGTTAGCTTACAAGTTTTGACCAAGCATTTCAAAGGCTATACACAGGTGATTTTGGAACAAGAGATAATCAAGCATACGGACAATGTTATGCTGATCATCAGGATCAAATTTCTGATTTAGCTGCAAGCACACCCACAATTGTAATGGTGAGTTATCGCATATATCAAGCAAAACGGAGTAAGTTCCTGACTATCATACCGATCTCAACAGTGAAACCTCCATGATCGCCTGATGGTAAAAGGCAGGCTGATTTTTTATAACCTTCACAGCAACATAGTCGTTGGTTTCTGTGTCCCAGCATTTGACAACTTGACCAAACGTGCCTTGGCCAAGCATTTCCTTGACAATGAACCTGAGTACCAAAATAAGAAAGAAGGCACAGTTCAATGATATGCTAACAAGTGTTCAACATTCCTGAAACTAATAGTGATGTTGGAGGAAAGACAAACAGGTCCGAGATTTATCAACAAAACTTGCACAAACTAACAAGAAAACTGGAAACGATATCAGTTCATCTAACTTACACGTCTACAACCTTCAATTACTTCTCAACAAACATGCCCTAAGGAATACCAAGATGTTTGTTTGTGTGATCACCAATCAGCATGCATAATGTCGGTTGCATATATTGATTCTTGAAGAATAATTCAGACCAACTAATCTAAGCAATAACAATGCACCCAAAACAGGACCAAAGATGAATTGAAAAAAAAATGTAGCATATAGAACACCAATTCTGAGAAAATCAAACCTCCGATTTGATGTCTTGTTGACCAATTCCAAGTTGACATACAATATGAGGTCCCAATTTGCATTATCAAGCCCATCATTGTGAGCTGGGGTTGAAGGATTGGTGAGAAAACGCTTTGGGTTTAGCGCCTCTGAGTACTTAAACTCATGGTTGCATCGTTCAAATGTTTGGATGATGTCTGTCGTTAGTCTTGCAACAAACTGCATGGTAAAAAGTGTCCATTGGTAACGGAACAACAAAAGTACATTGGCTTGAGATGCATATCATATCATAGTATAATACAAAAGAATAGTTGTAACAAATAAATGATAGAACGTTCCGTGTCTTACTATGGTATACCAAATCATTAATAAAGCACATTAAACAAACTCATAACGATGTTTACACTTAAGTGTTGTGTAAGTGCTGGAATGATGTCTTGTTCAAATACTCTTCAAATTTCCAAAAAAGAAAGAAATACCCAAAGTATTGCTTAGCTAAACACTAGTTAGGTAAAATTCTAAAGCAACTAGATGTGAGTACGGTCTCACAGAACATTTTTGGCAGATACAACCAGCTAAAACAAGTTCGTTTATGACATTCTTTCTCCCCCATTTGCGGTCTCTCTGCGATTGTACTCATGGCAAAAAATACACGAGCCTGCATAGTAACCAGGCAAACAGCATTACAGTCTTCTATGAAACTCCATCAGTCCAAACCTGCTAATTCATATAGACAAGCCTAAGGGCGCATGAACAAACGCGCAAGCAAGGAACAAGCCAGCAACAGTTGTGATGAACTGGCGGTCTAACGATCAAAGTCCAAAGCTTTCGATAGGCCAACAGCACAGCTACATCAGCGTGCCAATTCCTTGCAATTCTCAGCAATTTGATGATCCGCAAGGACCAGAGCAAGGAGGATGAGGCGTACCGGTTTCCTCTTGACCCCGTGAAGGTTGCTTATGCGGGCCGCGACACCATTGCCCGAGGCCGACGGGGACGAGGACGCCTCCGACGAACGCCCCGAAGCAGCGGCGCCCGCGAAACGGCGGAACGCCGTGGCCTCGCCGGGCATCCACGGCGGCGCCGCGTCTTCCTGCGTACCGCTCCCCTCCATACGCGCCAGCTATTCCGCAGCTCTTATTGTTGCTCGGGGAGATCTCCTACCCGCCGCCCACCACCAGCCACCTCCGACTCCAAACCCAACACCAACCACGGCGATCACAGTATCCGCGGGAGCAGCCGCCGGACGAATCCAGCTCCATCCTAGGAGGCGGCGGCGGCCATCCCGACACTCCGATCTCCCCTCCTCCTCCGGCGTTATGCGATGGGCTAATTCCGGACTCCGGAGAGGCGGCAGAATTGGGATTCGGAGCTTGATATTCCAAGGCGATGGAGGATGGCTAAGACGGTAGTGTTTTATTATAGCACGAATGATAAAAATTTGCGGGCAAAGACTACAGGGTAGTTTCGGTTTCGGATTCGGTGCGGCGCGGCTAAAAATTTAGGGATTTGGGAATTGGGGTGGGATTTGGGGGAAGAGGGGTGCGATGCGAGGCGAATCCAATCAAATCCCCTTCTCAATCTCTCCTATTTCTTTCCCTCGTTTCTTCCCTCCTCCTCCCTCGTCTTTCTCCGCCTATATTTCCTACCCTTTTCTTCCCCACTTTCAGGCTTTAGCGTAGAAAATTATATACTCTGGATTAAATTAGTAGTTGTTAATTGAGTAATTAATGGGATGATAATCCGAGCCCACGCCATGCAATTACCAGATTTGTTATCTCCTAGGCATCACGGGTTATTTTATTCCGGCTGACTGCGCTGTTCTTTTACCTGTACCCATGTGGCTCTCCCTGCATGTGGGGCCAAGCAGAATTTGTCATCAGAGGAGAGATCCCGGGATTTGGTGCTGGATCCAACGGTGGAGAGCGCAAGCACTTGGGAACGAAGGGCTGGATGCGTGGCCTACTTGCCCCGCGCGTCAGGCACGTGGAGCGCACGTGACAGGAGATGGATGGTGTCGAACTGAACTGTTCACTGTTCTAGCCTTTAAAAATCTTTTTACAGAACTAGTCTCCGTAAAATATTTTTTTTAGAAATAAACCCCTGATCCACGAATTCCGCATACGAGAAGCACAAAAATCACTATGACGCGACATGGTGGTGTTGATTTCTTATTTCCCGCGATGTGAAGGTGCAGCGAGAAGTTCGTGCGGCGTGTAGGTGCGACGAGACATTTTAGCAAAGCACTGGCACGGGAAATGCATTTCAGTGCCAAGACTACACAGTATTGCTTGTCCCATCGCTTATCGCATCACATGGCTGTCAGAGATTCCTACTCGACCGGTAAGAATCTCACGAATGGGATGTGCGAAAAAAAAGAAATGTCGAGTCCCCACTTCGCGGAAAATTCAATCCCGTGCTCCGATTTCGCGGTAATTATCCCACACCCCCATTCTACAGAAATATACCACGGTCGTGTTATAGTGATTTTCGTGCTCCTGTACGTAAACTTCGAAAGCGGAAGCTATTTTTAAAAAAATCCTACACGAAGTAGTTATGAAAATAAAAATTGAGCGGCCAGAATAATAAACAGTTCGATGGCGTCACAGGCCCACGCGGTGTTCCGTGGAGCTGGAGCCCACGTGTCAATGACGTGCACGGTAGGGGATGTCCTATCACCACGTTACCTATGTCCCACTTTGCATTCGTCCAGGAAACAGTCCAGGTGAGATGCACAGGAAAAACAGGTCTAGGAGAGTAGGGAGGTGAATGACAACACACAGCAACTGGCATGCTAGTCAAAGGAAGTGGTCACGAGACTTACGACGACCAAGTTATCAACAATATCACCACAAGCCTCATCACTAGCCCGAAGTTGAATATTGCTAGTATTTCCGAACTGGTATCGGTAGACACGTTTTTGCCAAGTAATTCCAAGATGACAAAGTTACAGAGATCATGTACCAATCTAGGATATGTTTGAGGGAGACGTTGCTTTTTTGAAAAGCAACGGTAGCTTTTTTATAAGAAATCATTTGACAAATAGTTAGTTTCTCTTAGCAATAAGTTGCAAAAGCAAGTCCAACCAGTGTTCACAAAACCATTTTTGAAAACAAGTTCAAAATTTGCGGTATGAAAACCGCTCGAAAACTGTCAGATATCGAAGGGTTAAGAAATCAAAAAAA
Source organism: Otatea glauca (assembly GCA_036346275.1). Classification (NCBI taxonomy): domain Eukaryota; kingdom Viridiplantae; phylum Streptophyta; class Magnoliopsida; order Poales; family Poaceae; genus Otatea; species Otatea glauca. Next base: position 46,923,561 of record CM070717.1, read on the forward strand.
TTTGAAAAAAAATTCAAAAAAAAGTCAAAAACCGCTCGAAACCAGCCGACCAATTATATGTTCCTACAAAACGGTTTTTTGAGTGGGTTTCGCTGAAAACCGCGGTTTTTCAACGATTTTCGAGCGGTTTTTAACGCATAATTTTTTTCTTTTTTTTTAATTAGAGCGTTTACCGAGCGGTTTTGGATCTCGAACCACAGCGGTTTTTTGTGGTTTTGTGAACCCTGGGTTCAGCATAGTTTTCAGTTTTTTGCTTTTACTAGTTATATATGACTTCTAGCTTATACCAAAATCCGTTTAAAAACTGAGCTGTTTAGAAAGACTTACTGGCTTTTCAGAAGTTGAAACTGATTTACGACATGTTTAGGGGAGATGTGATTTTTTGAAAAGCTGTTTTTTTTTGTTTTCTGAGCTGAAAAGCGGCTATAGATTTTTTATAAGAGATCGTTTGACAAATAGCTAATTTCTCTCAGCAATAAGCTGTAAAAAATAGGTCCAACCCAACTTAAGCTTTTGCTAGTTATATATAATTTCTAACTTATGCTAAAAATTATTTAAAAACTGAGTTATTTAAGAAGTTTACTGGTTTTTAAAAAACTGAAGCTGGTTTAAAGCTCTCGGAACTTGGGCCTTAAAGCCCACCAATCAGGCGGCCCCTAGTATGGTACCACAAACTTTGGATTGGGCCAAAAAGCTTTCGGCCCTATCCATTCCCCACACAAAAGATGATCATCTTCATGCCGTAGTGGGCCCATGCTATTATGTGGGCCCAAGGCCGAAGTTTGTTGTTCTCAGGCCGATTTGTCGTACTAGCTATTATTCCCCCCTACTCCCCCGTTCCCCCACGCTCCCTCCAGGCGACGGCGGTGGCGAGCAGTCCGGCGAGGCGAGGCTACGAGGCGGAGACCGGTGAGTCTAGGAGGCGGGAGACCGGCGAGGCGAAGCGGACAGAGTTGGGCCTTGGAAGGAAGAGGCCACGCGCAAGACCTGCACGGCTGCGCAGCCAGGAGCGGGTGGGAGGCCGCTGGGCGCCGCCGGCCGCGCCGACGGGGCAAACCCCAGTTCACGGCGAGTGCCGCGCGGCTCACCTAGGCTCCTCGGGCGTCCCAGCTTGACTTGCCCACGCTAGAATTGTTTTTTCCTTCCTCCGCCACTGTCCGTACAGGTCCCTAGCAAAAAGCTTCCGCATGCGGCATCTCCTCCTACCGGCACCTCGCGAAGCATCTCGTCCCACCGTGCAAGCCCTGAGCCCTAGCGCAAGACCTGGTCCCCAGATTCCCACTCTGTCCATGGCGGCGCGGGCACAGGCGTGGCAGTTTGCGGCCGCTCTGGTCTTCTTCCACGGCTCCGAGTACGTCCTCGCAGCCGTCTTCCACGGCCGCCGCAACGTCACCGCCACCTGTGAGTGATTCATACACTCTGCCTGTCCCTTCCTCTCTTGTCATTTGAGACGGTGCTTGTGAAATTGTCTAGATACGAAGTTGTTATTTAATGATATGTCTTTGTAGGTGCATCTGTGACTCTAGTTAGTAGATGAACCAAATATATGTGTTCATAAGGATGCAGAAAAGCGTCACTCGAAACTGATTCGATAAGATTCCGGTTTGGCTTGGATAGTTGGACGCTGGAGGGGTCGCTTAGAGGAACTGGCAGAGTGCTTATTTTGACTAATTGCATGTTTGCATTCTTCTCTTGTAATCCTTGGCCTTGGAATATTTTCACTTGGCTTTGAACTGACAAATAGCGAGAGTATAGTATACATTTAGCATTCTGTGAACTGCTGTGCTGTCCGATGTATTGCAATTATAGGAATTCTCTGTTTGGTTAAGCAGAAACAAGCTAAGAAGTGCTACACTAAATCTATAAAAAGAAAGGGAACATGTGGCAATGGGCAGACATTAAAGGTTGGGGTCAAGCGGCGAAATCAGAAAGTACTATCTGAGTGAATCAATGGAGTATGTTTGGACAAACGAACCTTTACGTTGAATAACTAATTACTTCATAACTCATTATAAATGCCTCTTAACTGTATAGAGTTTGAATTAGGGACAAAATAGATATTTTAACTTGACTTGCCCAACTTGCATTTTGTTAGCTCCTTAGCCCGGGTCGCTTTGTGGTATCCCGCCAAAACAAGGACCAAGTTTCTCATTGTGAACGGCTATAACTCTAGAAGTAATTCCTAAAAACATAACTTTGCCCTGTTGTTGGTTCTGTTGTGAACCTTTAATTGTAGGATGACAATGCAATATTGGAAGGGTTTTCGAAGTTTACTGGCTTTTTACATAAACAAAATGTGCAATGCACCAAAACCATAAAATGGAAGGAGATGTTGATTGGATTACACAATCACATTCACAACTACCGTTTAACACCTTGACACATAAGTTTATTAAACAATATATGAAAGAGCACAAGGCATGCCTATATTAGTGATTGCTGTTTTTTTTATTGTCTTCTTTCTTGCCCTTTAGATTGGCAATTGCAATATCCTAACTTTGCTGGGTACCGCGTTGTGAGTTAACAAAAGTCCTTCTCATGCAGCACTTCTTATCAGCAAGCAGTACGTTTTGGCAATGAGTTTTGCAATGCTGGAACACCTGACGGAAACTCTTCTCTTCCCAGAACTAAAGGAATATTGGTTTATCAGTAATGTTGGCCTTCTAATGGTGATTATTGGTGAAATTCTTCGTAAACTTGCTGTGGTGACAGCTGGGTGTGCCTTTACGCATGTTATAAGAATTCACCATGAAGACCAACATCAGTTGATTACTCATGGGGTCTATAGGTAACAGACTATTTATCCTATGCTGCAGTACTGTTCGTAGTTCTTGAGTTATGCCAGTTATATTATCACAACTCTTTGTATGTTCTTCATTTGCACCATACCATGATGGTAGTTCTGCAAGATTATTTGATAGTTCAATTGCTAAATATTGTGTTTAACTGTACAGGTTTATGCGGCATCCTGGGTATTCAGGCTTTTTTATATGGGCAGTAGGAACCCAGGTTATGCTGTGCAATCCAGTATCCACAGTTGCATTTGCATTGGTATTGTGGCGTTTCTTTTCAAAACGGATACCGTATCCTTCTAAAAGAACAATGTTTTTCTCTTTTATGTTTAAGGTTCCCCATTTTGAGGATAAATCCTTTTAAAATCTCTTTAAGTATGTTTCATCACCCACTGAATACGAACATCTCCGTAAAAGATTTCAGTATATTAGGTTTTTTGCTTCTCCTTTGGTTTTTCTTGTGATTCCTTCACTCAAGAGCAGGTATGAAGAATTTTTCTTGAGGCAGTTCTTTGGCTATGAATACGAGGAATATGCACAGAAAGTGCACTCTGGATTACCATTTATAAAGTGAATGTTTCAAACTTCCAAAGTATGTTCTTGAGTACTTGTCTTTTAAGGTTTCATTTCATAGCATGTGTTTCAGATTAGCAGGTTTAACAAACTGCTTTGTCACATTTTTTAAAAAATTCTTGAATCGTGAGGTTTTGTCACTCAACGCTGGTAGATACCTGCTTTCTATTTAAAATAAGAAAAAAGTTGAATGTTTCAATTTCATAATTTTGTTTTTTCTTTAAGGAACATGACTAACTTTTAGTAGTTTGGATGCTTGATTTAGTCTTACCCAGAATCTACCATTTGCATTGCTGAAATCTGTTTACCAGAGATATGTCACCTGTTTGTATACGCTAACGTCTTGCAGTTATGTTTACACATTTAAAGTGCCTTTTCACATCTAATTTTAAAAGGCATGTTTGGTTCATGACCAAACCTAGCCTTGTGGCATGACACACATCTTACACACGGCTTTCTGTAACAGATGTGGTTTAATTTTTTAGCCACACTTGTGGGTACTTTGTGAAGAAAATTGTTAAAATCGTCATACATTTTTTAGGGGAGACAATTATGAATTTATGATTGGAAATCAGCTAGTATTTGAAAGAATCTGGCATAACTTGTACATTAATCTGCCTGTGTTGGTCACCATCGAAACAGACATTTTGTTCTTTTTTGAACTCAAGGATGTATCTGGTGGCAGTTAAAATTGATGTTTATGCATGTTTTTTGTTATAGGTATGCTTACCACCGTCCTGCTATCGCCATCATTGGTATGTCAGAGCAAAGCACTTAACAATATGAAATCAAGAGATGACATACGAGCGAGGTATGTCATGGATTGCATACAATACTAGACAAATCTGAATTTTGTAGTCTGGAGTAACAGTTGAGTTATTCATCAGCTCATCATTCTGGCGCAAATGTGAAAAAAAAAGTTTTGTGCTGGTGATTTGATTATAAAGCTTGAGTTTTTTTCCCCTTATAATGATGTTCACTTGCATCTAAATTCATTAGATTTGAACTGAGCGGTTTCAGGATAATGCTGATTATTCCTTGTAGGCCCGTTGTGTCAAAGCTTTTCCAACACAACTGTACCAATTGTGTGTAGCGCATACATGTTTGCTTTTGGACATGTAGAAGAAATAAACTCTTTTTTTTGCTCCATGAAATCTGAGAAGCATTTTTAGTACATGCTGCAGTGTTCTCCTGTGGTGCACAGCGAAGCCTTTGTATGAATCTCTTCCTAGCCCAAATCAAACTGTGAAATCAGCAATTGCGCACGGCTTTGAAATGCGAACGATCCGGAAAAAAAAAAGATGCCTTATTCTGTCAATAGAAACTCCTTGAAGTCACCTGACGGACGCACGAATCAGATTTTCGGATTTGAGAATCGTTTCATCAGCCTCAGCAATTCAACAGGAGGTCGAAAAGCGCCTGTGCATCTTATCAGTACGGTCCCGTGGATGCTCAAGGGTCAAGTCTATTTTCACGTTTCAACTATGCCGTACTGTAGTATGTTACTTTGTGTTTTAATGCGTACCAGTCTGCTCTCAAGCCTCATCCAGATCTATACTTAAGATGATACCTGGGAGGCTAGGACCCGTTTGGAACTCCCCCCGCGGCGCGCGATAAGCCCGGAGGTTAAGCGCCATTTCATGTGAAATTCCTGTGTGTTCGATTAGAAATGGCTCGCGTACACATGAGTGCGCTAATCTTGCACTAACGCATGATCTAAGCCTTTGATAACTTATTAGGATATGTACAATGATGTGATGTTAACTATCTATATACTTTGCTATATAAGATTTTTGTTGACGTGAAAGAGAGATGTGACGACCCGTATAATTAGCCTAAGATAATAACATTAGCATTGCCATTACTCTAAGTTAATTATACTGATATTGGCATATTAGCTAACAAAATATCGAGCGCACCCGATATTTTATTAGTTAATACATCGTATTCAGAGTGTCGTAGCAGAACAATAATTAGAGATGAAAGCTTATTACAATCCATTGTCACGTAGGTTACATGTCCATCGTTATCGAGTTCTTACATATTACATACAGTACATTCATAAATAATTTACATAAATACTAAGTATCTAATGGATCGATGATCTCTATCATACGATCCACTAATCCACTCAGTCCTCCTGATAGTCCTCCGTTGCATCATCAACCAGACCCTGCGGGTTATCTTCAGCCCATGCCTCGCAGGCGAATCCATAGCTCTTAGCTTCTAAGCAAAGAGGAAGTAAAACAAGGGTGAGTACAAAAGTACTCAGCAAGCATTATTAATAAAATGCATCATATGAATTTTTACCAATATCCATCTCATAGACAATCTTCTCTCAAATCCATCTTTAGGAAAAATAGGGTTTTATTAGTAATATGTGGGTTTCTGATTTTTAATTATTAAAATTGCTACTAGCACTTGTATATGAGGCAGACTCAGTTTCTGTAGACTACAATCCAGGAGACACGTATGAATTCATGATTTTTCCCCGCGCAAGTTTATACCACTTTACCCATGGTGAACCCAACCTCAGTTAAGAATCCAGAATATTTATCGCTACTCAGGTATTATATTTCCAACCCTGGCATCATTGCCAGTTGTACTTCGACTAACCACCAATACTCATCTCATTGTGTTTAAATATAGCGTCCCAGAATCAACCGCATCTAAATTCCAAAATAGTGTACCTCACTAGGACTCCCGGTGTACCCAGTTTCTCACTATTAGTTATCTACTCTTACCAAATGTGCAGATCATAACACCAATATAGGACAACCTTTTCTGGTCGTTTCCACACACTATAGTTGATACGAAAATACGGCTCATTACCGAGTGTAGTGATCATCCTTATGTGCTAGCCTATGTAGAGGGGCTCACGGGCAATGCTCATCTCCTTGACACCCTCTACCCGCCATACATATATATGTCATTGACTCCATTCGTTGGATGAGCCATTTTAACACATCAACAATTCAAACACTGCCTCATCAATCATCATCAATTCCACATATCCATAACCAACCACTGCCGCAACAATTCATCATCATAATCATCTTTCCAACAGTATCCGATTTAGTTTTTTCTTAAAAAAATTATTTGCCATGCATTAGTGATATCACAAATAAGTAAATATGATTGATTAAAAATATTTAAATATAATCAAGAAATTGCTTGTCTAGATTTTGGTACAAGTAGTTGTCCTCACACGACTGTCGTTGAAGATCCCCGTCTGATTTGAATTAATTCCTGAAATTATAAATAATATATTTTAGTAGATTTTTGCATGTTTCATGGCGTCCAACCTGCTCTTAAAATTTCATTTAATATACATATAATGCCTCCTTTAACATTCTGAATATTTATATTTTGATGTCTTTTATTTAAATGCCAGATAGTTTAGATTATTTAATTTATCTGATTTTTAAATAGGCATAATTAATTTGGATGATGCATTGGGTTAAATAGGAATTTTTTTCTGCCTCTTTTCTTTTCTCCTTTCCCTTTTCTTTTCCTCCCTTCTTTTTCTTCCTCACCTAACCGACCTATCTCTTTTCCTCTCCTCTCATCTCCCCATTCATTCTCTCTCTCTCTCTCTCTCTCTATATATATATATATATATATACCGAAATGGGGCACCATGGAGCCTAGGCTCCATGATTTCAAATGCACGGATTCAAGCCAAATTCGGATATATTTTTCAAAAATTTTAGTTTTAGGGTATATATCCATCTATAACAATTCAAATGAAACACATACCTTCGAAAAAATATACTCGAATTCAAAGATTTTAAACGAATTTAGATTGCATGCTTTGCTAATTTATATATATAATCAGCACATACCTACAAACAAACTATTATCAAAAAAGGAAACTCTCGTTTAAATTTCAGTTCAAACTTGTTTGAAGTAGTTAGTAAACTAGTTAAACTCAACATTCTAAATTTTTTAAAAAATTAAACATACAATGTATAGGAGAATATACCTATTTTGTACCATGGAGCCCAGGCTCTATGGTGCCCCAAGTAATTATACTATATATATATGGCTTCCCCTGATCTGGTCCGGTCCGTCGATAGCCCTTGGGGCCCCCAGTCGCCCCACTTACCGGCTCCACCCTGGCAGGCCTCCTCCCCACGCCTGGTAATCGCGTCGTCGCCTTGGTCCGGCCTCCTCCTCGCGCTAGCCCTGGGCCACTGGCCTCGCCCGCGCTTGTGCGTGCGAGCACGCACACGCCTCAGCCTCCCCCTGTGTCGTCGCCGAGGTTGCCCCCCTCTCCTTCCAGTTGCCTCTTCCCTTGCCCACTCCGGGCCTCCTTGGCTCGGCCCTGGGTTGCCGGCGTCTCTGACCCCTATCGTGGTGCTGTCTCTTCCTTTACCCCCGGCCGCCTCGGCCCAGACCCGGGTCGCCGCCCTGCCGCTCACCCTTCCCAGGCCCTCGCCCATGGGCGCTGCTTGCCTCAGCCATCCTACGGCCTCTACTTGGTTCTACCTGAACCCACTGTGATGCATCCTTATCCCTATTTCATCTACTGCAGTTTCATTTCTGTTTTGCTATGTGAGATTATATGGTCTATGATGATTCATGGGTTATAGCAAGGTTTTTTGAGGTGTGGTGACGACACCCATGACATCCTGTACGCCGAGGAGTACGCGAGGGTGCAGGCAAGCACGGCGCCGCCCCTAGTTGTCAATCCCCTTGAGACCACTAGCATAACTACCCATCTATTGCTTATTTGCTCCACTGCATTTGAGTTCTCAGATTCTATAGTTGGTAAAAGATTGACTGTATGAACCTAAGAAATTGAATGTGTTGATGGGGATGGTTCTAGATAATGATATGGTTGGTGGTGAGGTACTAGAGGTTCTTGTTCTTCCTTGGTGGTTGGTTGGAGCCTTGGCTTGGTCGGTGCTTCCTTGTCTCCTGGTGCTCTTGCTCCTTGGGGCTTTGTGTTTGCCTCCTTGTGTGTACTCTGTGGTTGTGTTGCTCCTAGGAGCTCTCTGGTGCTTGATGGCTTTGGGTGTATGGTAGTGCTCCTGGAGGCTTGAGTGAGAGGGTGAAATGGTGGGGTGTGGCTCAGCTGGCTCCCTTTTTAACCCTGTGACTTGCTTGGTCTGGGGAAGGTTGAATTGGGGAAGGTGCTAGCTTCCTCCCTCTTTACCGTAGTAAATTCACTTTTTACCATGGAAGGTTTTACCTTCTTACCATGAGATGTTTGGGGTACTATTTATGCACGGCTATAATTACCCAACAATTACAGATTTGTATAGTACTGGATGATGAAATCCTAGGTAGCGAGATGTGCAGACTAACCCCGGACGATCAAGTATCTCAGTGAGCGATACCTTTGCATACATGTCTGACGACACACCTAAACTTTTAATTTCTACATTTCTTGCCTTATGATTTTATATATGTGTAGTCAAATTAACAATTACAGGGATCAAGGTCAAGGATTAACAGAAGCTTTCGATTTTAGGAAAATTTAAATTTTCTTGTACTCTTTCTTTTGTTGTAATTTTATTTTTTATGTACATTGTAATTATATAATCGTATGGCATTTCGTTAATAAATAAAGTTGGTGATTAAACTTTGTTGAGCAAATTTAATTATATGTGTGCTTAATTTGTGTTGATAATCTCGTTTGCAAAATTAATTTCCCTGTGTTATTTCAAGAGAGGAGGAGAGAGAGTATAGTTGTTTCTTTGTGAAGAGACGATCATATAGACAACATAAAACACTATTACATGAGTTATTGTATATAATTAGCACTTCTTCATACCATAATTAAAAAGATTGTAGAATTTCATAGAGACAATCTTAAGATGTTATCTATTGTAGAAGCTGGCTTTATTTTTGTCTTTAGATGACATGAGGAGTATATAGACAATAGACGTCTTAACTATTGTACATACTCTTAAGCCTCGTTTGTATCAAACGAAAAATGAAGGAAGAGGAATTGCAATCCACAGGAAAGTTTGGAATGGAGTTGTCTCGTTCCTTTCCTTTGAAAGTTGCATTTTCCTATGGTTTTGAAGGATATGAAATTTTTTTGCTTTCGAAGTTCAAATGCAATCTCACTCTTCCCCTCTCTCACACACGAATGATTTTTAAAATTTCCCAAAGTATTGTTTATAATTTAATTTCAACGTTCCAAACACCTCTTCCTATATTATTGGCATGTTTTCTAATCCCTGTTTTACCGTTACATCCCTATGCCTTTTCCGTGGTTTTCCCCGGGATTCTGTGTTTAGGTTCGCATACCGTTCCACGGTGATCTACACCCGCCTCCGATAAAAGTTTGTGAACAGCTTGCACGCAACCCGCTAACCCGTTAGAGGAGAACAGAATGGGTCCTATAACTAACCCCCTCAACTCCCTCCAATTCATGAAGTCCCACCCCCAGCCAGCACTCACGAGTAGTACAGTACACTTTCTTCCTCCTCGCCTCACCTATAAATAGCCCTCCTGCCTGCCCCTCTTTTCCTTTCCTCTCTTCTCCTCTCCACTCCACTCCCTTCCTCTCACTCGCCTTCTCGCCACTAGAAGTTGAGGGGTTGGTGTGGCCGTGTTAGGGCTTCCGCACGAGGGCTCGCTGCTGCACGAGCTGGTGGTGGTATGGCCACCGCCTCCGCGTCCTCGCCGCCCCCGACGCCCAGGTCGCCGCAGCCGCCCGTGGAGCGCACCAAGGGCCCCTCCGGCCTCGAGAAGCTCGTGCTTCGCGAGGCGCGCGGTTTCTCCGCGGAGGTAACCAGTTCCGCCTCCCACTCTGGTTCCGGCTCGATTTAATTTGAGGCGCATTTGCGCGGATCCCTCGGGGGTTGGCCGACGCGCATGCGGTTTTCCCCGAGGGGATTGGGTGTTCGGGCCGTGGGATTTTGGTGCGAACGGGCGGTTTTTGTTCTTCGGGCAGATGAATCAGCGGCGCATTACGCGATTCGCGTTGTTATGGTTCACCGTCTGGTTAATCGGAGACGCACTGGCGTTTAACAGCTTAATATTGCGTTCAACCTTTCTTTTGCCCGCAAGTTGTTTTTATCACTTTCTGATTAGAGGATTTATCGGTGCCGTACGTTACGCCACCCGCCTCTTAAGGATGTTCAATCGTTCCATGGTGCTCTTGTAATTAGATTCCGCATGTCAGCTCCAATGAGAAAAGGGACGGGGGTTTTGTGGAATCGAGAGATGTAGTTTTGGTCACACGTCACTATAACATTCACAACTTGATAGCCGGACTGTAAAATGTGATAGTGAGAGACTTAAATATTATGCGGTCAATTCTCTTGTTCTAGAACCTAGTGGAGGAGACGCACCGACTATGCAACTCGAAAGCGAAAGACCCTAGGTTATCCTCTTTATGTTTCCAAGATGGATAAATCCTCGGTTTGTTGGACTTTGGTCTTATACGTGTTTGATGGCTCTTGCCGGGGAGGTGCTATCCTCCTTGAGTTCTTTTTGACAAGTCGTGGGAACCACAGTGGGTTTGTGATTTTAGTTCTGGCGCGTTAGGCCAAGTGAAGCATAACCGAAGTTAACTTAGATTGATGTGGTCCTTTGTTATGTTTGTAAATATAATTGGTGAAGCTGCTCATGAGATGCATGTAAACCCAGTCCAAGCACAAAGCATACATACTTGTTCCAGCTGCTTAGCATGAGAGAATGTTGCTGGACTCAGGCACTCAGCTGTTGGAGTTGTTTGAACATGTGAACTCAGCTGTGCTAAAGATAACTTTAGAATTTTAAGATGAACTCGAGTTTGTGCTGTTTTATTTTCCAGTCATGAATTTATAGGAATGGAGGGACTAAAGCCTGTGTAAGGCATCTAGTTTTCCATCATGAACATTTAATTTTCCTTGTGTTTTATGTGCTATTTCCTTTTTTGGATTAATTTTTAACAAGTTAGCAACTACTTTTGCATACCTCTCAGAGACCTTATAGCTTATTCAGAATCACAAGATAGAAAAAATGAGTGAAATTTGAAATCATTAAAAAGTGATTTGCCATTATATGATGTCGTTAAACATATCAGTGCAAATAAGTGGTAAAAAAACCTGGTTGTGGACTGTGGAACTATCATCACAAAGGCTAATGTCAGTAGTAGGTGAATGAGCTGCGCCATGATGAGTTGGTGAACTTTTAGTGTTATCCAGCTGTTTAAGTGAATCCCTTTTGACTCTTGTCTTGTTACAACAGTTAACTCTGTCAGATAAGAGGTCTAACTTCTGTTTGGTGTCATGCTTTCATGCAACTAGGATTCTGATTACCAATTTTAAAGTCCGCTGTGTTCTTGCTGGTACCTTTATTTCTCATATCCAAATCTCAAGGATTATATACGGAACAAGACAAATATTTATGGTCTGGGAATGGTCCCTACATGAAATCCATTACTGTCATCACTTTGTTTTACACCAGGCTTTGACTCCTGTAGCTAATCAATTGTCTTGTGTCTTGTCTTTTGTTAGGTCCATCTATATGGAGGGCAAGTAACCTCCTGGAAGAATGACCATGGGGATGAGTTGCTTTTTGTAAGCAGCAAGGTACAAAACCATTCATGATTTCATGGGTGACCTCATTGGCTAAAACGTTAATTTGTTATACAGATAAACTTGTATATGACGCATTGCCGCATCCTTGTCATCCTTGCCCCACTAAATATTTTTTGTTGCTTGTCCCTACTTGATCGCATTCCTATCACGTCCTGAATTAAATAGTCTTTTTAAGCATAGCCATAAACTGCTGCCTCCTTTGCCCATGTCTTGGCAGCCTTAGCCCTTAAAAGTCTTTTATTTTCTAGTTGTTTCTTTTGCACCAAGTTTGACCTAATTAAATACGAAATTCATACTGTAATATTAATCATTTGTTTTTCTCTGCATTGCTGCATTAATTGTAGTATCCCTGAATCATTGTTTCAAAATAAATTTCTTTCCTTTCAGGCCATTTTCAAGCCTCCGAAAGCAATTCGTGGTGGCATACCCATTTGCTTTCCCCAAGTATGGCAACTTCATCTATAATGACTTTTAATAAATTCATGATAAAAAAATTGCCTGCTCAAATCATCCAAAAGAACCATATAAATGCAGTTCAGTACACATGGAAATCTCGAGAAACATGGATTTGCAAGGAATCGGTTCTGGTCCATTGATGATAATCCTCCACCATTCCCAGTAAACACTGCAATTAAAACTTTTGCCGATCTTATTCTGAAGCCTTCTGAAGAAGATCTCAAGATCTGGCCTCACAGGTTTGTGTTAGATCATCCAGGAATCATGTTTGTGTCCCTTTTTTTTTCATGTTGCACATGTCTGATTCTTCTCCTCATATGTCTTTGACTTACAGCTTTGAATTTCGGTTAAGAGTTGCTCTTGGACCTAAAGGAGATCTGATTCTCACTTCACGAATTAGAAACACCAACATTGATGGAAGACCTTTCGCATTTACATTTGCATATCACACATACTTCGCTGTATCTGACATAAGGTGTGTGTGCTTTATGCCCTTTTCCTCCTTTCTTTTCTCAGCTTTTCGTTCAGATATTTTAATCTGAAACTTCTCCAAGGGATCAGAATTGAAACAGTGGAGTTTTGTTTGTGTAAGACTTTCCAGTGGTATATGTGTTCAAATTTACTTGCTAACACCTTCAATAGGCTTATATGCATGATATCTGTGGCATTGGTATTGAACCAAATACCAAGACTAGTAGATTCAATACATTCTTTCTGAAGCAGATGGGAACATAGGCTCATAAACATTTTTGGGGAGCAGATGGGAAAACATGCTGGTTCAATAATCTGGTTCTCATATTGTTAATGCCAGCATATAGCAACTTTTTAAGACATTTAGTCCTGTTTATATCTGTCTGATAAACATGATCAACTAATAATTGAAATGTTGCAGAAATGTAAATGTGTGTTTGGGTGTTAATTTGTTTCCTCTCTATTTGAATATTCAATCAACAGATAAGGTCGAACTAGTAATCTATCCTGGATCTTTTTAGGATATTGTATCCTCATGCTAACAAAGTGGAGCAGGGTCCTACACTTCTACTCGAGTTTACCATAGAGGCATTGATAAATCTTTAATCATAAGCGCTTTATCTCAGTTCAAGCACATGAGTGCACAGAAGCTTTTGTTGTCAGATAAAACAAATGGTGATTCTAAATGGACATTTTTGTGAATAACATTGAGCATTTCAGTTTTATTGTCTATAGCTTCACATTTCCCATGGTTGAGAATTCAAAATTTTCTTATGTACTCGCTCAAACCGCAAAATTCCTTAGTGAAGTGCGTATTGAAGGGCTTGAGACATTGGACTACTTTGACAACCTGAAGGGAAAAGAGCGATTCACAGAGCAGGGGGATGCTATTGTGTTTGAATCAGAGGTAAGTAAACCATTTCGATGTTACATATGAAACTACAGTCTGCAAATGCTTATCTGTAAATTTTTTGTTATGTAGGTTGACAAAATATATCTGGATGCACCATCAAAAATTGCAATTATCGATCATGAGAAGAAAAGAACCTTTGTCCTAAGGAAAGAAGGGCTTCCAGATGCTGGTAAGCTTATTTGGTAGTTGATTTTTGTGCCTGTCTGTATCAAGTTTCATTTTTCCTCACACAACATGCATACTTTTGTTATCTTTTTTGCCCTTTGTAGTTGTATGGAACCCATGGGACAAGAAGTCAAAAAACATGCAAGATTTTGGTGATGAAGAATATAAACACATGCTGTGTGTGGAGCCTGCAGCTGTTGAGAAGCCTATTATCTTGAAGCCTGGTGAAGAGTGGAAAGGAAGGCTGGAGCTCTTGGCTGTTCCTTCCAGTTACTGTAGCGGGCAGTTAGATCCAGAAAAGGTTCTTCAGGGTTGAAAATTCTCGCTACATCTTGTACAGGTAATGTTTCTCTCTAGCTGCAACTTTGTGGTTGCTAGTTGGAAACTTAGAACTAGTTTTCCTTCGTAATGCTAATGTAATTGTAAGGGCAGATAGAGAGAAGTAAAATAAAGTTAAAGCAAAAACTTTTACTGTTTTTGCAATCCAATTTGTTTGTGTGCTTCAAAGCGTGGCTTTAGGAAATGTGCTAAAGGCTCTAGTTGTAGAATAAATTCAGTTGTTTGTGTTGTTTTGATTACAAAACAGTAGGCAATTGTCTTTGAGCGCTGTTCTTCTTGCCTAACTCTTTCTCCCAGAGATATGCCTGGGGATTTTCGGTGTTCAGGGTGAGAGGAGCTATAAACTAAACTATCAAAGCACATTGTGCCGCTTATTCTTTAATGTAGGTATGCAGTAAGTGCAATCAGTATTGGCTGTGGAAGCAGTCTGGCAGGTGCTAATTTCATATAGACTTAATTATAACCCCCATGCTTAAGAGCCATGTCAACCAGCAGCTCCACCACTCGTCATATGGCCCACCCAGTTTTGGACTCATCAGTACAACATACATCCATAGAATGTCCAAGTACCAATCCCATCAGTATGTAGTATTTGAGTAGCTTTTTGATAATATGATCTACAGTTCTAGATAGGCATTTCTTATGTCATGCATAGGTGCTGCTTTTGTTTCTTATTTGTGACCTGTCGATTTCTGCAGGCACACTTAGTGGCCATATACGACTTGGTGCTTTGGCCGGTGTTGATGCTGTAATACTGTATCGACTTGCCGGCCTTCGTTTCCTCACCATCTCCACCTTCTTATGTTTATTTCTTTGCATGTAGAAGAAACAGGCAGGCCTGGAATAACAAAACCACCCCAGTGGCTTTATCTTGGAGTCTGCCCTCAGCGAATAGTAGCTAGCATGCCATAGTTTAGTATCGTATGCTGGCCACCAATAATGTGGATAATGGATGATGTATTATTCAGCATCTTGGGCTAGGTAATCTACCAATTATTTGCAGACTGTTGTCTGTATTTTGCTATTAATCTCTAGATGTGTTAAATCTTGGAAACTTGGAACTTCCTGGTGAGAGATGAGTAAAGCAACGCTATTTGCCATGTTCTCTGTGTATTCCTACCTTTGTCTATGCGAACCAATTGTTGTTTTTCTGGCCCGTCATATACTGCTCGTGGTACAAGTGCACTCTAAACTTTAGTAACAAATGCCCGATTAATTCTATGGGGATTACGGCATTTCTTTATTAATTTATACTCGTCGGAATACTGAGTGACGCCGTTGAGTTTGCACAATCGTTCACCTGGATTTTGGGAGAATAACAATGATGTGATTTCGGATGTACGATTTGAGGCATTGACTGTCCAAATTATAATGGCTTGAGGCTCAGCCATTGTCATAGAGAAAGGTAAAATTCCACATCAGTTGCAACTGCTTCCATTTGTCTGCATATGTTGTGATCTAATGGACTGTGATATGGTCCGATCACTAGTCAAACATAAAAGGCATCCTCACAAAAAAAGAAAGAAAGGCATCTCATTAGCAGTGTTATCCCTTTGAACAGTGTATTTTATCTTCTTTGTCAATCTCTGCATTCGTCAGTCAGTGGATGAGATCCATCTATCTACTGATCTACGTCTCCAACCACTATTCCTGTTTAAATTCGGCCTTGTCACTTAATTAGGATCGCACATACCGAAAGTATAACCTTAAAGGGTGCAGCTACAATGTGAGTGTACACGGCTCATGTATCCTCTTCCAAGTTTTAGCACGGTCAACAAATTCCGTACCCATACTTACTGGTAACCACCCTTGAAAAAGAGTTAACGATGACAGAAGTGTGTATGTTATGTACAACACAAATAAAGAACATGCGTTTAACACTAAATTGAACAGTAGAAGAAACTGAGAAAGTGGAATTCCCCACTTTCAAGAGTTATTTCCTGCTCCCTTTCCTTTGTTTTTTTTTTCAACCAAGAAGTCTGAAGATCCCAACAAATGATTCGTTCTAAAAGAGTACTAGAAGAGAAGGAATGAAATTTGTGTCTAGGTATGCATGCAGTTTCTGAGCACGCCGCTAGTTGGTTGTGTTCAGAGCGACGGATTTGCAGATAGGGCACCAGTTCTTCTGCCGGAGCCAGTGCTGTATGCATGAGATGTGGTAGGAGTGTTTACATGCCATCTTGCCCACCTCCTCACCGTCTGAGTACTCCTCCTGAAGAATACACGGAGCAAATTACATATGAATCACGTTTTTTTTTTCAGAAACTTTGCGCCTAAAATTTTTTAGCGTGATACTGAAACTCTGCAAATGAACTTACCTGGCATATGCTGCATTTTCTGTCACAATCTTCGTGAGTCTCTGAAGTTGTGGGCATGTACATGCTTCTGTTTAGACACTTGGACACTGCATCGTCTGAGAGGCCAGTGCTCACCGTGCCGATCCGCTCACCCAATACAAGCAATTCCTGCAGCACAAAGGTTAACAAACATTACTGATGTAACAGCTGAAGGAACAAGGCATGCCAAGCAAAAGAAGCTGCAGATAAGAACGTGCGAAAACGAGAAAGTTGTGAAAGAAATCAGGTAACAGCGTCGTCAGAGCAATGGAACAGACATACCTCATACGACATGCCATCAATGTCCATTCTCATCCCTCTGTGCCGATCATTGAATATGAAGTAGTTCTCAAGCTGCAAGGCAGAGTGTGATTTCATGATTTACTATGTCTACATATTTCTCCAAGTCTTTGGGATGATCATTGTGCAAATGACAGAATGCCATACCTCTTCACTTCCTTCCATATCGAACCGCCAGAATCCATTTGAGTCCTCCATGCTGTCCTCCAAAGATGACAGTCCTCCCTGTAGACTACTTCTGTATCTTGCCAAGAATCCAGAAATAAACCCTTGGGTAGGCTCCTGATCTCTTGCTACCTGCTCAACTAGCAAGAAATCATCGTTGCTCCTCTCTGAATTCCTCCTAGTACCTCCACTGATATCTCTACGCACGCTGTCAGCTCCTGCATTTGCATCTGCTTTCCTTATCCGCGAAGCTGCCCGATGCGATGGTCTTGAGATCGAGCGACTACTGCCGGAAGAACTAGCACTGAATCCATTTGGTGATGATGGGCTGTTCTCTCTGGTCAACGACCGCTTTCTTGATGCATTGACCCTCTCCTTGAGACGAGACAGTAAATCACGCCCAGGAGTTTCTCTGGGCCTATTGTCGTTTTCATTACAGGAACTTGTTGCATTCCTGCCGATGCTGTCAGAAGAAGCGCTCCCCTGAGGATGCTTCCTGTTGGGTTTCCTGAGAAGTTGTGATCTCGGGGGTGTTTGTGTTGCTTCTTTGGCAGCCGCTGCCCTGTGCATTTGCCTGTCTTTGTCAGCCAAATGCCTACTGCTGCAACCGAGGCGCGAGCAGCATGTAGTGGCCTTGCGGAGCGAACTATCTTCTCTGAACAGAAGAATTGAGCCCCCTTTGGTGAAGAGAAGGCCACCGACTGTTCGTCTTCCCATGTGTTCATCCATTTTAGATAATCACCTGAAACTGGAAAAGACAGGAAATTGGATATAGAACATATTAAATCAAGCAGGTCATGATTCAACCGATAAAGTAATTCTGTTTCGGACAAATAAGAATGGTGAATTGTGACAGCACTACTCAATGATACTGCCAAGTCCCATGTTATATGCAAGATGACTGAGCTACTGTTTGTACAACAAATTTTCTAAGTTTAACAGGCATGCATAAGAATAATCTCCACACGCCATGTGATTGAAATACGACTAAAACTTACGGAATCAAAAACTGATCCTTCAATTAGGTTATCCTTCATGTAACTCCACCAATTAGCTATCATAGTATATTCTCACGTATATCAGGGAGGGAACTGTATAGTTGAACATTTTCATGAGCATATACTCCGATATTAGTTAGTCTTATATTTGTTTACCCTTCTATGTGGAACAAAGGAAATTACTACTGCAACTTTTTTCTCTTTCAAGTTGAAAGCACTGCTTTTGGAGAAATTTTACGGTGCGTTATATTGATAGTATATGGTAGAGAGTAAAAATTGGATCTAAGCTATTGATTTGTTGAAAGTATTTCTATTAATCTACTGCTTGAGAAAGTATAAATAAATAATAGCTAATTCGATTCATTAGATAAAAAAGAATAAACAACCATATTGAATTTAATATTCCGTAAAAGAGCTCTTCTGACAGGTCAATTCGCTTATACGTAGCGTAGTACTGTATCGAAGCCGAAAGGTGTACTGATTCCGCTTTTTGGAAGATCAGAAAGAAGGGGAGGAAGTTGACATGTACGGATTACATAGGACACTTTCAAGTCCCGGATGAAATAGTATCTGCGTTCTTGTAACTGAAAAGAAAACGGGAAAAGAAAAAGGAAAGAAAAAACAGAGCAACTGGAGTAGAAAATTGTTGGGTGTCAGACCATCCAAGCAATCGGGACATGCAGGGAAAAAACGTATCCTGTCCATCTTTCAGAGAAAAATATAACCTTTCTTTGGATAGTTTGGAACGCAAAAACAATAACAAAGCGTTGTTTGAGGGTGAAGAAAAGGATTGGATTGCAGCGAACAAGAAATAAGAACTTTCATGGAGCCTCCAACCATCCAAATCCCAAGAAATTAATCCAAGGATCAATACTAAAAAAGATAATCCAAGGATCGATCAGCCTCGGTTTTCCTAACCTTGCAGTGCTAAAAATGGCAAGGGACTCAGTGCTACGGAATAACCCCCAAAACGAGAAAGGCTAAAAGAAGACATGTAATCAATCGCCTTCCTCCGTCCTCTTTTTTTGAAATATCCTTCCTCCGTCCTCTTGAACGGCCACGAACACACATGCCAGTTCATAGAGGATCCATATGAACAGACATCAACCCAGAACAAAAGAGAGGCAAAGACAGTCGCACAAACACAACACCTAATTCTGAACAAAATATGAGATAATTGAAAGAAAAGATACCAACCTTCCTTCCCTAGCCTTCCTCTATTCGACTATTCCTCCGATGAAACAGGCCAAGACAGAGAGACCAGATTAATTGCCAGAATCGGAGAGGGAGGGAGAAGGAGAGGGATAAGAGGAAGCAGTGGAGTTCTTATATATTCTTGCCGAGAAAGAAACCATAGAGATTCTTTTTAAATCAAACCATGGGAGATACAGATAACAACAGAGAAGGGAAGCTTAAACAGAAGAGGAATGAGGAGGCAGGCGTGGCGGGCAGGAGGCGGCGGGGCCCACGGGGATCGGATCAGCGCCGTCGGATCAGGCGCGAGAGTAGGATCAGACGGGGAGAAATGGCCGGCGTGGGGCCCGCAGCGAGGAGAGGGGGCTCGGAACCGCCCCCACCACCGAATTTCGGATTTTTTTAAAAAAATAATAATTATAAAACAATTTTATAAAAATAATACACGAAAAAATTATAAAAATATACCACTGTCGTCATTTCATTTGGCGACGAAAGCTCTGTCGCTGTTTCAATTGGTGATAAATGTCTGTTTTTGTCACGAATTAAATTGGCCGACAGATTATTTTATCGATGATTTATTTGATCAACGAGACTGTGGCTTCTGTTGCCGAATAAAAAAGTGACGGAGTCTTGTCGCCAATTTATTTGAAGACAAATGGCCTATCACCAATTAAAATAACGATAAAGGTATATTTTTGTAATTTTTTTGTGTATTGTTTTTTGTAAATTATTTAAAAAAATCACCGAATTTCCTGCGCGATAATCAAGTGGGCCCGTGCTTGTACTGCATATTTTTTCCTTTTCTTTTCATGAAGCAGTGCCGGTGTTTTCTGCATTGTATTAGGACCTTTCCAACTTTCCAAGTGCAATAATCCTCTGCATATGTCAGGCTAGGATATGCTTTTATTTTATATATATATAAAAGAGAAAGAGAATCTGTATAGATTTTGCAGGAAGAGATAGTAGGCATGGGGTACAAATGCTTATCTATAGAGCTCTTTTACAGTGATTAAAATCAATATAAGTCGTCCATTTCTTTGAATCTAATAATTGAAATCAATTTAGATCTAGTTATACTACCACATGTAATATTGTTAGTAAAATTCAGAGAGGGATAAAAGGGTAAAAAATTCCGTCATACTATTTGTCCTCTACGGTAAAACATGTCCTGTGATCCTGATGAATGTCGGGTGAATGGATAAGAAGCATCTGAAGATCACCAGGTATTCGGTGAATCCGAAACTGTGAACGAATTAGGAAAAGTCTAAAATACTCTTGATGAATGGATAGGAAAAGTCTAAAATACCATTGAGAAATGGATGGTTAGATTTGATTTCTACTGCAATTACTTATTACTTGTGTTATCCACCGTAAAATTTCTCTATTTTTATGCATTTACAAATTATTTTGTACGGCCCGACACTGCAGATAAATGGGGAGATATTGCAACTGAAATTTGTTCTACGAGATGATGTTGCGGAATTGTGAATGGTGTGGTTGACATGCTACAGAACGTGCCACATAAGAGAAATATGCACCCCTTGATATATTCAATTTTGGGTGGCCTGCCATGTTGTAAAGCGAAAAATTGTTGAGCTAGTACTTCTGTAAAGCGAAAAATTGTTGAGCTAGTACTTACTTTTTGTAGTGTGATCAGGGTGGTCGGTTATTTATTTAGGGCGATCCGAGCTGTTGGATTACCAACTTGGATGAGGCTGTAAAGTGTAAAGTATCATGTACTTCAAGTAGAACTTACATTTTTGTGTCTTGTGTTTTCCACAAAATCAGAGTGGAGAGGTTGAACTCTGGGATTTCAGCAATTGTGTGCCAAAATTCAGATTGGTTTCTCAAGGTATAGCAGTATTAAACTATCAATAGTATAATATGATTAACAACTGAACTTTCATTTGGATGCATACATCGCACATACTATTAAGTATTGACTCCAAGCCCGTAAGAACTTATCGACAAATTATTCTAATTGCTCAAGAGATAAGAGACTGAATCTCCCAGGAAATAATGGACAAAATTGGCAGTCGCTGGATTCTTCAAATGGAGGACGGGGAAAAGGAGGCCTTTTTATGTCCTGTAATTTGTAGCTCACGACTTTCTCTGACCTACGGCAGAAATTCGCTTAGAAATCATTTTCATACGAGTGAGGTGGCTTGTGTAGACGGCTCCATGAGGTACATATATACTTCCATTTCCATTTCTATTTTATCTTTTTTGCGACTTTCTAAATGCGTAGTCAAAGTTTGCGAATAAAATCTCAACATCTCAACACCAGAGCCACTATAATTCGAAACTTGTCGACTTTAGCAGATAAAATAGCCGGTCAATACATAACCATTTCAGCAAATCAAGTATGTACATCAGTACATGCACGACATATAATGGTTCTTAACTTTATCTTTTGTTTGGTGCAAGTTACTTAAAAGTTAAATAGTGTGTATGTGTATGGTCCGGTTGGAGTTGGACTGAACCGTGCCACTAGTAGTGCGATGATGATGGCGCAGGCCGGCACGAAAAGGATGGCGACCAAAAGGAATCGGCCGTTGACGTACCGGAGTTGCTGGCTGGTACTCTAATTTAACCCCTTTGCTTTTCCTTGCTGATTTGCTTTTGGGCATTCGGTTGACATAACAGAAACACATAAATAAGGATAGGGAACCCGGATAATAGGATTATAGACTAATTACCGACCTAGCATGTGTACAATGTAGTGGTCAAATCTTTACTACTTGAAAGAAAGAGTTGGTGGTCGTGATATTAGTGGTATGTCACTCCTCCCAACTCCCCCTTTCACATCTAAAAAAATCTCAGAAAAATTTAGAAGAAAAAATCTAATAACAAACAAATTTCACCTACCTAAAAATTATCTAATAAAAAAAGCGTAGCTCTAATGGGCATGCGACGGAGCCGAGGATGCAAACGTGCAACTGTAAACTAAGGGCATGTTTGTTTTAGCTTTTGATTCTCTAAAAGCTGATTCTGGATTGTGGTTGTAGAGAAGGTGATTCTCCAAAAGCTGAAATTCAAAAGCACATATGAAGTGAATTGTTGATTCTAGTGTATATGGGTGGGCTGGATTGTGAGAATCGGGTTCTAGAATCGGGCTGTTTGTTTTTTATTCTGCTTTTAGGGCCATAATCCAAAATCAAAAGCTAAAACAAACAGACCCTAAGGCTTTAACTAATATATGAGTGACGACTGCCGCAGAGTGGGGCAGGACCGACACCGGCCATGAAGCCGATGACGAAGTGTCCGTTGGGCATAGGCTACCGAGGTAGAGCAACCGGCAGTCGGGGTCCATCGCCGACAAGGAGGCACGAAGGTCAGCTCATACGTTGCAGAGCGCGCCCCCCGCGCGTCCAGTAGCGGTGGCACGCCTTGCAGAAGTGCAGCAGTTGCGTTGAGCTGTAGTTGTTGTAGTAACGGGCCTTGGTGTTGGTAGACTCGCACCCCGAACACGGCAGCCCTTCCGGCTCCGTCCTCTCAGTCTCCTCCTCTGTAGCAGGTCGCCCCGTCGCCACCATGCTCCCCTCCGCCACCTCTTTAGCAGCATAACGGCCCATGATTATGTATATCACTTCTCGCTCTCTTGGCATCCCTGGTAGTGGTTGATACTGGGAGTTGCTTGATGTAGCTTCTAAATCCTGATCAGGTGTTAATGTGTGAGACACTTCCCGTCTTTAATCCAGAGGCTGAATTGCAAACGCATCAATTAAAAAAAACTAATATATGAATCATAAGCTAGTCTAAATCATGATCACCAAAACAATAATGCGGAAATAAAACGTAAGATCACCGACCCGGTGAGGAGGAAGATGCCATTGGCGTTCGGTCGGTTAGGAGATTCGGCTGGTGTAGATGAGCGTTGAGGTAGAAGGAGCACCGATGCGCGATGATTAAAATAGGAGCACCGTGATCCTCACGGTGATGGTGAGAGTCTTCGCTAGCCTTGCGCTAATTCTCAGATCGGATGATGTTGGGAATGAGCCAAACTCGAGAGCAAGTCATAATGTTTCAGAGTGTCAGCCTCTTCCCCTTATACTCTAGCGTTGGCTAACGGGACGATAACCAAATTTCTATTGGTGAGCTTCCGATCAGAGCACATGTGTGCGTTAGAGATGGGCCTAGCCCTTAAGATTTCGGATTAGTTAGTTAGCCGAAGATCATAACCAACATTCCCCCACTTAATCGAAAGGCTAATATCATAAGTCCACACTCAACAGAACATCACACCAAGATAAAGTATTTCAGCGGTTAATAAATGCGTCGCTGAAACCCCAGTATCTATAATGCAACATTCTGTCTCGATAGGATAATTACTTATTCTTAACGGAAATTGATTTTGCTCTTATGGTCCTCATTTCCAAAATCAAAGGCTTTCCAATAAATCCATGCCGGCAACATGCTCTCGAAAGAGACTGTGTGGTAAGCCTTTAGTAAGTGGATCCGCAAGCATATACTTAGTACTTATATGCTTGACATCAATTATCTGATCCTGAATTCTATCTTTCACAACATGATACTTAATGTCAATGTGTTTGGCAGCACCACTTGACTTGTTGTTACTCAAATAGAAAATTGCGGCTATATTATCGCAGTATATAGAAAGTGGTTTAGATATGCTGTCTACCACTTTTAATCTCGGGATAAAATTCTTAAGCCACACAGCCTACCCAGTAGCCTCATAACATGCCACAAACTCAGCCTGCATGGTTGGTAATGCAATAAGGGATTGTTTGGAGCTTTTTCACGAAATGGCTCCTCCCACAAGTGTAAAGATATAACCTGATGTGGATTTCTTAGTATCAATAAAACTTGTAAAGTCAGCGTCTGAATAACCCACAACCTCAAGGGTATCAGTCTTCTTATATGTGAGCATGTAATGCTTAGTGCCTTGCATATAACACAAAGATTTTTTAACGGCTTTCCAGTGACCCAGTCCTGGATTTGATTGATATCTGCCAAGCATCCCGTTTACAAATGCTAAATCAAGGCGAGTACAAACTTGAGCATACATAATGCTTTCGACAGCTGAAGCGTAAGGAATCCCCTTCATCTGATCAGCTTCTAATTAATTCCTTGGACATCGAAATGTTCCAAACTTATCGCCCTTAACAATAGGAGCAGGCGTGGCAGATCGGTTATGCATATTATATCTCTTAAGCACTCTGTCAATGTATGCCCTTTGGGATAGGCCTAATACCCTTTGGACCTATCTCGATGAATCTTAATGCCAAAACATAAGATGTATCACCAAGATCCTTCATGTCAAAATTAGTAGAAAGAAATCTTTTGGTCTCATACAGCATATCCTTATCACTGCTAGCCAATAAGATATCATCCACATAAAGCACTAAGATAGTAAATTTGCTCCCCTTAATCTTAATGTATATGCAATTGTCCACTTTATTTTCTTTGAAACCAAAATTTCTTATGGTCTCATCGAACTTAAGGTACCATTATCTAGATGCTTGTTTTAGTCCATAGATGGATTTCTTAAGTCGACATCCCGTATGTTCTTTGCCTTCCACGACAAAACCTTCTGGTTGAGCCATGTAAAAATTCTCATGCAAGTCACCATTAAGGAATGCGGTTTTGACATCCATCTGATGTAGCTCTAAATCATAATGAGCAACAAGCGCTATGACAATTTTTAGTGAATCTTTCTTTGAGACGGGAGAGAAAGTATCAACATAATCAATCCCCTCTCTTTGTGTGAACCCTTTTGCTACAAGCATTGCCTTGAATCTTTCGATATTTCCCTTAGAGTCATGCTTAGTTTTGTAGACCCATCTACAGCCTACTGTTTTGACTCTATCAAGAATTTCTACTAGATCCTAGACGTCATTAATGCTCATAGATTTTATTTCATCCGGCATGGCCTCAAGCCACTTGGGTGAATCCTTAGTCATCATGGCCTGCTTAAATGAGGTGGGGTCGTCTTCCTTCCCTATGTCATTTACATCTTCATTCAAGTATATGACATAGTCATTTGGGATGATAGACTTTCTATCCCGTTGTGATCTCCTTAGCGGTTCATTAGTTATCATAGGGGGCTGTTGAGGCTCATCATTAGGTGTTGTTCTATTGATCCCAGAGTCCTCAGGTGGGGACTCAACTCTAGGATTCTCAGCCGGAGGTGTAACTGTATGAGGTACAGGAAGAATAGTCTCTTGGATTATCGGTAATAGTACATAAGTCCGAATCTCCTCAAGATCTATTTTCCTAGCCTCTGAGCTCCCACTGATTTCATCATTCTCTAAGAATACATCATATCAGGTTTCTACAAACTTAGTGATACGATCTGGACAATAAAATCAATACCCCTTAGATCTTTCAAGATATCCAATAAAATGGCAACTTACTGTCTTAGGGTCTAATTTTCCAATATGTGGATTAAAGATTTTAGCTTCAACAGGACAACCCCCCATATGTAAGTATTTTAAGCTCAGTTTCTTCTGATCCATAATTCATAAGGTGTCTTAAGCACTGATTTACTGGGAACCCGATTAAGTATATGTGCGGCTGTCTTTAATGATTCAATCCACAAATCAACTGGTAAACTGGAGTAACTCATCACGCTACGCACCATATCCATAAGGGTGCGATTGCGTCTTTCAGCTACTCCATTTTGCTGAGTTTCACCAGGTGTTGAATATTAGGCTATTATGCTATTTTCTGAAAGAAACTTAGCAAATGGACCAGGAATTTGTCCATAAGGAGCATGTCTCCTATAATATTCTCCTCCACGATCTGATCTTACTACCTTAATCTTTAAATTATGCTGATTTTCTACTTCAGCCTTAAATATTTTAAACTTATCTAGTGATTCAGATCGATCACAAATGGGAAAAATATAACCATAACAGGAGAAATCATCAGTGAATGTGATAAAGAAGTCGTACCCATCCACTGAAATTATAGGAAATGGTCTATATATATAAGTGTGAATTAATTCTAAGATTCATGTGCTTCGTGTGGCTCCTTTATTAATTTATTTTACATATTTCCCTTTAATACAATCAATACAATGGTCTGAGTCAGAGAAGTCTAATAGGTGGAGTATCTCTTCCTTAATGAGACGTTCCATTCTTCCCTTTGAAATATGACCTAAACGATAGTGCCACAATTTCGATGATGTCTCATCACCTAAACTTCTCTTTCGCTTATTGGTGACATCGCACACATTCATTGACACAGAGAATTTAGAGAGGCAAAGCATGTAGAGTTTGTCTCATCGAGACGTGAGACCAATATTATTAGAATTAAAACTCATAATGCATTTATTATTCCTAAAAATATAAATGAATCCATCATCATCCAATAGAGAAACAGAAATAAGGTTCCTCCTCATGGTAGGAATATAAACAACATTATTTAAATGAAGGGTGAAGCCACTATCTAATGCTAATGGTAGTGTGCCAACGACTTCAACTTCAGCCTCCTTTCCATTAGCAACTCTAAGACTTCGCTCCCCCATTCTTAGTGTCCTCACGGTAAGTAATCCCTGCAATGAATTAGAAACGTGCACGGTGGCACCAGAATCAATCCACCAGGTATTAGGGGAAAATCAGCATAAAGGGTTTCATTAACAGTACAAATATGTCATTACCCTTCTTGGCAAGCCACTTCATGAAACCCACACAATCCTTCTGAATGTGTCCACTATTCTTGCAGAAGCGATAGATTGGCCTATCAGAAGAGGCAGAAGCAGGGGCCTTCTCCTTTGGCTTTGATTTGCTTGATTCAGCTTTAGGAAAGAAATGCAGCTTCTTCTTAGACTTAGAATCCCCTTGAAATTTTCTTTTGCCATGACCAACATTATAGACATGATCCTTCCTTTCGCCTTTATCCTTTCCTCCTCCTGTACACACATGGTGATCAACTCACTCATGGTCCACTGTTTCTTCTGAGTGTTATAATTAATCTTAAAAGCATTATACTCAGAAGGGAGGGACGTCATAATAAAATGGACCAAGAATTTATCAAAAATGGCCATGTCCATACCCTTAAGCTTAGCTGCCATATCTGTCGTTATCATAATATGCTCACGAACGTTGCTAAAGCCATCAAACTTAGTGGTGAGCATCTTCATGATCAAGGTACTGGCATATACTTTTGAGGAGCCCTTAAATTGCTCCTCAACTGAGGCCAAGTACTGCTTAGCATTATCAGATTCAGGGATTACTCCCCTTATCCTAACAAAAATGGTGCTCTTCGTAATCATTAAGGACATGCGGTTGGACCGCTCCCACTTTTCCGTTGTTAAATCATAGAGTTTCTTTTTCTCAGTGAAACTCTCATCATCAACGGAAGGAGCTACGTAAGCGTCCTCACGTAAGGCATAATCCAAGTCCATGACTCCAAGGGCAATCAAAATCCTCTCCTTCCAAGAGGAAAAGTTTGTCCCAGTCCGCTGCTCAATGCCGTTCGAGTAAGCAGCAACATTAGTGTTGTTCATGGATGAATTAAAACAAAATTTAATCAGTAAACATTAGAGAAAATAAATGTCTTGCATGAAATTAACCCTATGTTGGTCTGATTAACAACATGCTAATGACAGGAAATTTAATAGTTCTATCTCGCGTCACTATTGGGCAGAAACGAAAAAGAACTAAATTATCTTATGAGTGACACATGTTCATAAACAACGTTGGTTAGTATATGATCATGGTCATGACATAATCCCAATTTTTAACATTAAACAATAATCTCTAACTAAAACTTCCTGTTGATTCCATTTTAATTAGAGATAATGCTCATAAATAATCATCATATGAAAAATTAATCGCCACATTAGTTAATATTCTAAGAAAATTAATCATGAAAATTAAATAAAATATTAATGCCTAGGAAATAAATAATTAAATAGTACTTATTACTGAATAAAAAAATCAAAATGAATACAAAGTGAAATGGGCTAAAATTATTCACCTCAAAATAACATAATTGACCAAAAGCAATAAAATCCCATCCCAAAAGCTGATAATATTCCGGACCAAAATGGTAGCTCAGCCAAAGCAGATTGGCGCGCCACCACCAGCAAATGAGCGAAAGCGCGCTGCCAAAGAACGCCCTCGCGAATCTTAGCCGCAGATCGCGATCGGACGGTTCAGAACGCTCGCAACCAGAACAAAAAAATAGCCGGTGAGGAAACCTAACCCTAGCCTCATTTCACTTCCTGCTCCAAAAAATCCGCAACGGCGGTGAAAAAAATCGAGCGGAGAAAGTGCACGCGGAGCGGCGGCGATGGCGCGCACCCGGCGGACTGATGCCGCGCGTGGCTCTGACGAGGCGACGCACGTGCGGGCAAGGAGCTAATGCCGCGAGGCTCTAGGAAGGAGAGCCACAAGCCGGCGCGCACGCATCATGGCGAAGCTTAGGCCCACGACCCCCTTTTTTTAGACATTAAGATTTGCTTGATTGGATTTGGGAACTAGAGTGAAAGGGAATTAGGGTTTCTTGATCTGGGTTTTGATCGGATCCCCTCCTTCTAAGTGCTACCCGAGCCAAAAAGATCCCTTAACCAACGAACAAAAAAAGCATAAACCAGGCTAATAGGATCAAGATTTAGACTAGGTGCTCTGATACCAAATGTAAACTAAGGCTTTAACTAATACATGAATCATAAGCTAGTCTAAATCATGATCACCAAAACAATAATGCGGAAATAAAAAGTAAGACCACTGACCCGATGAGGAGGAAGATGCCATTAGCGTTCGGTTGGTGGAGATTCGGTCAGTGTAGATGAGCGTTGATGTAGAAGGAGCACCGATGCACGATGAAGAAAATGAGAGCACCGTGATCCTCACGGTGATGGTGAGAGTCTTCGCTAGCCTTGCGCTAATTCTCAGATCGGATGATGTTGGGAATGAGCCAAACTCGAGAGCAAATCATAATGTTTGAGAGTGCCGGCCTCTTCTCCTTATACTCTAGCGCTGGCTAACGGGATCATAACCAAATTTATGTTGGTGAGCTCCCGATCAGAGCGCATGTGTGCGTTAGAGGTGGGCCTAGCCCCAACAGCAACGTGCCACGCGCAGAGGCAAAGCTAAGGACATGATTTAGGCAGGCCATAATATCGACTGATGCCATAAAATAATATGATACTTTTTATCTGCAGCAAAGATCATGTAATTAGGTAGTTCAAAAAGAAGCAGCACCTATGTTGGCAACGAGACGGTTAGACGAAAACCGCACTGGTTGGACTATCGACTGGCTGGATTTTAGGGTACGTGTATACGGACCACTGAAGTACTGAACCATGCAATGTTTTTTGTGGCATTTTGTAACAGTCGTTGGCTTTAAACAGTTCCAACAAGAGCAGTATATGACCTCCGTCAAACAACCTCTTGTCGTCTCCGTTTGATGAGTTCAGCAACGGATGTTGATACGGGAATAGGCATGCATGATCCAAAGCTGCACTAGAATACTTTCACCTGACTTTGTTTCGGGTTCTCTATGCTCTTGCAGTTTCTTCTTCTGTTCTAACATGTTTATTGCACCATGCTGGGATCGACAGTTCTGGAAATTTCATTCACACTCCTTGCATATATGCATCATGGCAGCCATGGCTTTGAAGCCTTAGGCCTCACTTTTTGTATCTCCTTTGTGTCAACATGATTACAGGAGGAATCAAACAAGCAAGCTACACAATTATACAACTAGGGGAGGAGCCCCCCTTTTTTTATGTACTTTGTGTTAGGCAAAGTCACACACATTGGGAAACCTGTCTTTGCTTTACTTTGCATTCTCATGGCGGCCCGCGACCTTTTGACCGTCTTGTACTTATTATATATATTTCCCTCGTGCCGTATAAACATCATACTATCATGATTCTATTCAATTCTTGTTATCATTCGTACAAAGGCCGTCCAAAGTTTCTTTTTTTCTTTTCATTTCTGAGAGAGAGAGGTTGATGGATGTCAATTGACAATTGCTTTGTTTTCCATACCGTGGCCTACTAAGATGCATACTCTGTAATGACAACATAATGCAACAATCAAGAGGGCAATTTTTAGGTTTTGTGCTTTGTTTTTGAGATGAAGTGCCTTTCAGAGTGTTGTTGGTGTAATAATTTAATTCGACACTGCACGGCACAGCGCGATTTCGATGGCAACTATCTTGATCTTCTCGACCTCTTTGTTTAGTTCTCCCAGCACTGAACTTCCTTAAATCAATCATTATTCCGGGTGCTTGATAGGGCATCCTTTCAGTCGTCCCCTTAATCTTCCTATGAGTCGCTTTCTTCCTTAGAAAGCGAAAGGATCAAAGTACAATGGTGTTTAGTCTTACTTACTCTTTGAACAGAGACTATTTCAAAATGTACTGTTGTTTCTTGTTATATATATATATATATATTAGAGATAACTCAAATATCTCAAATTTTCATATATTTTGGTTTTATCCAAATAGGTCTTACTTACTCTTTGAACAGAGACTATTTCAAAATGTACTGTTGTTTCTTGTTATATATATATATATATATATATATATATATATATATTAGAGATAACTCAAATATCTCAAATTTTCATATATTTTGGTTTTATCCAAATAGGTTGTTAGTCCATGTCTTCAACAATTCGGACTATTTTTTGATGTACTTCCAGTTATTTTGCCATGTTAACCCTAACAAGTGGTATCAGAGCTTAAAATTTTAGATAAACCGTTGCCCTCAAGAAGTGGAGACTCCCATGGGCGGCACCCGCATAGCATCCAGCGAGTCTCAGGAGGGGATGGGTGGAACCGATGTGAGCACCTCGCACACCTTGATTCACACCGCCTTCGTTGGTGATATGCGTTTGATGGTGACATGCCATCAATGGTGGAACAGAAGCTAAGGTATGCCATAGGTACGAGCTCTGGTGGCTTCATGGCCTTGGATCGCCTCAAGAACTAACCTTTCAGCCGAAGGCTCCATGCCTCCTCCATCAACGGCGGAGGCCACTTGAAGCCTCTGTTTTGTTTGTGAGTTACGACGACACATCAGCTGCTCCACCGATAGCATATCAACGGGGATCGTCGTCGCTATCCATCCATTGCGCGCGCGCCATTTGTATCAAGGGCTGGAATAAGCGTCCTCGGGACGCTGTTCGCTGCTGTACAGGAGACTTAAAAAAAATCAATATCAGTTGAAGAGACAACTGAATTTAGAATTTAATGACATCTTGCTGATAGGGCTATACTCTTCAGAGTTTTTCAAGTGAAGATTTTGCTCCAATGTCAATTTTAGATGAAGGTTTAAAGTGCAACAAGGAGTTTGTTTCTGCGAACGTTGTTTAGTTGTCATTGCTAGATACGAGGGATCTACTGAAATTTATACTCCATTGATGGCATTAGAGTTTTTCTTGGACTTGACTTTTTTGTAAGAGCAGTTTTAACCATGTCATGGAATTTCAATAGATAGTTTGACGTATGTGATGACTACACGTGCAAGTTGCCTTTTTAATGAGCGTTGTTTATGTTTCAGGTGGAGCATACTAAAAGTCCATGATATGAGTTCTTCACTATCTATCAAGTGCCACAGATGATATTTTGGCTTATGCCATTTCAATTAACGTTGTTTAGTTGTCATCACTCGATAACTTTCCATATCTTTTGGTTTTATCCAAATAGGTTGTTAGTCCAAGTTTTCAACAACTCGGATTCTTTTTTGCTAGATAAGTCATACCTCTGTACATGTAATTCTTGAACCATTATAGTGGATTGTTTCCTGTGGTTTTTTCCCGCAATGGTTTTCCATGTTAAATCTTATCTCTAGTTATTTTGTCGTGCTAACCCTAACAATATGCATATGATATCTGTTTTTTTAGGCAGCTTGCCCTTGAAAGAAAGACAAGGATTTGAGGTTTCTGCTTTAGCAAATTTGGAAGCATCTTGCCTGAATTATTATTCTTGTCAATCAATAGTTTCACTTTCGTCAAACCAGAAAGTATTCGCCATGTCACACACACTTAAATTCCTTAGAAAAACTATATATACAATTAGATTGTTAGTTACAAACTTACAATAACCAAAGGGTATAGCCCACAATGATATGCTTCTTATAAGATGCATATTTCTGTCAACTTCAAGTTGAAAAGAACTCGGCAAGTTCTAAAAAATATAGGTTAAAATATCATGTTGGGTATACTTCAAATTATCTTGTTTTGCAGTAGTATAAAAGCTTTAGATTTGACAATTATGAAGAATTACAAAATTTCTGTCAAATACATATACATGGAATTCAAATTTTGAAACGAAAACGTACTTCTAGTCAAGAAGTCATACTTGAACAAGAAATCAAATGCTAGCGTCATACTAACCTGTAACATTAAGTTCCATGTCACTATATGTTCAGAGTAAAATCGCATCATTAAAAGGACGAGTCGATGCATAAACTAGGCCGCCTCATGGCATGAAAATTCTAAGCCCAGAAGGCCATAATGTGTTGCTCAGTTCTGTTTATTGTCAACTTCTGACATGAAAGAAACCCGGCAAGTTGCACCTGTCATGATCCAGTTAAACCCAAAAATACAGAAAACCAGGACGCTTGAACATATTTGCTACTATTTGGTTTCCGTTGTTTCGCCATCCTGCATAATGCCAAGAAAGTAAACAAGGCGCATACTAACAATCTTTCATTTATAGATTCCTCAACAAAAGGTAAAGGGTACATGAATCATAGGTAAATAGGAATGGAAATACACTTGAAAAATAAACCCCTCTTGCTCCATCATTCTCCCGAGTCTGCGAAAGTTCAGACCAACTGCTATGCAGTATGTACAAACATTCAGACTTTCAGAGCCTTATGACACAGTTCACAACGTGATGTTGCTGAAACTTTCGCTCTTGTCCCGGACAGACGGGCAGGGGGATGCCTGATACCTGACATTAGGCATTAAGTGCCAAACTAATAGCTATCAAGCACTAAATTGGTGTTCTTAACTTCTTATTAACCGGTGCCACCAAACAGCCATTCCATGTCTCTTGTCATGGTCTCTATTGCGCGGCCGCAATCGACGATGACCGGCTGGACCAGGCCGGCCGCTTGCGCTGTTTCGGAGCGTGCGATTCCTCCAGTTCTGATCTTAGAATCTCAAACATCACCTGTACGTCCTTGTATCCACAGGTTTGCACATCCTCGTGAAGCTTCAGTATGCTGCCTCCACTGCCTGCACGCACAGGTTTCAGATAAGGATTTTGTCACTGTCATGGATTGTCCCAAATGGAAAATATGAAAGAGAGGTGTCTTTTTCCACCCCCCACTTTGTTAGTGGAGAAAAAGCATGCAGTATGCTGGCTACTTTTAGACCTTACAACAATCTTGGGGGAGAATGGGAGATGAAGGAAATGTAAAAAAAAAAAAAAATTTAGCACTCATGTAAATGGCAAAACACTTCTGCTGGTTGTATACTTGTATTCTTCTTCTTTCTATTTTCCTTTCTTAATACATTGAACAGCTTGACATCATGGGCCTTGCACACATGGCAAAGGCATTGAGGCCTGTGTACTACACTTTTGTATATATAAGATCTTGGGGCCCCAAAAATACTAATGGGCTTTGTTTTGTTGGGATAAAAAGACTGTGTCCTTACTCGAGAACAAAGCAGCATAACATTACTCTCTCTCGCGATCGTGCTCACACACAAAGGGAGAAAACAAGCATTCTAATCTTGGCAGGCTCCAGAAACCCAGAAGCTACTTAGACAAAAGAAACAACTCTAAAAAGAGGAAGATGAAGTGATGAACTAGCATCTCATCCAACAAAAGGTAAATAAATGGTAAGAGGGACACTGCACTTTTTCACATTCGATATTCTACTGAGACAGCTACCTGTACTCCATCCTTATCTAGAAACAAACCGAAGGAAATCAATCCCCTCCACTTTTCCTCAACCAAGAACATTCCTTCCTCACTTCTTAACAAGAAGTTTCTTCACTTCTTGCACTACTACTAATAACTTTACCTCAAATCCACAGGAACCTGGCCTTTATTCGATCAGGACCCCCCAAGTCCAACCAAGAACGAGTGCCACAAGTTACTGACATAGTGGCATGACTTTATGGCATCATTAACAATCCAACGGACGGTTGGGCAGAAAAAGGAAAGGAGCTCCAGAAAGATGCCAAAAAAAACCCTGAAAATGTCATTACTCATCAGCCATCACTCTGTTGAGTGCTGACTGCTCCAACAGAAAAGGCAGTACGAGCCATGGGCAATTCGGTGGTTTGCAACGTTCTGCCGTGAAATTTAAAGGCGTCCATCCGATGACAATTTTAACTGTTTTCCTGGGGCCCCAGTTTGATTTCTGAATGCACTCATAGTCTCAAGTGTGTCGTGCTCCTACCTATGCCATAACTAAGCTGGCCCTGGCTCGAGTTTTAGACAAGTTGGTCGTTAAAAGTTGATGGGTGTACGCGTGGATGGCATTACCTCTTATTAATTGTGTTGTCGTGTGCCACATTGCTACAGAGAACATTCTAACAGTAAGATTCTTTCGGTGCAGATCAGTGGCAGTGGCAGACCACCGCTCCTCTGCACCGCCACAAATGCAAAGCTCAATTCAGACCGCATGAGCTGAATTATTGGACAAGATTAGATCAGCTGAGAAGCTGCAAGACAATAGAACAGAACAAGCAGAACAATCCACCTGACATATACAACTACTTTTTCACTTGAGATTTACATGGTGTTAAAAGAGATCTGTGCAGATCTAAGACAAAGACTAACCAATTGTAAGGCATATTTGATGGGGTCATTACTATTAGTTGACACATGAAGATCTTGAGAGCTGACACTAATTGGCAGCAGCAGTAGTACCGGTTTGGGACCCTAAAAAAATATCCTTGCACCTACTGATCTTCACTGCACCATCGACCTCGTGACACTTGGTGGCGCCCATTGAATGCTGATAGTACAAGTAGCATAGTTCTACTAGGTAGCACTCTCTTTGTTCAAGTCTATGGGGTGTTTTTTTAATATTTTTGTTCATCAATATGAGACGTATTTCACGTTTCAATGTAAAAGTTAGTATGATGTTTCCTTTATACATTTAATAAATATCCAAATTTACTTGATATTCTCTATATATATATACATTGAATATAGTGCTTAAATATAATAATTAGGGGTAATCTAGTCATTTTTAATATCTCTTTGCTCTACGTGTTAAGAGAGAAAATACGCCCTCTAAAATTAGATTGAGTAGTTAGCACCGATAACAAGATCTCACTTTGTTGTGCTGTTAATTCC
Organism: Otatea glauca; assembly: GCA_036346275.1. Classification (NCBI taxonomy): domain Eukaryota; kingdom Viridiplantae; phylum Streptophyta; class Magnoliopsida; order Poales; family Poaceae; genus Otatea; species Otatea glauca. The sequence continues at coordinate 46,959,060 of CM070717.1, forward strand.
TTCCAAGTAGCGGCGAAGTCTCTGTTGTTTTGTACCCACAGGGAGGTTGACTTTCTCAGAAGAGAATTTAGTTTAGTGTCTGTGCAAGTTGGAATTGTTGAGTTGCCTATGAAAAAAAAATACCTAAACCTTTGAAATTCCAAAGAATTTTTGGCATGGGTGATTAGTAACCAAAGAGGGCTTATATTACCAGAGACTTTTTCATCTTGAACCCACATGTTAGAATACGTTAGGGGAACTAGATTTTTGGAGAATGTTAGTGGGAGCTGAGGAGGTGCATAAGAAGATTGTTTACAGATTGAACATCCAAAGTATAATCCACCTAGCAACATTGTAGTGGGAAAGAATCACAGTCCACCATGGGTAAGTACTAGACCGGTGCGAGTGAAATTGACGAACGGTCAACGCCGTAAGGGTAAAGAATTGGTGATAGAATTTCAGAGTAAGCTCTAAACTGCAGAAAACAACATAGAAAATCTATTGTTTCTAAAGGCTGTAAATTGTGTAGCTTGAGGATTATCATCTAGACTCTTCGAGAGCATGTCAAAAAATATATATAATTTTTGGTACCCACAGTAGAATATGAGAGGGGGGAGGGGAGCGGAGAAAAGGATGAATACATTGGCAATTTGTTTCCAAGTGGTATCATGTTTCATTCAACCAGTTCGTTTGAATTAAAAAGGAAAAGAAGATAATAAGCATGGTTATGACTGTCATATTGAATAAACACTTCTCTGTTCATCTAGGTAACTGCAGTTTAACCTGAATAAACTTCAGCAACGCTCCTGTTACTTTTCCAGATGTTGTCTAAGCTTAACGGAGCAGTAAAAGAATCCATAAGCGAGTACCAATATAATCAAGAAAACACAACTAAGTACCCCTCTCTGTGTGTGCCTGACTAGTAAATCAAGAACAACTGAACAAACACTGAGATCTCTCCATAAACACAGCCAGACAAAGGAGATCAAACCAGAAACTAACTTGGTGGGGCTCTAAGAAATTTCCCACAAGAACAAGCACTCCAGTAGCTACGCACTTAGACAGAGAAATGTATCTATGTGCTAGCCATACCTATGGCAATAGTCATGCTCAATTGCTCATACACAAGCAGTTACCTGTCTTGCGCGCGCGGACGCGGGTGGAGACGGCGGCCCACGCGCGGCGCGCCGGGAAGACGACCTTCTTCCGCCACCAGGCCATGACCGTGCGCACCGGCGCCGATATCCTCGCGGTGGCCAGCCTCGACGCTGGCTCCCTCGCTCCTCCTCCGGTCCGGGCTTTGTTCTCGAGTCTCGACTCAACCGCGCTCCTCGCCTCCTGCCGCGCGGCTGCGAGCTGATGCTGTTCGGCTCCTTTTTTTCAGCGTTTGTGTCACTGGAGTTCTGGGCCGCCGTCGGCTATGCTGCCCTCTTAAAATTTCCTGCGTTTTGGATCTGTGTGTATGCTTTTTATCCCGTGCCTTTTGTTTGGGTCGGGTCTGAGTCATCAATTTCGGTTTTACGCTCATTGCCTTGCTAAACTTTCGTAGCGTGCCACGGATTTGATAAACATTTGATTTGTTCTTAAACTCTATCGTGATTTTGACGAGGGTATTAAACCAAACAGCTCGTAAATCTTGTGATCCTTTGTTAGTACTGTTATTAGAGTAAGTTCCCACATATTGGATTTGTTGTAGATTGTTATTAGAATTACTTGGATTTAACTTTACTACATCGGTTGTTTATGCCTTTCTTCGAGGTGCTTAGTTTTGATAATTTGATAGCCTCGTCGAAGCATCGTGTATTTCCACATCTATATAGTGCGTAGTTACAAATAATTCTACAATTGAGATCTAATATAGTGATGATGTAACGGTAATTTTAGCAATTATACCGTAGCATCGATCTGATCGTCGATTCTAATCCGACGATACTAACACTTGACGACTGCCAAGGTTACTGTCGTTATTATCTCTTTCCATAATTTTGGCCTGTCCAGGTAACTAACCCTTAGGACCGCCTGTCATGGTTGCAGTCACGTCACCACCTCTTACGTGTGATGTGAGCACAACCACGTTTTCAGGCCCACGCAGCCCATCCAACGAGTATTATACCTCCGTCTCCTAAGGTGGCACGTGGAGGACTCCTATTCGTCAGAGTCAACTAATTTTCCTCTTCAAAATGAACGGAGTAGCTGATTCATTTGTACGCTTCTCTCTCTCTCTCTGGTCGGTACGCTTCTCTCTTCAATCCGTGATTTTTTCCCCTTGTTATACATGTGCCAATTTGTATGTGTGATCAGTCTACTAATTAACCAATGGTTGGCACAGTTCTTCTGGCCACAGCAAATAAACAAATTTCCTGATGAAAAACAGTCAACGTAGATAGAATGCAAAGCTCAACAAAAATCTGAAACTAGGTCAAGAAATAGGCCGTGCGTGCAAAAGGAAAAAAAAACACGAACGCATCGTGGCCGCACACGAATCGAACACTTGTGAGCGGCGAGACGCGTACGTGCGACGGTGCGAGTGCTTGGACTAGGAATTGACCTCAGTGTGACACATCACCTCTGCGTAAGTGTTATTATATATCCATACGATAGGCTGGAATGGCACGGAGCGGCGACCAAACCATTGGCCATATGCTAGCGTCGCCGTCCATTCCATCAAGCTAGGTTAGGTAAAGTTTGACATGCACACTAGTTTTTAATAAGTTTAGCAGCATCTAACTAAGTGTGCAAACCATAGTTACTCTTAGAGGCATACCTTTTTTTTATCAGCATGTACCAAGCAACTGGAAGGCCCGATTATTGATTTGGTATTTAGATGTTGGTTTTGTTGCGTGCGGTGGCTTATATCGAGTCTTTTAGAATTTGAAATAACGTGTATAACAAATCTTAGATGAATCCTAATGTCGGGGATCGGTAGTCCTCGTCATGTGTAAGCATCCCTGGGGCTCATGGTAGCTTTTTACGAGCTCGGGGGCTTGTCTCCGACCTAGAAGGTGTACTCCCCTAGCCCGGGCTCGGGTCCAGCGAACTCGGGCTCGAGCGCAAGGATAAGGACCCGGTTCGAGCTTGACGTCACGACCTCACACCTCTCGGGATAAACAGCATTTGTAATAATTTGTCTTCCTCGTGTAAGAACTCTCTCCCCCGTAGGAATCAGCGCCAAGCCTGCCTCTGCGCGGGAACTAGGGCCAAACAACTCCCGTCAACTCCCAACGACTACCGTCATCTCTCAGCAACTCCCGACGACTACCGTCGCCTCTCAGCAACTCCCATCGACTCACTACGGTCACCTGACGTCAGCCTCGCGACCAGGTAGCGAGGCTCCCAGAGGGCTATAAAAGACGGTGGATCACCCCGACCTAAGGGGCCAGGAAGAAAACGGAAAAGACAGGTTCCCGAACTCTCTCTCGCAACTTCGCTTCCGAGTGGCTCCGAGTTTGGGCCCGGCTTGTACTCTCCCGGGAAGCATCATATACATCTTTCGCCTTAGGGCAAGACTGGAGTAGAGCTGTTACCCGAACCCGGGGGGTTCGAACCAGTATAAACCTCGTGTTCATAGCTTCTTCCCCGAGTACACCCAGCGACGCATGCCATTCCCGAATGAGCACGACCTCGAACCTCGCCCTCACACGATCTTCCCTATGCCACCTCTGCGGTCGGTGGTTCCGATCGTCGACATCTAATATAATTAGGATTTCTATTTTCTTTTAAAGTAACATTTTCTACTTCCCTTTGAATTAGGACTAAAAGGGCTATATAAACCCACAAAAGTGATCATAGAGAATCCAAACAACCAAGGAACAAGTCAAGCAAAAAATGTTTATCCAAAGTAGAGGTTTATAGGATAATTAGATGTTATGTTATTCTTTGGCACTATATTCTTTACAGAGAAAGGATCCGAGGGTCCTATAGGTTTGAGAAAGCGATAATACCTGGTATTCTTTTTAAATTATGCTAAAAGAAATTACGGTCAGCTTCGCTAAATCTTTCCCCTCATCGTAGTTGTTTCAACTTAATTATTTTGGTTTTGTCTATAAGATTTATCTTCTTTATTCTTGAGACCGTATAGGATTGTGTCATATTTCAAAAAACTCTTATCTATTTCGAGAGCTGCTGTGCATAAGAAAAGATATCACATTTTTTTACCTTGGTCAGTAGAGGACAATTGTTAACCTTGTCCTTTTTATGAATGCTCGGGTTGGATCAAACAAAGAAGGAGAGGAATAAATACTGTTTGGATGATCGGCCGGCCGATAATAGTTTTCCACCCCGATTTTTCCTCTGGAGAAATCGGCTTTCGGTAGACCACATGAACTCGTGGATTCTGCTGCATATGCTGCAAAACTGTGGCTCAGTTTATTTACCCTCTTTGCAAGGCAAACAAGTTGCATAATGTGAAGCTTTCGACCTAACCAACTTGTATTTTTACTCCTCTCCAGTTTACGAAGATCGCCTCAAATTGACTGGCTCAACTTTTCAGGAAACGCCTAGCATGAGCTAGAGGAACGGACGGGTGGACACCTGAGCTGGAATTAAGAGGCTATTCTCTGTAATTACGATTGGTGCCTACTTTTGGTGAAAAAGGCTAAAAAGCTAGAGCTTTATTCTGTCCACTCAGGGGAGTCGTTATACCGCACCACTATGTCGACAGTTACAGTGTTAGACGGTAGCTGTCTCTAATATATATGCTTTCATGTCATCTATAGACAGGATTAAAAACAACTTATACAATAGACTGTCTATATAGTTATATGTAATAATCTCTCATACAATTAATAGATTATCTGTACAATGATATACACAGTATAAAACTGTTTATAAGACTGTCTGTTAAATAGTAGACAACATTTTTATCTCTATTCCTTCTCTCTCCTTCGTATCATCTAAAATCTCATATGTCATACTTTCATAGACAGCTGATATGTACCATTGTACATGCTCTTACACACTTGCATCGTCTCGTAACTACCGTTTTACGTGTCGTACAAATCTCCACTAGGCAGTGAAAGTTGTGGGCTTACGGTGAGTTGTTTCTCGCTTCGCTGGCGCTCGGCAGTGGGCAAAGCACGTTCCGAGAGGGAAAACGACGGCCGCGCACAAATTTAGGGGCCGAACCACCTTACACCGGACGTACGCTGCCTTGGGTTGTCCGTGAAGCCGCGTCGTCCCCCTACATGGGACATGGCAACATAGATGGACGGCTGCCCCCAACTGCACGGCCCACGCTTGCCCACGCACGCACGTACGTCGGTACAAGACGGCGGTTGACGATGGCCCCCGCGCGCGCTCGATGCAACGATATTTCCCCGCTCCGCCCCTCGCCTCTCGTACCCGTGTCGGTGCATGGGGTTGTGGTGGGTGAGTAGCACATTGGCTCCCCACGTCGCGCGTCTAACAACGGATGGATCCTGGCTCGCCCGGCTGGCTACCCCGGCACCTGCGCCCACGGGGGACACTCCTTACGACACTGCGTCCACACAGTGCCCAACCGCGGCGGCTATTTGTCCCCGTACGCGACCGACAGGTGGCTTCTGCCGGCTATCTGCGTCCATGCGTCGGCGGTTGTAGACTGCTGCAGCAGTAGTGTTGAAAACGGAAACAAAAGTTTTTTTTTAAAAAAAAAAACAGAAACGGAAAATATCGGTATGAAAATGGAAAAGGATTTTTTTTTTGTCGAAAATAGAAACAGCAGAGCCAGTTCCGACGGATACGGAAACTCCCTATAACTGAAAATTCCGTTTTCTAATTTTAATAATACCATAAACATATATTGCTTTATAGAAAATATCTAATAGAGTTTAAAAATTCTCAAAAATATTTTATAACATTTTGAACTTAGGAAAATTATTTTCAGCAATATTTTGGTTTTTTTAAATAAATTATTTATTTAAATCTAAAAATAGCAAAAAACATTAATTAAATGCTGAAAATTCAAAAAAAATCATAAAATCCAAATTAAACGCACAATTAAAGAATTTGCAAAAATTTAGAGTGTTACAACTGGAAACATACCTAGATGGAATTTTTCGCTTTCGTTTGTGTATCCACTCCATTTCGCACCCGTTTTCAGGGTTTTCGATTTCGTTTCTGTTACCGATAAAAAAATATGGAAACAAAAATAGAACAGCCATTTACCGATCGATTCCGTTCCATTTTCATCCCTAGCTACAGGTGTGGTTCCCCCACGAACCATAGTCTGTCTGTTGATCATGGTGACAAGCGCGTGCACATCGCATTTTTTAAAAAAATTATGAAATATTAAAGCATAAATAAATAATAGATAGCGATTACTTACCATTTTGCTTGCTTTAAGACCTGTGCAACTTGTATTAGGAGAAAAAACATAGAAGCACTGCTCGCAGACAAATGAGTTGAGTTAATCTCACAAAACTAGGGTATTTTTGTACTAATTATCAAAAAACTATATAATTTAGTTTTAATTTCACACAACTACAGATTTTAGAAGAACTTGTATTATTAAACTACATGTTTTAGAATTAACAGTTTTTTTGTAACAGATCTGATAATCTAGGGACACATAGTAGCCTTACGGGCGAGTGAAACGGGAAATAAGGGCTTGTGAGACTGCCACATAGACCTACACTGTGAGACCCGTTACAAGAAACGATCAATTCTAAAACCTATTGTTTTGTGATACAAGTTCTCTAAAAACCTTTAGCTTTGTAAAATAAAAGTTAAAATATGTAGTTTTTAATAATTTATACAATAAAGCTGTAGTTTTGTGAAATTTACGCTAAACAAATTATCAGACTTTATTGACGTATAAGACCAACCGAATCTGGCGGCCGCGCAGGTTCGGTAATCTACTTTACATGCTTGCTTGGCGCCACTGCACCAGACCACAACTCATCTCAATAGTGTGGATGAGTGGATCTTTGCTGCCCAGCCGGTAAGCAAATGTCGACCAAGCCGAAAAAAGAATCAATTCAAGAATGCGAGCCCCACAACAAAACCTGTGTGAGATCCGAATCAATCAAGAAAAAGCTCCCCAAAACCTATTTACTGAAAGAAGAAGCAGAGCCTAGGACAAGAACAGACTCAAACTAAGTGAAGAGAAGAGCTCCGCGGTGACGAAAATTGGAGTATCCTCAAAATTGGTTGCTGTCCTCATGACAACTAGGGTCTAGGGCCATTCACCAGAGCCGAGCTAAAAGAGTTGGAGACCAGACTTTAGCTTGCCCTGCTTCCACTTGGGAAGCTTGTTGAATGCTGCCCTTGTCATGCTGAACTTCTCTTTGAACTCGTCTGACGATAAGTATGCCTGCATTCAATTGACAACAGTACATGCCATCATCATCTAACAAGTATAAGAATGACAAGTGGAAGATCAGATGCTCACCTCTCGCTTGGTGACATCAATGTCGGGAGCAGGATCATCAGCTGTGGTTATCAGACGTTCATATGGGTAGATTGTGAGCACCTCTTCATCTTCTGGCTCATTTTCATTTACGTCGGCAGCGCCCGTGGCATCTTCCTCATGTCTTGCCTTTTCTGGCTCAGGGCTCGCTTAATTTTGTAATTCAGGGATGAGAAATGACAGACAACAGAACGTTTGCACTCTATGTTCTAGCAGAATTGGCATCTAAATAGTTTTAGCGCACATACCTTGTACGGACTTTGGTATTATACTTTTCATGGGACCCTCGAAAGAACTGGTGAGAGCACTGATAGCTGATTGTTTCGACAATGGCTTGGACAGATCAGGTCCACCAGATTTTGGGAAAAGCTTTTTAACAGCAGGGGGAGGGGTGGAAAGATTCCGGGTATTTGGTTTCTCAAAGGCAGAAGCCAACGCTGTGAAGGCTGGAGATCTGCCTCGAACACGACGTTCCGGGCTGGTGGACATGCTTCTTGAGCTTTGAGATTTATCTTGTCCCGTACTCCTACCTGAAAATGCTGGTGCTCGCCGTTTTGGTTTCTGCAACAGAGTCAGTAATACATAATTTTCAGAAAGGTCAGTACATAATTTACCAAAATATGTTTGTTATTATCGTGTTCGAAAGCAATGTATAGTACAACTAAAACTTCAAGAAAACATAGGCATATGACTAGATCATGCATTAACACCAAGTTGCATATTACTTACAGATATTGTAGATGAAAACCATTGCCACAATATGTGACCAAACATGAGATTGTACTGAGCAGATGCAATTATGCAACTAACAAAATCGACCAATGATCCCACTCAAATGCTATTGTTAGCCTGAGCCGCCTTGTAGTCCTTATTTCACACTTATGCTCAGCATGCTGTTAAGACCCTTTCATACATATGACAAAATGGTTCTATAAATGCTAAGTTGAACAATGGGCTCATTGGTATAACTGTGTGAGAAATAAATGGTCACATCCATATATGCACAGATAAGCACAAATATCCACGAATGCAAGAGTATCAACAGACATGGGGAGATTCAGCCAGCCACTAAGAGAGTAAAGCATCGACGCATAAAATGATTGTTTACAAGCAATGAAGTGAAAAAACCATCTGATATCCACCAAATACTGGAGGATGTTTAAATTAAGACTTACATCCAACAATGGAGTTGCACCATCCTTTACAATGGCAAGCTTCCTCTGGTATGAACTGCCATGCATCTGCAACAAAAACAAAATGGATGTGATGCATTTGTTTTCCAAAACTAAAATAAGGGGTATATTAGGTGTTCATCTAATCACAAAGAACAGAAATTGCAGTTAAATTCACAACAAGCAGGTGCAATCTACATATCAACTACTTACCAGAGATTTTGCTGAGTCCCAGGTGAAGAACCTAGTAAAAAACTGTGGCTCGTTTCCTTCCAAAACAGTGAAAAGTGATGTTTCTCGGGAGAGATTTTCCATAAGGAAATCAATGACAAGAAATTTCTGGCACAGCAGTAGTGACAAAGAAAGTAATGAAACCAAAATTTTCCAATAGAAAGGGAAATGTAATTTCTAATAAGACTATGTAGGGTAAATTTTGTAATTACCTCTCCAATATCCATAGCCTGTGATCTCACTTTGGCATTCACCTCCTGGCCGACCCAAACAAATATGTCCGAGTGACAATCAAGAATGAAAACGTCCTCTGTCATCAGATCATCCTGAGTAAAGTGGTGTATTTCTTTAACCTGATCAAGTAGATTTTAAAAGAAGGTTTAGTATTAGACATTCAAATACACCCAGCATCAAAACCTTAACATCTATGTTTTGCTTACCTTTAAATCGCCTTCATGACCCCTCAACAGCAGCATTGGTAGCGCAGGAAAGAACAAAAGTGTCAGGGGATAATGAATTGCACATTTCACTGAGTAGATCCTAAGAAAAATCATACAATGTCTTGTTTGTGATTACCTTTGGATAATATACATGAGAAAAGATGAGGGTCACTTTCATTCTCTCTTCCTATTTTTTGGTTTGAATACTTGGATTTACCACCCAGTAGTTCCCAGAATTGCTCAGTTTCTTTCCCCTCCTTTTGTGACCTGGACGGCAGATTTGGCTGTATAATCAAAAAGAGAAGCACAAAGAAAAGGTTAAATCAATGGATTGGTGTACCAAAGTCAAAGCTGTTTCAGAACATAACCAAACAACACAATTCAAATCAACCATGATAGCAAGGATGACGACAACAATCGTGAGGGATACAAACATCCAATAACTACAGATAACTATCATAACTATATCCTGATACAAAGGAACATAACCCATTTACTCTCATGGGCATTTCTTTCTTTCTTTCTCTTTTCAAGTAGAGCACATAACATAAAATGTGAACAAAACTCATCTTATGCCCTTAAGTATTCCTTCATGACTAATAAGCTAAAATATTTAAAGTACATCTTGTCCAGAAATATGGCAAACCTTTGTAGGGGATTAATAAAAGCTTTACATTGATACCAATATACCAAGCATCAGAAAGTTGCATGAGTACAAAGTTTATATTTGCCATAATAAGGAAGATTATTCACACCTTAATTACATCGAGCTGCCTCTCAACCAAGTCCTGATCCAGTGAGGTTGTAAGGTTCCCAGTCCATGTGAACACAGTGTTTTCATCATGCAGAATGTAACAATAGGATGAATTTAATGACGAAGCCACCTAAAAAACATGATAAGAGATGGAGCAGCTGATTATTAACATAATAATTATTCTCTCATATATCTCCACAAACAAAAAATGAACTTACTGCATCAACTTGAAGTGCTTGCATGTTTTCTGATCCTGAGCCTTGAATCCGGAATAGGGCAAGGCTACCTTCAGAGTAAGTGTCATCATCAATCCCAGTTTCAGCAATAAATTTCTTGTATCCAGAGCTAAGACCACCCTACATGGACAATTCAGAGGGTGAAAATAGATGTAACGCTCAGCTCGAAGGATCTATCTAACAGTGTCAGTCTGTCAGATCAGCTCAAGGATATTGACTACAAATAAATCAAACCCTAAACACTTGGAGACTCTGAAATATGACAAAGAACTGAATCGGTTCTTTCCCTTCATAAAGGCGAGCCTGTGTGTAAGAAAGAATAAATTAGAGACTGGCAATCTAATTCAATATATAGAAAATTAATTGGTTACCTGAACAGCCTGGAATTTCACAGCCTGAACCATCTTGCTAGCCAGTGAAATTGTTGAAGCCCTCTCCTCCTGAAAGCAATTACGATTATTTGCAGCATGTACTAATTGAACATGTAAAGATAAGTAACAACTATGAAATTATCCAAATCTCTGTGGCCCATCAATCAAGAAGAGGAAAACAGCTAAAAGCTTAAGGCTGCTAACCTTTTCTTAGTTCTTACTATCAACTTCACAACAAAATATTCAATTAGTTCCTAGCAGGCTAGCACCTATGTGTATGTCAATTCCAAAGGTTCATAGCTAGAGTTTTTTTAGGGTAGTATTTTTTTAAGGGTAGCTAGAGTTGATTTTGTGCATAGATATTACCTGGATGCTCTTCTTCCCAAACCAAGTTCCAATAAGACATTCCTCTTTGTCATCTCCAGCATATGTGTATTGAAAAATGTAGCAATCTCCAGTGTAAAATCTTGATTGATCAGGGGATTGCAAAAGAGTCTTGTCATTCCCATTTACTCGCCAGACCTGATAACAAAATATAGGAAATAAAACCATCATCAAACTTGCACCAAAATAAAATGGATGAATGTCATGCAAACAAACTTTTGTGTATGAACTTTGGTTGGAGGGTGGACATGAAAGGTAAATGCGTGTAGATCAATGGTATGATTTGTTAAGGGTATTTGTGGTATTTCTTAGTGTTTTAGAGTTTACTCTTGTGTTGTGTCCATGTACTCTATATATTGCCCTTCGGGCTATTGTAATACAACTAAAATCCACTTAACATGGTATCAGAGTTCTAAGTTTTCTCCTAGCCTCCAATCTTCTACTGTTGGCGCCGCTCCCCCTGGGAGGAGCAATCTCCACTCCCGGGGATAGCCACCTTGTAGTTGTAGTTTAGTGTCAAGCACAACAAGCAGCAAACTTCACTTTCAGCTGGACAACCATTTCTTCGAGCCTTCGCCCTTCTGTTCACTGGACAACCACTGTGGTTACTGGTCCTTGGCGTATTTCTTTGCTGGACTCTAGGCTTATTGCTTGTACTTTGGTGCTGCTTTGGGTTTTGTGGGCTGCATGTGCTGTGCTTCTGGGCTAGTGCTATTTGCTACTGGTCCTTGCTGTTTGGAGGAAGCGATGTGTCGCTGCTACTAGTGCTGCTTCTAGTATTTCACTTTGAGTCTTCCGTTGCGTCCATCCAACTCTGTAGCACCTATTTTTGAGTTTGTCTGTATCGTGCAAGTCCACAAATTCCTTGTCAGTCAATCGATTACATTTCCGGCCATGGTATGTCCTTTTGAATCGAGTGTGGCTTTCTCCTTTCCTTTCGCATGGCAGCAGTCGCCGCTCCTCTCTTTGAGCTATCGCAGATCGTAGAAGTTGTTATGATGCCACCTGTGAGGACCCCCCCCCCCCCTAAAAACCCAATTAAGCTCACCATTAAGTATGCATAATGAGCATGAGCATGATCATCATAGTAGGCATAAGTATTGATTAAGTAAACTAGTGAATAATCAAGTGCATACTCATGTTGTGCATAAGCATATGAGCAGGCATGCATGCTGCATGTAGACAGTAAAAGAGTAAAAAGGTAGGAAGGTAAATGGGAGCAGTAGAGAGAAGGCAAGCAGTAGATACACCTCCCTTTTACTCATGCACCAGAACCGAGAAAGTCTGAGGCAAACAGCAAAGTGTAGCTCCCCTCTTTCCATTTCTCAGCCAAGCCAGTGCATCACACAGCCTTATTCATCGCCCTTTATCAAGAGAGCAAGCAGCCAGCAGAAGCCAACTGAGAGCAGCAAAGGCAGCAAGGGAACCAGCACAAGGGTTCAGCCCCCTTGGCTCATTTCCAACACCAAACAGCCAGCACAAGTGCAGCCTCATTCCATAGCCAACCGAGAGAACAGTAAGGTGCAGCCTCCCATTCCTCACCTCCAGAACCAAGGCAAGCAAAGGGTTCGGCTCCCCTTGCCAAGTTTCCCAATCAAAGTAGCAAGCAGCAGCAGCACCTTCCTTCCCCTCGCTCATTTTCCATCGCCAGAGAGAGCACAACCAGTGCAGCTCCACTTGCTCCACTGCCTACCGAAGCAAGCAAGCAAGCCAAGCAACCAGACATCCATCCCTCTTGCTCATTCCAACCAAAGCCTAAGTGAGCACAGCTAGCAGTCCATTTCTAGAGCCAAACCAATAGCAAGAACCAGAGCCAGGAAGGAGAAGGCCAACCAAGGAGCAAGCCAGGAGGACAAGAAGAGGTCAAGAAGGAGTAGCCGAACCAAGGTTCAAGAGGAGGAACCATGAGTTCGGCCACCCCTCCCTCAACCCTAGCAAGATCCATTAGCACCTCCATCTTCCCCAAAACCGAACCAAGTCATCAGGAGCAAGGATCCAAATTTCGTTTTCGATTTAAATTTCGCTCCCCCTCCGAAATTTGAAATTTCGGCGAAATCTTGTTTTTTCAGATGAAATCCGGACGAAATTCAAAAGGCAAAATTCAAATCAGGAATTTTTTGGACCGAAATTTCGGGCGAAATACACGAAATTTTGGCAAATTTCAACTGAATGAAAAACGGTTCAAATGATGTCGAAATTTTTTGAATTTTTTTGTGGAGGTTCCTGACATATCATTGATGTTCCCATAAAAATTTCAGATGATTATCAGGTCTGAGTAATTTTTAAAAATTCGAACATTGCTACTGTCCTGATAAAACGCTGACTAGCAAGTTTGAACCGAATGAAAATTTTTCAAACCACGTTAGAAATTTTTGAAATCTTTTTTACATGGTTATGATGAATCACTAATGTTATAATAAAATTTTCAGATGATTATCAAGAGTAATGACTTTTTAAAAATTCGAACAGTGCTACTGTCCTGTTAAAAGCCTTACTGGCAAATTTGAACAAAATAAAAAAATGGTTCAAACCACGTTAGAAAATTTTGAAATTTTTTGTGGATGATCCTCATGTAACATTAATATTTATTTAAAAATTTTAGATGATGATCATGCTTAAAGAATTTTTAAAAATTCAGGCAGTGCTACGTTCTGATAAAAGCCTGATGATCAATACATAGATTTGCTTTAGCAATCAAAATAGGTTTAGAATTTTTCAAATTTTTACAGAAGGGTGATAAGGAAATTCTTAAGATCTCATAAAAATTTTGAATCATGATCACACTTCAGTGAATTTATAAAATTCTTACAAGGCACTGTACCATTTATGTTCTTTCTCTTTTTGATTTTTGAAATATAACAAATAAAGTTCAATGCTTACATAGATTTGATTGACCAAACAAAAAAATCTAAATTTTTTAAAAAATTTATAGAATGTTACTGAGGCAATTATTTATCTCTCAGAAAAATTTTAGATCATGATCACTCTCGAGAAAATTTATAAAATTCTGATAATGTTATTGTCCCAATTATGTTCATTCGGTTTTTGATTTTTTAAAGATAACAAATGAAGTTCAATTATTTAAAAAAAAAATCTGTATGATCCTACACTACTAAAGATAGAACCATATTTTTTTTTAAGATCATTATTAAGCTTTTTCAATTTTATAAAAATCTAACAGTGTTTCTGCCAAAATTTTAAAATGTCTCAAAAATTCGGTTTTTCAACAAATTTTCATAAAAGATGACTTTCTTAAGGGTTATTGGACCAAATCCGGTCATAAAAGTTTAAAAACTGATCAAAAATCACAATTTTTTGGCTGGTACTGTAGCATTCAATTTTATTTTATCTGGCCGGTAATTTGGATTTTGTGGTGGCCCGAAATCCGAAAATTCGCCGAATTTGTATCCCTGATCAGGAGCTCAAGTAAGCAGTAGAGTAGTAGTAGCATAGCAAAAGTAGTTGGAAAACCAGTAGATCAGGTAGAGTAGAGAATAGATCGGAGAAGAACCAAGTTGGTCTCAGTAGAGGAAGCACTCTGGTAGCCCACGAGGAGCGTCCTAACCACAACCGCACCCTCACTGGAGCTCGGTTGTGGCCAGTGTCGACATCCCCGACCCCCAACCTAGAGCAACTAGGGTTAGCTAGCTCAGGGGCTCAGCTCGGCCATGGGCCGAGCTATAGCAGGCCGGGTGGGCCGAGCAAGGAAGCAGAGAGGAGTTCGGCAGTAGAAGGAGAGGTAGCAGCCGAGGGAGAGCCGGAGTAGAGGGAAGCCAGCGGTAGAGAGGTAGCCAGGGAGGAGTAAGCCGAGCAGAGGGGGAGAGAGTAAAGGAAAGTAGAGAGAGAGGAGGCGCGAGAGGGAGTATAAGCCGAAGAAGGCATTTGGTCTAGAGATGGCTTTGGCCAAGAGTAAGGCAGAGAAAAGGTGAGGAGAGAAAAGAGAGGGCTTCGGCCAGTGAAACCAGAGGAAGGCCAGAGAGGTAAGGAAAAAGAGAGAAGAGAGAAAAAAGAAGAAGAGAGGAAGAAAAAGAAAAGAAAAGAAAAGGAAAGAAGAGAAGAAAAGAAGGGAAGATCTGGAAAAGGGGTAGATTATCGCAGCCGGGGAGTAGTTTAAGCAGTTAGTTTGTTACCCGGGTAAATGAATGGTTAAATGTAGCATTAAAATGCATGGCATCTAAAATGGCAACTGACAACCTTCATATAATGAAAATGTAATATTTGGACTGGTTGGATACCGTAACTCATATTTAATTAAACTGTTATAGATTAATATAGTATGATTTTCAGGACAAGAACAGAACCCGCCTGATCGTCAGAACTTGTTTTCGAGCGAGGTCGTACATTCCGAGTTTATACCAGGCAAGCATCCCTTTGATCATGTTTTATTAAATGTTTTAACTGCTTTTAGGTATTTATTTATATCATCACTACATGGGAAACTTATTTTCAAATGAAAGCATTAAATTGGATGCGGTTGGAAAGAATGGATTGAAAATGGTTGAGAAATGGATTGATAATTGGATATTGGTAAATTGATTGGCTCATCCAACGAATAGAGCCGTTGGCATATATTTAATATGGTTGGTAGAGGGTGCCGATGAGAAGGGAATAGCCGGCGAGGTCTTCTACATAGGCTATAATATAAGGACAACCAACTACACTCGGGCAATGAGCCGTATTCCAGTATCAACCATAGTGAGTGAAATCAGTCAAAAAGGTTGTATGAAGGCATTATGATCTCCACATTGGTGGTTAGATAGTTAACTAGGAGTGTGAAGCTAGGTATGCCGGGAGTCCCAGTGACGGACACAAAATTAGCTGCGGTTGATCAGACGCTATATTTAAAGCCTAAGGGAGTATCAGTACTGCTGCGGTAGCATGGTACAGTTGTATCTGCGAGTTGTGGGACATCCTGGGAGGTGTCCCCAACTCGAGTGCAGGGTTTGAGGTCTAATGCTGGAATTAGTGATAAACATTCTGGGGCCTCACAGGATGGGGTCGCTATGGCTAAAAATGGTATGAACCTGCGCAGGGTTAAAATCATGAATTCATGCCTGCCTCCTGGATTGGATGCTACAGAAGCTAAGTCTGCCTCATATACGAGTCCTAGTAGCTGTTTTCATAATTAAAATAGACAACCCTTAAAGAAAACCTAATTTCTATAAAAATGGATTTTGAGGAAAGGTGATCATTAGTTGGAGTTGGTTGGATTGGGAGAAAATCATCTATTGCATTTTGCTATTAATGCTTGCTGAGTACTTTTGTACTCACTCGCTAAATCCCTCTTTTCTAAAGTTTAGCTCCGGTGCTCAAGCGTCTGGTTGGTTTGACGAGGCGGCTGAGTTCTACCAGGAGGGATAGAAGGGATGAGTATGCGTGCTTCGGCTTCGGTAGTCTTTTTGTGTAATTAGTATATATGTAATATCATTTTGCTGTACTTGGATCTTATGTAAAATTAATGTACTGGACATATAGCCCTACGTGGCTTGGTTTGTAATATACTTACATTTCAGTCTCTAATTATTGTTCTGCTGCAATACTCTGAATACGGTATAGTAATTGATAAAGTATCGGATTGCCCGATATTTTGTTAGCTACTATGCCGAGATTCGCGTAATTAACTCAGGAGTAATGGCAGTGTGACTGTCGTTATCCGGGGCTAATTATGCGGGTCACCACACCATCACCCCGAGCTTCTAAAGTTGCCACGCTTCCCTCTCGCGTTGTTGCCATCTTGGGCTTCGATCTGTGTTGCCATGCTTCTATCCATCCCTCTTCGACTTGATTTGATAGCTCTCTCTATTTGTGTCGGCTTAATCTTCTTTGTCGTGTTGTCATGGTCGACTTTACTCCCACTTGCCTCTGCTTTTTCAGCCCTTGAACTTTGTGCTTTATGGGCTACCACACAACCCCGGACGGGAGAAAATCATTTGATACTATACATATTTTCCAAGAGTTAACACTACAACGAAATTATCAAGATTCTGATTTTGGATTTTCCCTTTTTAAGTGTCAACCCTTTCAAACGTAATGCTGTTGAACGCCTTGCATTTGAGGGGAGTGTTAAGGGTATTTGGGGTATGTACTAGTGTTTTAGGTTTTACTCTTGTATTGTGTCCATCTACTCTATATATTGCCCTTTGGGCTATTGTAATACAACAAAAATCCACCTAACATGATTAAGTTTGGGGAGTCACCAAGGATCTAGACGACCTTTTTTTATGTTTTACAAGGTTGTTAGTTTCCCTTTATTTTGCATAAGTGTATTTGGGAGGCTAGAATGGAACCTTCAAAAGATACCTCACATTTTAAAAATGCGTATGCACAAGGCGGATTTATATTGACTACTGCTCATAACACCATAAATCCATAAAAATTAACCAAAAGAATACCTGTAAACGACCAGTGCAATCAATATAAGGCCGAAGTTCTTCTTTTATAGGAGCAGCTTTCATCAAGCCCTTAACATCTAATCCTTGACTTTTGAGGAGAGCTGTAAGAATAAAATAGCAGATAAACGTATTTAAAGAACCTTTTAGCAATACGTTGCACTGGAACTGATAAATCTGTAGACAATAACCTGCAACTTTGCCTCTTCCATCCTCGGACGATAGTTTCAGTTCAGGTGTCGGTGGCCACTCATTAAATTTTGACTTGAACATGACTGTTTCGAATCCCTCAATCACTTTGATAACATGTGATTTTGTTTGGTTACCATCAATAAGCAATTTCTGTATAAAAGTACAAGAAACTGATCACACAGCAACACAGAATGTAAAGCATGACTATGTTTTGAACATCCAATTACAAAGATTTTTGTTAAAATAAATCAATATGATATTTCACCAAGGTGGTACTTTTGCTGAGCACAGGAATAAAAAACCAATCTTTTCTTCTTCTTTTTGAGAGGGAAATTTGTAAACCTTCAGAAACTGACTATGATTGACTGAAGGGAACCAACATGACGTAACACAGTATCAACCAGCCAGTGAGAAGCTCAGCTTCTAATCGTCAGATTGTTTAGGCAAACAAGAAGTTACCTCAGCAGCCTCACTTGCACCCTTTCTCTCTTGCAAAGAAGTACTTCTGCCCAACCAAACATAGATTTCAGCACCACAGTCTAACAAGTAGCATTTGTTTGTCTCAAGTAACTCATGCGCCAAGGATTCAAAACTAATATGCTCAACCTTTCCTTGGTTGAAACTGCGAAGTTACAGAAATCATCCAGTCAGTTTCATAATTTCAAGAGCGAATCTTTCTCATAGATGACACCATTCTAATAACAAATTATTCTCATTGACAAAGAACACTGCTGTGTTGTGGATATATGGGAATAATGATGGAGATTTACCATAGCAATTTTACCAAAATTTCCCTGTCTTCCCCGTTATCCTCTGAAGGTGTCTTCCTTGGAAGAGGAGCAAAGCCACCAAACAAACCCCAAAATTCACCAGCTTCGGCATCAGCCATCAACTTTCCGTCCTCTATGAGAGAACTCCAAATTGTCACATTATGCACATGGCATTTCAAATATTCAACACATATTAACAGAGTTGCTTACCAATAGCTGCAACTTCACACCTGCCCTCATGGAAAGTATCTTTGATATACTGCACAACTTCAAGAGCTTTTGCTCTCTCTTGAATGCACGAGTTGGAGCCATTGAACTGGAAAATTTTGGACTTGGTATCCAAGATAAATATGTCTTCATGATTAAGGGATGAACGAGCAAAAGGGACCTGGTTTGTAAAATAGCAAGCATAATCAAGAAATGACCAAAGCTTAGGCAGAAAAAGGCAGTAGTTTAGATAGTTTGCCTCTTTAACATGAACAACATGCTTTCCTCTGCACACATATAAGCGGGTAACATGCTCCTGCTCATTGACCTCTACATGGTTGAACCCAGAAGCTACCCCTCCTGGCTGTGGCATGATGCATGGTCTAAAATATGACAGAAACTTTTCAGTTTCATTGCCTTGTAATTCCCGGTACTGGACAGCACGCCCTCCTAGGGCAGCATCAAGCTCCACAGTTAAAATTGCAGCAGTTCCAGCTTCATCCTACCAAGGAAAATGTTGCACATTTTGGATAACTATTAGCTAACACAAAGCCTGTGCAGTAGCTCTGAAGAACTAAATCAAGTGATGCATTGTCAAAATGATTTGAGAATCTACCTGACTAGTATCTTTACCAAGCCAATAATGGATGTCATGGCGAAAGGAACCATTTTTCAAGGCTGTTGTCTGTAGGGAGAAAAAAGAACACAAGGAAAAAATCGTTCAGTGCAGTAAGCATAATGCAAGAGCTGTGTTCAAGCCTTACACAAACTAAGCGATCAAAATGACAAGCTTATGGCATAAATGACCTATCTTGATATGGATAGTGATGCTTGTGATGCACCAAAATGATTAAGGGTTGCATCGTTTGTAATGCGAAACAAAGGAAATATTTTAGCTCACTTATCATGGCCTGTAAGACTTTGTTTCAAGATGAACCAAATCTTCTACCTTTGCAATTGTGCACCAATAATGTTCCCAAAAGAAAAAAGGACTTGCATAACAAGGCGTGAGTACTTCCATACCTTCAAGATGATATATGAATCACCCATGTAAAATTTTCCGTATGAAGGTGTTGGCACAGGGACTGGCTTGAAACTTTCAATACGCCACATCTCCAAACCGCTGCAATGTTATTAAGGAGTACAATGCAAGTACATGTATGAACAATAACACAGTGCAGGGCTACGATGCTCGTGGGGATCAATGACGAAGTGTAACTTTGAAAGTATAGAATCAGCACTCTTAGTCAATCTTTACTATTATTCCCTTGAGGGCTTGATCTAACTTCGTAACTCTTTTTGTTTAGTTTAGTCACCCTCCAATGGAATGTATCCACTCCATTTTCTTCTAGACCATGAAACATTAACTTCATTACAGTTCAGCATTGTATTCATCACTATGACTATTGGCTAATGCTGAAGACATTTAAATAATTATTAGTCGTTATGTACATCATTTTGAAAATGGAAATAGGGATCCACTGTCATATTATACGTGCACACTAAAGCAGCTTACCAAAGAATCATCAGAAGTAGTAGCCAGCAATCACCACCCAAGGGCAATGTAAGAAAAAAATGGAAGTGATCTATAACAGCTCAGCTGACAAACATTTTGTGTAATCTGTCGATATTACTCGGACTAACCAGCAAACACACTATTTAGCCTCTTGGTGGTTAACAAGTTTACTGCTACAAACAATTTTTTTTTTGTCTGAAGAATAATACTGATCTCAAAATGCATTTTTTTTTATAAGAACAAGCGGCCAAGCCATAAAGAAATTCTATAATGCAGCGAAAGGATACTCCTTTTGTCCAGCTCCGCAGAAAGCCGGGTCCAAATCTTTCATAGAAACTGACATGCTGGATGTTGCTGAAGAACCCTTACCTGATTTCGTCTCAAAACAACACTAACATTATCCTGGAAACAAGAAACAAAAGCAAGATGGATGATACGAGCGCAGTTCAGTCGTAAGAAACTAAATCATGTGCGCACTCTTTGTTAGCAGCAGTGTTCAAAGAAATCACACTTGGCGACGCAATGGTAACTCAAAATGCCTCAATGGGACCAGATCTCCACCTTGTGTCTAAACTATTCGCCACGTCGAGCAGCGAAAGGAGCAGGGATTACAGAAAATTGCAGAGGAAGGGCGGAAAAAATACGGATTCCAACTGTGTCTCACCTGGAAGAAGCCCGGGTATTGTTCTTGTCGATCGGATTGGGAAATTATTGGGGGATAAGGAGGAGCGATCCGGAGAGAGGCGGGGAGGGGCAAAGTATATGGCCATCCGCGAAAAACGGGTCCAAGAGAAAGAAGAGGTAAAATGCAAGGGGAGAGTGCATGCCTCCCTCCATCCATCGGCTTCTTCAGACCGTTGGTTCGGCTCGAGCGGAAGCGATTGGGCGCTGCTTCTTCTTTGCTCGTCGCCTCATTCTCCATGGAGGATGTCCGATGTGTGCTGATATTATCGAGTTGGGCCGGACAAGGACTTGATGGGTAGGTCCGAATCTAGGTGGCTTTGCAAAAGAGTCGAATCGGCCCATTTCGAGGAGAAATATAGCGGTGGAGCGCATGTTCATCTAGGGTTGCCCCGCGCCACTGGAGACGGAGACGGAGCCAGCGCACGCCGTCGCCATAGGAGAGGGGAGCCGGAGTGTCAGGACCCAAGCAATTGCGAAGAGGAAGAAGAAGTTCAGAGTTCAGAGTTTTGTGTTCAGAATTCAGAGTTGGGTGTTAGAGAAGTCGGCAGTAAGGGGCAACGGTTCAGCGATTTCACTTGGGAAGGAATTGACGGCTCTGATCAAATGGTAAGCAATCTTAAGTAACATCGCACGGCTACAAACCACAGTAGTAATTACTGTGTGGCACTGTAGCAGTTGATTTCGGTTTTAATGTTACTTTTGCTATTACCGCAATGTAAGAAACTGAGACTATAAGCCTGAATTGAACCCTTCTGTGAAAATGGAATCAAGAATGATTCTCCAACTTATGTCTCATCTATATCCCTTTATAATGCACCTAAGCATTCTTTTCTACGTCCACCTCAAATAATGCACCCCACTAGAGATGGCTCAATCTTCATGCACTCAGCGAAACTTCTTCAGAAAATTGCATCCATCAAAATTAACCTCTCAGATCTTTCCTCAGCTTTACTCACCCACATCCGATGGCCATTGTTTAATGTGTCTAACTCATTCCTGTGGCCCACAACAGATCTCCCCTCACCTTCAGCATCATCTCAAGGAAAAGGAAACAAATATCCTGGGATTAAGGAAAAGGAAACAAATATTCTAGAAAAGGAAAAGACCATATATTACGTGCTGGGAAAAGTAAACCGGAAGACAGGGCACTATACTAGTACCCCTTTATAATGCACCTAAGCATTCTTTTCTACGTCCACCTCAAATAATGCACCCCACTAGAGATGGCCTAACCTTCATGCACCCAGCGAAACATCCCCAGAAATTTGCCTCCATCAAAATTAACCTCTCAGATCTTTCCTCAGCTTTACTCACCCACATCCGATGGCCATTGTTTAATGTGTCTAACTCATCCCTGTGGCCCACAACAGATCTCCCCCCACCTCCAGCATCATCTATACCCCTTTATAATGCACCTAAGCATTCTTTTCTACGTCCACCCCAAATAATGCGCCTCACTAGAGATGACCCAACTTTCATGCATCCAGCGAAACGTCCTCAGAAACTTGCCTCCATCAAAATTAACCTCTCAGATCTTTCCTCAGTTTTACTCACCCACATCCGATGGCCATTGTTTAATGTGTCTAACTCATCCCTGTGCCCCGCAACAGATCTCCCCCTACCTCCAGCATCATCTATACCCCTTTATAATGCACCTAAGTATTCTTTTCTACGTCCACCCCAAATAATGCACCCCACTAGAGATGACCCAACCTTCATGCACTCAGCGAAACGTCCTCAGAAACTTGCCTTCATCAAAATTAACCTCTCAGATCTTTCCTCAGCTTTACTCACCCACATCCGATGGCCATTGTTTAATGTGTCTAACTCATCCCTGTGACCCACAACAGATCTCCCCCCACCTCTAGCATCATCTCAAGGAAAAGGAAACAAATATCCTGGAATTAAGGAGGGGTATTGATATGCTAGAGTTTATGAGAAGGCAGCCACAATGTGAGCCCCTCTTTTGATATATGATTTTTTTATCAATTGTAATTGTGTCAATCGGTTAAATTAAGATAATAGCTGATTTGTTTATTGATTGGTGTTAACTTGTTCATAAATTTCTAAAAGTTTGACAAGCAAATATTGCACAAGTATTTCTTAAATAATAAAGTAATAGTACTAACGCTCGAATCGATGAGAACATAACACAAACTATTTAATATATTTATCTCAATTTAGCCTAATCCTTTAAGACCATCGTCCTTTTAATCTTGGCTTCGCTGTTGTTTCAAACCAAAACACCCAAAGTTTCAGACTGCCTCCTGGTCGAGCTTGGCCTTTTGGTCAGCCTATCCCAATCCACCTGCAATTCTGCAACTTGTTGCCGCCCTTCCCCATGAGCAAAACTCCCTGCTGTTCCTCGGTGCACTGTCCCCGCTCGTCCTCCGTGAAGCCACCGGAGTAGTGGAGTACTATTGCTCGCGATTCCGGATACGCTAGTAGCGTTGCGTTGCCCGGGCATGCATGGCAACTGAATATCTGAAACCGGAGGGTGCAGAACTGCAGAAACGCAGTGATGCTTCCGCTTTCCACAGCAGTTAGAAGAAGTAATGCAGAGTTGCAGACTTTAAAAGAAAGTAGTTAGAGCAGAGAATATTGTCCAAGTGCGTAGTGCAATTCTACAAGCTTACGCAATCCATCGTTTGTTTTTTGTTTTCTGTACAGTCACTACACTTCATTTTAAGTATCGTGCTAGCTGCATCACTTACTTAATTCAGATACAGATCTCGATGTATTCTGTTTACTGGTTTATGTTCAATGCTTGCTTTGTTTATGCTCAAACTACATGAGCACTGCAACCTCATGTTTTAGACTTTACCCTTTAGGGGATTCAGCAGCTGACGCATTTTTTTTACTGACTATATGAGTTATATTAATTAAAACAATCTCTGCATCGTATATATGACCAGAAATGGTTGCACATTTTTGTTCTTGTTTTTCCCTCCTCGAGAAAGAAAAGAAAAAGAATGAAACAATCATCTTACCAAAACATTTCACACCCTTCTCGATCACAAGCCGAATCAGTTCTATCCTAAGGCAGTCCACACTCCTTGGGGTAGCCATCGGGGAACCTCTTCCTCTTGGAGTCAGTGCTGTAGTTGTAGATCATGTACTTGCCTGCACCTCCTTGAGCAGCTGCTGCTGCTGCTTCGTGTCGTCCACTCCTCCCCCGTCTAACCATTCGCCGCCGAACGGGACCTGACCGCACACCCACGAGTACGCGCTCGCGACGCACCGTAAGCGTGTGAGTTCGAAGTAAGCGACGAGCGGCGCTGCGACGATCGGTCTTGATCGCCCGCCCTCCGTCGCCCGATCGTCGGCGTCCCGAGCGGCCGTCTGACCTCATCGGCTGGTAGATCGGGAAGGGGACGCCGGCGTCCCAGTGGTTCTTGAATTGCCGGATAGGTATGTTGTTGACCAGGATCCTGAAACTCACAAGTGACATGTATATAGCTCGATGTTTTCAGCAACATGCATGCCATGGCAAAGTGCTCAGATATCTTGAACACACACAGCTAGCTAGTAGTGTTGAATCAAGTGAGCTAATTACAGGATCTCATCTGGATTCCAGACGAAGGAGTAGTTGTGGAATTCTTGAGTAGGATCGAACCAAAGCTGGTATTGTGTTAGCAGATAAGAGTTTTGTATTTGATAGATAAGATAGTTGTTAAGATAGCTGGTAGAGTCTCTTAAACTGAATGTTGTGCTGTTGTCGGACGCACTGTTCACCATCCAATTCGCAAGCAGTTGCTAACTGATGTAATCCTAACTAATGTAACCTTATCTATGATCAGCTATATAAAGCATCAGGAGACCAATTGCCTCCTCAAGCTGCCAGACCATTTTCTTTACATAGTATTAGAGCCAATTCGGTTTTCAACATGACAACCAATTCAACATCCACCACGATGAACAACATGTCGCCTGTGCCAACTGCAGCGACTTCCTCGGCAGGGGTTCTCCCTACTTCGTCGTTCAGCCACTTCATCAATGTGAAGCTCAATCAGGAGAATTATCTCCTTTGGAAGGCTCAGGTTGTGCCGTATCTACGTGGCCAAAATCTTTTAGGCTATGTTGATGGGACAATTCAAGCACCAGCAACTCATATCACAGAGACCGGTGAAGGAGGTGTGCAACAGGTATCAAATCCTGCATATGCACAATGGTGCCAACAAGATCAGTTTGTTTTGAGCGTCATTCTCTCCTCTCTGAGTGAGGGAATTCTTGGCCATGTCCACATCAGCTGCGGTATGGCGCACATTGGAGCAATTATTCAGCTCCAGATCACGGGCAAGAATGATGCAAATCAGAATGCAACTTGCCAATCTTCAGAAGGGTGAATCTAGCATCACAGAATACTTTCTGAAGGCCAAATCCTTAGCTGATACCATTGCATCCATTGGACGCCCTCTCGATGAAGATGAGATCGCCACCTATATGTTGGCAGGACTCGGCTCAGAATATGACTCTTTGGTGATGTCGATGACCACATGAACAGAGGCCGTCACTCTGAGTGAATTGTACGCTCATATGATGGGCTTGGAGTTGCGCATTGACAGGAACAACTCGTTCCTGGGAGCACCATCTGGGAATAGTGCTTCTTGAGGAACACCGAAGACAAGGGGTGGTCTCCCAAAGCCAGGCCGCGGCAGCCGTGGTGGCGGCTGCGGCAATGGAGGTCAAATGTGGAGCAATTCAAATCAATCTGGCGGCAGCAATAGCAACTACAACAGCAGTCTGACGTGCCAAGTTTGTGGCAAGTGTGGTCATGATGCACTCAAGTGTTATCACCGCTTTGATCACAGTTATCAATCTGAAGATCCACGAATTGTTGCAGCAACAACCTCTTCATACAATGTTGATACAAACTGGTATGTAGATTCAGGAGCAATTGATCACCTGACTAGTGATCTTGACAGGTTGTCAGTCAAAGAGCGATACAAGGGAAATGCTCAAGTTCATGTGGCTAATGGTTCGGGTTTGTTGATCTCACATATAGGTCATGCATGTATTGCTGGTTCATCTGGCCCTTTACACCTCAGAAACATTCTTCATGTTCCCAACATAGATAAAAATCTCCTTTCAGCTCACAGTCTTGTCACAGATAATAATACTATTCTTGAAATTCACCCAAACTTTTTTTGTCTGAAGGACAAGGTCACGAAGACAACTTTCCTGGATGGGCAATGTAGAGGGGGACTCTATCCCCTCTCTGGTGTGCGCCATCTCCCTGCTCACGGTCCTGTGTCTTCTATGCATGATCGTTCTCTAATAAAGCGGCCGCATCACTCCTATGCTACGTCCAAAGTTTCTATCGAGCAGTGGCATCGCAGACTTGGTCATCTAGTGTTGCCCGTTGTCCAAGCAGTCTTGCAATCTCAACAAATCCCTAGCGAATCCAATAAAGACTCCCATGTTTGTGATGCATGTCAACAAGCCAAAATACATCGGCTTCCTTATGGTACTTCTGATAGGAAATAAAAAACTCCTTTAGAACTTGTTCACTCTAATGTTTGGGAACATGTTGTCACATCTGTAGGAGGTTTTAAATACTATGTGAGCTTCCTTGATTATTTTAGTCGTTTCTCTTGGATCTATTTACTTAAACATAAGTCTGAGGTTATGAATGCCTTTATTCAGTTTAAACGTTTTGTTGAGTGTCAATTTGGCACTACCATTAAATCTGTGCAAAGTGATTAGGGAGGAGAATATAAAAGTTTGCATCATCGCTACCTTGTCTCTCATGGTATCAGTCATCGAGTCTCATGCCCCCAAACACATCAACAAAATGGCCTAGTTGAGCGTAAGCATCGGCATATTGTTGAAATGGGGCTTGCCCTCCTTGCTCAAGCATCAATGCCAGTCCAATTTTGGGATGAGGCGTTTCTCATGGCATGTCATCTTACCAACCGACTTCCCACTCGCGTTCTTGATGGGATGTCACCCTTTTCTCGGTTACAAAACACATATCCTAACTATGCTTTGCTCCGAGTGTTTGGTTGTGCTTGCTGGCCTAACTTGCGTCCTTACAACACTCGCAAACTCTCTTTCCGGTCACGCCAATGTGTTTTTCTTGGTTATAGCAGTATGCATAAAGGCTACAAGTGCTTAGATCGAGTCACAGGACGCATCTATCTTTCTCGGATGTCATTTTTGATGAATCCATTTTTCCCTTCTCAAATTCTTCCAAACCACATTCTATCTCTCTGGCACATGAACCTCATTCAGTGTCTCTTCCCTCCATATCAGTCCCCTCCTGTTTGCATGAGTCAGCAATACTTGATGCTCCTAATGTTGATGATCACCTGCCACTAATGATGCTTTTTCATATGAGTTTGTTGTTCCCGGTGAATCCTCACCATCAGTTGGTTCTGATCCAGGGGGGTCGCCACAATCAATACCAACGCAGCAGCAGCAGCAGCAGACAAAGTCGCCCACGAACACGGCTACAAAATAATATATCTCGGCCCAAGGAGTTTCGTGATGGCACAGTTTGATATGCACTCAATTGTCATGGTTTCTTAGCTGTTGTCTCTGAAACTGAGCCAGGATCTCATCATGAAGCAGTGCAGAGTCCACATTGGAAAGTAGCAATGGATTATGAGTATCAGACTCTCATGAGAAATGGTACTTTGAATTTGGTGTCTCCAAATGGAAATCAAAACATAGTTGGATGCAAATGGGTATTCAAACTCAAGCACAAGGCAGATGACTCTATTGAAAGATATAACACACGGCTTGTTGCACAAGGGTTTAAGCAGCGATATGGAATAGATTATGTCAATACTTTCAGTCCTGTGGTTAAACCTGCAACAATTTTGCTTGTCTTGTCCCTAGCCTTTTCAAAAGGTTGGACATTGAGACAGATCGACATACACAATGCCTTTCTACATGGGGTGTTAAATGAAGAGGTGTATATGAGTTAACCACAAGGTTATGAGGATAATTTCCATCCAAATTATGTATGCAAACTCAACAAAGCTCTATATGGATTGAAACAAGCGCCTAGAACCTGGTTTGCACGTCTTAGGCTGAAGTTACAAGAATTGGGGTTCATAGCTTCAAAGGCCCATACCTCATTGTTCATCCTCAAGAAATATGGAGTAACCATTTTTGTCTTGATTTATGTTTGATGACATAATTATTACCAACTCATGTGAAGATGCTTCTAATCGTCTCATTAATCAGCTCTCCACTGACTTTGTTGTCAAGGATTCAGAATCATTGCACTTTTTCCTTGGAATAGAAGACACAAGGAAGGGAGATGGACTTGTGCTGTCACAACGAAAATACATCTCAGATTTACTGAAGAGGAGCAAAATGGAGTACTGCAAGCCGATTGAGACACCTATGGTGAGCACAGAGAAGTTGTCTAAGGAAATAGGCACCTTTCTGATAGAAGATGAAGCATTTCATCATAGAAGTATTGCAGGAGCACTCCAATACCTAACACTGACTAGACCTGATATTTCATACTCAGTAAACAAGGTCTATCAGTACTTGCAAACACCCACCGAGAGGCATTGGGCAGTTGTCAAAAGAATTTTGAGGTTTCTTAAAGGTACCATCAACCTGGGACTGCATATTCAGAAATCAAAATCACAAGTTCTGAGTGCTTTTTCAGATGTTGTAGGATCAAGGATAATCGACTAGAGGGGGTGAATAGGAGGTTTCTAAATTTTTCGGCTCTAATTGTAATAAATAGAATTACTAAGCAAGAAAGCAATTTTTTGACAATTGAACCTAAATTATCTAGGGTTCACTAAGTGCTCCAACAATCTAAGTATAAGCAAGATATAATTCTAAGCACAAGAACAATAAACTTAAATTGCTAAAAATGTAAATTGTACACAAGAATAGAAAATTCAAACCACGAGAGAATGAGACACAAGAATTTATCCCGTGGTCTCCGAGACTTGACGGTCTCTCTTAATTCACGTTGAGGTGACTTGAACAACTTCAAGCCGGCTCCAATCACTTGAGCCTTCCTCGATCACTTTGGTAGTTCTTTCCCGCTCCGGGTAGGCGAACCCAGCCTTCAGAACTTGCCAAGGCTTCTCAAAATCTCCGTTGAGAAGCTCACCGCGTACGAACGCCTCCAAACCGTCTAGGAGGCAGCAACCTACAAGAGTAATAAGTCTTGACGCTTGCTTGAGGTCGAATCAAATGTCTAAAGGCTCAACACTAAATGCAACACTTGAATTTACTCCTAACTCTCTCAAAATGGGAAATTAATGCACACAATGAGTTGGAGTCTTTCTAGAGCTCAAGTATGATCAATGAGGTCCAAGAAACCCTCTAGAATGGAGGTCATACCGGCCACCTTAGCACCGAATGCACTCTCTCTGTAAAAAACAGGCCGGGGAGGCTTCGGTCATATCGTCGACCGGTATGACCGGAGGGGCCCCGGTCATACCGACCCCACTGCAGCCAAATGATCATTTTGATAGTTTTGATGTCCCTTTTTAATGCAATGCCATGTAAGTGTCTAAATACACAAGTATTGAGCCTCTAAATATTTTTCGACATCGAACAAGCAGCCAATATCCCTCTTAATAGTACGACGCCTATTCTAGCAATCCGATCTTTTTCTCCAAACTCCGAGATTGGCAAAAGCTATGAAAATATCCTTAAATTTTATACCTTAGTCATCGACGCGTTGATCTTCTCTTTCACCATTTTCATACTCCCACGATCGCCGAAATCTGGACCAATCCTATTCTCAAAATACTCAATTGAAAATATTAGTCCTTTAATTGCAATTGTCATTAATTACCAACACCAAATCGAATTAGGGGTCTAGATGCTTTCAGACGCTGATTGGGCAGGTTGTCTTGATGATCGGCGGTCTATTGGTGGGTTTGCACTCTTCTTTGGCTTAAATTTGATCTGTTGGAGTGCTAAAAAACAGCCAACAGTTTTGAGATCGAGCACGGAAGCAGAGTATAAAGCTATTGCCAATGCCACAGCCGAGTTGATATGGCTTTAGTCTGTGCTGAAAGAACTGGGAGCATTTCAGTCCAGGGCCCCTCAGTTGTGGTATGACAATCTTGGGGCAACTTATCTCACAGCTAATCCTATGTTTCATGCCCGTACGAAGCATGTGGAGATTGATTTTCATTTTGTGAGAGAAAGAGTAGCAGCTGGATCGCTACAAGTTCAATTTATCTCTTTGCATGATCGGGTATTGTTCATAAGCTTACAGCACAATCCCAACCTCATTAATACGGGTTAAGATTGAGGGGCGTGTTAGCAGATAAGAATTTTGTATTTGATAGATAAGATAGTTGTTAAGATAGCTGGTAGATTATCTGAAACTGAATGTATCTTAACTGAATGTTGTGCTGTTGTCGGACGCACTGTTCACCGTACAATTCGCAAGCAGTTGCTAACTGATGTAATCCTAACCAATGTAATCTTATCTATGATCAGCTATATAAAGAATCAGGAGACCAATTGGCTCCTCAAGCTTCCAAACCATTTTCTTTACATACTGCACCTCCCTGCCGCCTTCGCCATTGGCAAAGATGTTGGTGTGCAGGGTTTACGGCTGCCCGCTGACGTTGCCCAGGAACCGAGGTCGATCTCGTCGTGGGTCTTCCAATCCTTTTCGGAAATCAACTGTACCGATCCATATAGCATTATTAGTCAGGACGCGTGCATGGTTGCCGACTAAATGCTAGCTAGTGTGCTGTTTCTTGGTCACTTACATATATTGTCGTGACGGTGCCGGCGGAATTGTCGGCGACGAGCTTGATGCCCATGTCGATCCTCGCAAAGAGGTACGAGGTCTTCGACCGGAACGCCGACCCCATTACGCGCTCCAGGGTCAGTGCAATGGTCTGGTCGCCGTTGCTATCGTTGAGCAGCTGTGCCTGGCCAAACAATACCTCGAGCTTGTCTGTCAGGCCATCACCAGCCACCGGAGAGTCGGCAGCGACCAAGGCTAAAGCCGATAGGCAGGCTAGGAGGTGCGCCTAGCCAGTGCCATGGCTCCTGGCCGGGTGGTGTGAAGTGAGTGTAGTGTGTGGCTGTGTGCCACGGTCAAGTTCATATGCATAATGCAGTTGCAGACTGAGGTGAAGGTGAAGGATTACAAGGGTCAAAGTCCACGATTCCAGACCGATTACATCGAACTCAGCAACGTCTCAGGTTATTGGAAGATGTAAACAAGTTTGGATTATGGGCTGGCTACTAAAGGCCTAGGCTTAGAAAAAGATGGAAGATACACAGCGAAAGGTGAGCAGAGCTGGGGAAAGAAGCAAGAAGTTGACTTGATTTAAGTGTTGGTCACATGTCCAGTGAGCGAGCTGCGCCATGCATAGTGGCTTTGCTTGAGAGCAGGGTTAACAATCTCGTCTCGCCACCGGTTTTTGCGACGCCAGCTATACCGGTTTTCGCGTTAAACCGCGCGAAAACCGAACGGATTTCAAATTCAAAAATTTTGAACTCTGGTCAAACCGGACAGCGAAAACCGAAAAACCGAGCGGTTTTTGGAGAAAACCGCAAAACCAGCCTGAGGTTGGAAAATTAGGGGGGAAATCGAAAAAATAAGGAAAAAATGCAAAAAAAATATATTGTAAATTTTTTAGGAATACAGGGAAGGTTAAAATTGAGTATAAATGTAATAAATATATAAATAAGGTATGTGTAAACGTGAAAAAATTCCAGAATGATCTCTCCTAATTTTGAAAAAAAATCGACATGATCTTTGCTATATTTTAGAGAATTAGAAGTTGTAATTTACGTATTTAGAAATAATATATCAATAAATAATCTTTCATTGCAATACTACAATCACACAAGTGCAAAAATCGGCATTTACATAGCCACAAAACAAAATCATTCGCAATTTCACTACCATCCACTTGTCAACACCATTTACATTATAATACCTTTCAATTGAAGTTGTGGAGTAGGCATAAGAATGCTTCGTCACTCTTTCATTGTCGCAGAAATGGCATGTTCGACCTACATGAACGGAATATCAAAAACCGATGACAGAAGGAAAATGGTGAAAATATAAGAAAAAATTGCAAAAAAAATTGAAAAATTTACAAAAAAAAATCCCAATTAATCTATAAAACACGTCACATAAATTTATACAATTTTTAAAATCATTTATTTCTTCTAAAAAATCTAAAACAACAATTAATAAAAAGGAACAAATACACTGTCAGATTTTATAAATATTAAAATGATTTATTATATTCTAAAATTTTAATGAAAATATAAATAGTGATAAAGGATCATGTACTAAAATTTTCAGAAATATTAGAATTCATTTAGTGCCCATGTAAAATAAAAAACAGAAGAGCATATACAATGATAATAGCACTTTCAGAATTTAAAAAAAATACACATATCTGATCATCATCTGAAAATTTTACATAATCATTTTAATAATGTTATAACATCACAAAAAAAGTTTAAGAAATATTATACTTCATTTTTTACCCCTAGAAAATAAAAAACTGAAGAGCATATATTGTGACAGTATCACTGTTAGAATTTTTTTAAAAATGTAAGTATCTGATAGTAATCTGAAAATTTTATAGAATCATTAGGATTACCTCAGGACCACACAAAAAACATTTCAAAATTTTTTGACACTTTTGGCTAAATTTCTTCAATCTTTTAAAATTTACTATTCAACTAAACGGCTTTAATTGCCGAACTGGCTGGGTACGGGCGGTTTTCGCGAAAACCGACCGGTTTTCGTTGGTTTTTTTAACCCTGATTCAGAGTATATTACATATGACTACGGACGCAAGTGGAGCAACGTTGGAACGAGGTGGTTAATAGGGATTTTTAGGAGTCCTAATGGTGCAGATTTTACGGGTCAGATCACTAGATTTTACATATGTTCACGGATTTGTCATGTGTGAGGTCGGTGGCGAAATGGCAAAAAGAACTGGCAGGAGCTTTGTCATACATTAAAGAAAGGGAAATGCAGGAACACAACACCAATTTGAGCAAATACAGTAGTAGGAAAAGTTAACGCACTGATAGGTAACTAAAGAGACAACTAACTAGCAGATTAACAGGCATCCTAGTGTTAATTAGTGTGGCTGTGTGGATCTTGGACTCTAAGGGTGCACAAAATTGTAACATATGATACGTGCACTAGAATTGACGCGTTCCTTGTTCTTGAAAGGTTTCACATATTGGCAGATTGCGTAGTTACCGTAGTACATACTACGAGTTCCTGAATAATTAATCAATCTGCATTTTACTGCAGAGTGCAGTACTGTATGTCTGTATTATGCGTGTTCCAAAAGAACACTATAGAGTCAGGCCTTAGACCATCTCAACTATAGTCTGAGAAGTCCGAGAACAGCTGATCTGATATGAGGCTTCAGCTATAGACCCGCCCCTGTTACTCTTCACTTCTCATTAGCTTAGAAGAACTTCGCGACTTTTTGAGGACACTTCTGTGCTACAAGATCCCAAAGATGAATTCCAAAGTCTAAGGGCCTGTTTGGTACGACTCGACTTCACGGATCCATGGATGCGGTGGAGTGAGTATTCAACTCCATGGATCCGTGGCTGGATCTTTGCGTATATTAAGAGTGTTTAGGTATGTCATTTTATTTAATTTTAGACTAAAAATATAAACTTAATTCTATTTATTTTAGCCTACAAGATTCAGATCTGAAGTGGAGCCAGAATCTAGAGATCTGCTAAACAGGGCCTAAAACACATTGTGATATGCACCCAGTAGAGCCTGCATTTCCTCTGAACATGCATGCTCCACTACTCTACTCGACTGCAGTACTTCTTTTTTTTTTTTGAAAATTGATCAGAAACCGTGATACTCACTAAAAACTATCAAACTACAAACGTACACACATCCACGTAAAGACCGTACTCGAACGTGGAACGGGCCGCATATCGTGCCTCCCACCAACCGTCACCGAGCAAGGCTCGGCCGCGGCTGCAGTACTTTTCACTTAGGATAGGGTATCAAGCATAACTCATGTGCGTATACTGTTTACCGTACAACTACAAACCTTTTGAACACACTTTTTTTTCTCTCCTTTACTGGTTGTGTACATAGTACGAGACTTTGGGTTGACTGTCTACTAGTTGTTAAATATGATGATTCATATTTATTATTTTAGGATTCAGTAAGATATGCTAGATGAATTCTAAATAGAGTAGGATTTCTAATCCTAATAGGAGTGAGATTCATATTTGCTTTGGAGGAGAAATAGGGAGGCTATATAAGTCTAGAGGTAGTCATGAAGAACCCAATCAACCAAAAAACCACAAGACAACTCATCCAAAGTAAGAAGTGCACGAGAGGATTAGAGGCTAGATTATTTTTTAGTACTGGATTCTTGTATAGCGCAGAGATCCAAATGTCTTAAAAAATTCGAGAGGTTACGAGAGAGCAACAATCATATGTACTCTTTTGAAGTTGTGCTTAAAAAATTTACAGACGGCTTTGTTAAACCTTTTTTATCTTGTTATGCTTGTGTTTGCACCAAAATTCGGCAAGTGTATCCAAATCAGGCAATAAAATCAAAGATACGGAAACTAACGGAGGATTGGAAAGAATCCGAGATATTAGGTAACTGCAAGATTTTTTAGGAAAACAATCGTCCAAGATAAGGCCGATACAGATATGGACTCTGAAGCGTGTTGTAGTGGGACATGATCGGCCGAAGGGTATAAAAGAAGAGCCAAAGCAAGTTGAAAAAAAGAATCAACATATACAAACAACCAGCTTTACTTTTCATCTATTTTTCCTGTCGACTAGGAGTAGTTCTTGTAATTTAGCCTTTGTAATCGATCTTGATCAATAAAGTTGCGCATCGCCGATTGTTGATCTTCGTCAATTACGCCCCAGGTTCGATTTATTCTGATTTTGTTGCGCATCGCCTTCTTCAGAATCGATCTGCCTTTATCCTCGATTAGCCTTAATCGGCTAATTAGATTTACCTTATTACTTTGATCTTGATCGGCTTCAAGTTGATTGAGTCTAAGCGATTGATCTTGACAATCGGCTTGAGTGAATTTTATTGTTTTTACCTTGTCGATTCGAGTCAAATCGACCGCACGCTCTGAACGGTGTTAAATGCGGTGTGCTCTTGTCGAAACCCTACCTCAAGTTTTGGCGCCAACACACTCTTAGCACGCCGGTGGGGCGATGTCTATGTCGGGAAGTCGATTCCGCGTCGATCTCAACAAAGAAGCTATAATCGTCCCAACAATGGGCGATTTGACCGCAGAACAACGCGTCAAGAGATTGAAGATCGGAAAGCGCGTTAGAAGAGATGATGCTAAATTGCTGCAAAAGACTAGGCGTGGCGTTACACGTAAATCCGCCTGCAAGCGGTCAATACCACAGAGACACAGTGCGGCGAAGCGGTAAGTCGATATCTACGCTCGGCGAATTATCGGCTATGATTAACCAATCATGCACCATGCTTTAATAAACCAATCGCCGGCTCTGTAGCGACTCTTAAGCCGATGATAGCAAATAGCGTTAAATCTATAGCCCGAGAGTTAGCCTCGTCGAAGCCTACATGACCCACTACAAGCTACGCCAAATTATCCTGTTTTTGATATCGCAAAACACGCGAGCACACCGGCCGATCCTAAACCGCCGGCTATGACCTCACCTCCACGATGATGCCCACACAACCTACGGTCATATTGCCTAGGGATCCTCGGTCAAGTGGGGTGAGCCATTACCACGCCTATACCGGCGCCGCTAAGTATGATCCATCCATCAATCTACCACCGTCGGCTCCTTTTACGCTTTTCCCCAATCGGTTTCACGGTAGATTGGCTCAGAGATATCCCAGAGCCTACCACCTTAGAAACCGGGTCCACGAGGTAATGCGTACTCGAACCATTTATCCGGTCGGAACCGCCAAATTAGGCATAATCGCACGATCGGAATAATCGAATGCCGGCGGCGGCATAATTGGCAACCCGAGCTTGCACTCGGGGCGGGATGCGATTATGATCGACATTATCAAGGGCTCTTGTGCGGTGGCGATAATGCCAATTGGATCGATCAAATCATGCCGTTTTGAGGATCGATTTGGCATACAACCAAAAGGAAAAGTGATCGGCTATAGAAAGCCGTACCCGATTACATAGATCGCATGCCTTACCCTCATAATTTGAGTCGGACTTTGCCAAATTCTCGGGATGATTCTATCACTACCAGGAGCATGTTGGGCGCTTTATCGCACAATGCGGTGAAGCGGCCCGATCCGATGGGTTAAAATTAGGTTATTTCCGTTATCTTTATACGGGCGACATTTACTTGGTTCACTTGTTTGCCTCGAATTGGTCCATTTATGGAGCGATTTGGAAAGCCGATTCCATGAATACTTCTTTTGGGCGGTTTAGAGTTAAGAATTTGGATCTGAGTTACATCGCCAAAAGTTTGGAGAATCGATGTGATTACATTAAAGGTTTAGAAATCGGGAATTGGTGTTTTAGTGTTCGTTACACGATAATCAACTCGCCGATTTAGCATTTCAAGGTTTGATCCCTCCTCTTAGGGAGAAATTAGTGACAGAATTCAGGCCTTAGCCACCTATTGCATCGCGTATCGGCTCAAGAAAGCGGATTCGCGACAATAAGGTGTTTAATGGTAGATTTAAAAATAGTAACAACAAAGAAAAGGATAAGGCTAAGGTCAATATGGTTGAATATTGTCCTAGTGATTCGTCGGAAGGCGAGGCGAAATAAACATAGTCGAATGGGTAAAAGGATCCAAGAAATCCTTAGTGCATTTCTTGGCTTAAGCCGACTAGGAACAAGTCGGAGGTCAAATACTCTTCGATGTTTCCAAGTGCGATCGTATTTTGATTTATACGCAAGAAAAGATAATACGATTGCGGAGGGACATGTGATAAATCGCGATAAGATAAAAAACGCGGTATTGCAAGTGGCATCATTCTTATTCACATAACACTAATGGCGCAATATCTTAGTCAGCGGATCCGATGCGCTATTGAAGATGGTCGGTTGAAGTTTCGATGAGCCGACCATGCGGTGGATGTCGATCCGTTTCCTATCAATATGGTACATTGCTCGGCTAAAGGAAAAGAGCCGATGCAAGGCGAAGCGAGAAAAAGATCGACAAGTCGACGTACAATCAAGCTCGGACGGCGGCGGACAACGAAAATTACCATCGGTTCCTTACAAATAGAAGCCGATCGAGAAGGAAAAATTCAAGGACCATCAAACCCAAGGGAATCCCGGTGGGTAAATGGTACAAGCGGAGAAATCTCCATCTAGGCGGCCCGCGAAAGGTTTGGTCCAACGTTCTCACAATTAATGGAGAAGTATGAAAGGATGAGCGACCGACCACGGCATCATACCGCCGGTCGGATAATTTGTACCTACGAGAGAACGTGGAGAGGCACATAGAAAGTGTCCTTTGGCAATTTCTTTGGGAGAGGAGAGTAGAGTTGCCATCACCATATACGCCCGATGGAACATTATCCTCGAGGCGATTAGTAGCATAATCGGTCGGACATAGGCTATCTGGGCGATTAGAGAGCAAGGCGAAGTCACGAAGGGCGGTCCATGAAAGATTATCTAAACCGAATCAAGAACAAAGCCAAGCCAAGACACACAAGACCGTTCTAATCAAAGAGACTTGGTGGCGAATCTGGCGGTGGAACCTAAACCCGGTGGTGCCCATCGGGCTGAGCAAATCACAACGACAGCGGCTTCAAAGGCTAAGGGCGCAAGAAATTCGTGAAGCCGATGCCGAGAAAGAGAGAGGCGAAGTGTTTAATGAACCGTCCAATGAGATCGTCAAGAAAGAGTGGAGAAGAAAAGAGCAAGCGAAGAAGATTTGAATCGGTGGCGACTTGATTCTCCATGATTGAGATGACACACCTCCATGGATGTCAATATGATGTTCACATTGCGGTAGAGTTCAAAGTCGAATCGAATCGCCAAAGAGGCGATTGCTCGATTATGCTCCAGTGCGAGCGCCATCTTTGAGAAACCCAAAGGCGATCACGGCATCTGAAACCTCTGTACGAAAGGATATATAAATGGCAAGCCGATATCAAGGATCTTTGGTAGGCGGGCGCCACGGTGAATCTAATGCCATACACAACATGTAAAAAGCGGGTAAGTCCGCGAAGACTTAATCAAAACTAACATGGTTACGAATTACTTCACAGGCGACCCTACGAAGCAAAAGGTGTCATAGTCACAGAGTGATTGTCGGTAGTAAGACCTTGCCGCGGCGTTCTTTGTAATTGATGCCAAAGGAAATTACGGTGTCTTTGCTCGGACGGATTGGATTCATGCAAAGCTAACGTATCCGTCGACCATGCATCAGCGCTCGTTCAATGGAGCGGAGAAGAAGTCGAGGTCGTTCTGGTAGATACATCGGCGCACATCGCCATGGCTAGCTCAATGCGAATTGGCAACACGAAGAAATTTGGTGTATATCGGGTATGGCTTTGGACGATTGCGATTTCATATCGTAAGCAAATACGGACTTATGCCGATCGGTGTCAAGCCTCGACACCTTTGATCGAACAAGCGAAATGTTCGCCGATGGGGACAAGAAAACATTGAAGGCGCTACGGGACAAAATGCAAAGCTATCGGCAAACAACGGATAGCTACGAAGCCATAGAAGACTTTGAAGAAATAGAAAAGTTGGGGCAGGGTTCCGTCTCACCGATTTGCTTGAAGAAGTCGATATAGGTAGCGGTGATAGGAAAAGACCAACTTTATCGGTACAAATTTAGATGTGAAATACAAAGAAGAGCTAATAAAAATACTTAGAAATTATAAAGGCATTTCGCTTGGGAGTATCATGAAATGCGGATTAAGCCGTCAAGCGGTGGAACATCGGCTACCTATAAAATCGGGCTATCGGCCATTTAAACGATATCGAGCGTTTTAATCGACCTTGTACCAAGTCATAAAGAGGAGATAGAACGATTGTTGGAAGCAAAGTTTATCGGGCCTTGCCGATCTATTGAATGGGTTTCCAACATCGTTCGATGATGAAAAAATGGAAAACTTCGAGTGTGCGTCGATGTCGGCGTTTTGGGGCTTAAGCAAGTAAATTTGTAAGTCTAGAAATTGCGCGTTCCACTCCTGAATGGTTAGACTCGTGAGTCCAAGATGTATCTTGGTTGGTGAAGGTCCCTACTCGATTCGTGTGTGGTGGTGTTGTATTACTCTTGAGTACGGATAGCGCACAAAGTTTTACAAGCGAGAATGCCAATGGCTTAGCGAGATGGGTTTGATAGCGCTCTCTCCTTTCTTGTTCTTGCTCGTTGCCCCCTGAATCGTTTAGCCACGCCTCCTTTTATCTGAAGGAAGGCGGGTTACATCGAGTTAGGAGGAAGCGAGGTGACCTCGCTAGGAGCTCCGGTCCTTAAATCACAATGGTGAGTCGC
Source organism: Otatea glauca (assembly GCA_036346275.1). Taxonomy (NCBI): domain Eukaryota; kingdom Viridiplantae; phylum Streptophyta; class Magnoliopsida; order Poales; family Poaceae; genus Otatea; species Otatea glauca. The sequence continues at coordinate 46,998,187 of CM070717.1, forward strand.
CACCCGTCTTGCCCATCTTTGGGTTGGTAGCCTTGGTGGTCGGGAGGTTAGGTATTTCGGGAAGTAGCGTACTTGCCCTCTGTGATCCTTGCGAATCTTGGCGTCGAGTGCGTGGCGTTGGTGCTTTGCCTCGGGAGGGAGCGTGCGCTCGTCTTTATCGTGGTCGGGTTGATGGAAATTGGAAGCTTTGTCTTCTCTGATCACGGATCTTCTTGGGAAGAGCCACACGCCCTTGTATAGTCGCTCGATTGACCTTATTCGAGTGCGTGGCGGTAGGCGATGAGGACGACACGCGGCACTCGGCGTTCGTCACCTTGGTTTGGTTGAGTCGGAGATCCGCCCGCCAAGAGGGTCGGGGCGCTGTCTGTCGGATTCGCTTCCTGGCGGTCGGGAGCGGATGCCTTCTGTGATCTCGCGAGCGATCGGTCGGCGTGGCGGCGCCGCCTGTTAAAGTGGAGATATGCTTGAGGCCGGCTCGTCGCCGGGCTGTTGGGGTATCCTTTTTATTAGTATTCGTCGATAGCCCGAACTCCCAAGCGATTTGGCGATTCGGTTGGGGTTGAACTTGGACGAAAGTGGTGGCGGGCTGGTAGGTTGGTCGGCCGATCCGGATTAGCGATTTCGTCGGTGTGCCGTTGGATCCGGCGGTGTCTGGAGTTTGGCGGGGCATTTGAACCGCGGGGCTTTACTTGCCTCGTTGCGCATCGAGAGCATAGTTTGGCCGCCGCGCTGCTCGTCTTCTTAGCGCCTCGGGTTTACGGTGAAGGATGCTTCGTTTTTCGGCACCGCATTTACTCTGGAGGCGCTTAGCCTCCCTTCGTCAGGATATATATATCATGTTGTTTGTAGCTTGCTTGAAGGGGCGAGCTTTTTCTTTTGTTCTTTCAAATGGCTTGAGACATCCTCTAGTCTTTAGCCGGCGATGGCGTCACGGTGGAAGAAGAAGATCCTCTGGCGAGCTTTGGGTGAGTTCGACCAGCGATGGCGAGCTCGGGGAGGAAGAAAGCTGCGACCAGCGGCGCTTACGTTGTGTATTGCTCGAGGCGTTCGAGGCTCGAGGTGGTAAGGAGCCCTTACGAGGCGATGGCGCAAGGGCGCCGGCCGTGAATAGTGCGGCAGCGTCGATGTCGCTGAGCGGCGTGAGAGGCATCGGCGTGTTGCCAGCGGCCGTGGCGGCTTTCCGTCGACCGGCAAGGGCCTACCGAAGATGCCGTCGGTGCCACCGATGCCGCCGCGGATGTTTGATAGGTTCTAGGCGTGGGTAGAGTCTGCCAGTGGTGCGGCGTGGCCACTCTTGTATCTGTCGGTCTTGTGTGTAAAGTTGTGTAAAGTTTGAGCTGTTGGCCTATAATGAAATTTTCTTTTCTTTATGAAAATGTCTTTGCGATGAGTTTGCTTTAATTTTAATCGTTGTGGGCGGTGCCTTGAGTCGACAGGCGGCCGGATGCCTCTGTGAGGTTCGGTGTCCGAGTGCTCGTTTAACGTCGTAGCTAAACGGTGCCTTGGTGGCGAGGGCGACGGATGCCTCTGTGAGGTTCGGATGTCAAAGTGCCTTGGTCGGCGGGGCGGCCGGATGCCTCTGTGAGGTTCGGGTGTCGGAGTGCCTTGGTGGCGGGACGGCCGGATGCCTCTGTGAGGTTACGGTGTCAGAGTGCCTTGGTCGCGGGGCGGCCGGATGCCTCTGTGAGGTTGGTGTCCAGTGCTCGTTTAACGTCGTAGCTAAACGGTGCCTTGGTCGGCAGGGCGGCCGGATGCCTCTGTGAGGTTCGGATGTCAAAGTGCCTTGGTGGCGGGGCGGCCGGATGCCTCTGTGAGGTTACGGTGTGCGAGTGCCTTGGTGGCGGGGCGGCCGGATGCCTCTGTGAGGTTCGGGTGTCCAGAGTGCTCGTTTAACGTCGTAGCTAAACGAGTGCCTTGGTGGCGGGGCGGCCGGATGCCTCTGTGAGGTTCGAATGTCAAAGTGCCTTGGTGGCGGGGCGGCCGGATGCCTCTGTGAGGTTACGGTGTCGGAGTGCCTTGGTGGCGGGGACGGCCGGATGCCTCTGTGAGGTTACGGTGTCCGAGTGCCTTAGTCGGCGGGGCGGCCGGATGCCTCTGTGAGGTTGGTGTCAGAGTGCTCGTTTAACGTCGTAGCTAGACGGTGCCTTGGTCGGCAAGAACGGCCGGATGCCTCTGTGAGGTTGGTGTCGAGTGCCTTGGTGGCGGAGGCGGCCGGATGCTCTGTGAGGTTACGGTGTCGGAGTGCCTTGGTGGCGTGAGACGGCCGGATGCCTCTGTGAGGTTGGTGTCCGAGTGCCTTGGTCGGCGGGACGGCCGGATGCCTCTGTGAGGTTGGGTGTCCGAGTGCCTTGGTCGGCGGGACGGCCGGATGCCTCTGTGAGGTTACGGTGTCGGAGTGCCTTGGGCGAGACGGCCGGATGCCTCTGTGAGGTTACGGTGTCGAGTGCCTTGGTCGGCGGAGACGGCCGGATGCCTCTGTGAGGTTCGGATGTCAGAGTGCCTTGGTCGGCGGGGCGGCCGGATGCCTCTGTGAGGTTACGGTGTCGGAGTGCCTTGGTGGCGGAGACGGCCGGATGCCTCTGTGAGGTTACGGTGTCGGAATGCCTTGGTGGCGAGACGGCCGGATGCCTCTGTGAGGTTGGTGTCAAAGTGCCTTGGTCGGCGGGACGGCCGGATGCCTCTGTGAGGTTCGGGTGTCAGAGTGCTCGTTTAACGTCGTAGCTAGGCGTGAGTGCTCGTTCTGCGTCGTGGTGGGCGTGAGTGCTCGTTTACCGTCGTGGCTGGGCGTGAGTGCTCGTTCTACCGTCGTGGTTGGGCGTGAGTGCTCGTTACCGTCGTGGCGGGCGTGGGGCATCCTTCTCGAGTCCTCGTCGGCGAGGGTAGGCTGCGAAGGAATGGCGCCGTCTATCCCACATGTATACCCCATCGCGAGTGTGGGACTGGAGGGATGGCGGCGCGCGTTTACTGCGTTGGTTTGAGCGCCGTGCTCGCGGAGCTAATAGCGGAGTAGTCAGAGTGGGTCTGGGAGGTCCGCCCAAGGGGACCCTTCAGGCGGACGGTCCCAGTAGGGTGTCTGGCCTGCTTGTGGGCGACCCATAAAAACCTTTTCTACTCAATCCCTATGGACTCTAGGTCGTCCGACCCGAGCACAGTGGTGTCGCTCATTGATGAGCTCCGGGAGAGTGTAGTATGGTCTCGGGCCGAGTAGAGGTGATTAGGCCGTCGGTCGACCTAGCAGGGCCCACCGTGGGGCTCACCTCATACACGCCCCTTGCTCAAGTTTTCTTTGGGGTGGCTTTATACCCATCAGTGGGGTAGGCCTTTTGAACCCTGACTCCTCGCTGGGCCCTGGCGCAAGCCACAAAGCTTTATGGCCCTTGGCGCCTAAAGGCGGAGGCCGAGAGGTTACGGGACCACGTTGTTGAGGCGGCGTCTTTATGGCCCTTGGCGCTGACAAGGCGAGGATTAAAAGCGGAGTGGTATTAGGCCCAGGAGTTACGGTGGCGCGACAGACGAGGGTGGTCGCGGACGCCGGCAGCAGGCGCTGCTTGGCCGGCGTTCGTTAAGTCCTCTATCATCGCCCGTTGGGTGCTTCGAGTGGTCACGCTTTCTTGCCCTCTCTGTCTCGCCTCTGAAACAAGAAGAGCACGAGAGCTAAGAAAAAAAACCCGACCTTTCTTTCTCACCTTCGATCGTCTCCCTGTGAAGATGTCGTGGCGGAGTGCTCGCGCAAGACGGCCGTCTTCGGCTTAGTGAAGAAGGGCTTCCTCATGCCGCGAGGACCTTCCGGTGGAGGGTGCCGGCCAGGGGCTACCACCCCGCGCCGTGGCAGCAGATCGTGGTGCCGCCTCGTTCTTCAGCGGCTTTGGCTGCTTGTTGCACTCCGTTCGTCGGGGCTGTTGTTTCATTACAAGGTGGAGTGCACCATCTCAACCCCAATGGGGTCCTCCACGCCGCCATCTTCATCATGTTGTGCGAAAGCCTTCTTGGGGATCGAGCCGCCTTTGGGCGTTGTGGAGCACTTCTTCGAGCAAGGCTCTGGAAGGGCGGGCCGTCGGGCCTTGCGGCGCCTCGGGTGGCTGGCCCTCGGCTTCGCCCGATCGAACCACGGTACACTGGAGGTAAAGCGCCCTCGTCTAACAAATTTGGCGTTCGAATGGCTCTACGTTGGCGTCGGCGGCAGCGCCTCGTTTCAGGAGAGCTTCCATGGCGGAGGCGGTGGGGCGGGGTGCGAAAGAGGAGAAGAACAAGCTGGCCACGATCGTGGGCGGATCGGGGCTCAAAGGCGAGGGCTCACCGGGGCGTGGTTGTGCGTGCCTTCATGGGGATCGCGTGCAACCACTTGTGCATGTGTTGCACCCTGTTCGGTATCTTGGGCCGTCCGGCCAGGCGAGGATGGCGAACCCAGTGGCTGGCGCGTCTGAGGTGGAGGCTCGGGTGGCGGCCGTTCTGGTGAGCGCCATGTGGCGCGGATGGCCACCGAGCCATTCTCGGCGGCTTTCGCCGAATCTAGTGGCGGTGAAATTCCTTTCGCTTCTCTTTTCTTTGTCCTTCGCACTTGACCGACATTCCTGCATCCTCTCGGGGGCTCATGGGGATGTCTTCCAGCGCCGCTCGAGGGATAAGGAAGCGGCGGCCCCCGGCGGGGCACAGCGGTGACTCCTCCCAAGAAGCGGAAGGAGGAAAGGAGGAGGAAGAAAAGTAAGGCAGCGCTTGGCCTTGTGGCAGATGTGTCGAGACCACCGCCGTGGGGACAACCTCCCGGCAATGGCGGAGTGCCTCCGGCCACCCCTATGGTGGGTTTTTCACGACTGCCGTGGCGGCGGCGGCGTGGACTCGGCGAGGCGGCATCACGGGCCCGTGGCCACGGATCCCAGTGGGGGGTGATCTTGCGCTTGCGATCGTCGCGCGTCTCGGTGGAGGTGGCCGAGAAGCGGCCGTGGCTGCCTTTGGCGGGGGCGGCAAAGAGCGCGCGTGCCCGCACCGCTCGGCCTTGTAAGTGTATTATTATTTTATTTTTGGAGCATTTTCTTTTTGGCAAAGCCCGCGGCGACTCTTGAATCTTTGCAGCGTCGGCGCCTATCTTGGGGTGATCGTGGGCGTGCCACATCGACCCATAAATGTAACGCGGTGATTTGGTGACCCGGTTGGGTCGGCGAAGGTCGCGGCGTCGGCGTCGAGCTTGATGCGCCTTCGAGGGACGAGCCCACGAAGGTCGTGCAGAAGAAGAACTTCCGCCGCCTCGGCGAGACCCCTCCGGACGGCGTGATCGTCGTTTGGAGATGAGACAATAAGCGTCGCCCGGTGATCGCGCCCGATCGTGGCGGAGCCGGCGGCGGAGGTGCCGACCCCTCCGGGGAGGTGCCGACCGATGCCCTCAGCGCAGTCGCGAGGGGATTCTGAAGGTTGACCTCGTCACCCTTGCCCATGGTGCTTTGGACGGGTGGCGTCCCTTGACGAAGCGAGCGGGGCGCCGCCGGTGTAATTCCGGTCGGGCATCATGGGTGGCGGAGGAAGCGAGTGGGCCACCCTTGGCAAAGCGCGCCGAGGCGGGCAAGAGATAAGGCGGATCCGTGAAGGTCGGCCCTTGCTCTGAAGTCTTCCACGGTATACCGATATGATGGTCGGGAGTCGACCCGATCGCCCGGTAGGTCGGTAGAAAAAGTTACGATTCGTTGCATATTTTGATAGTTCTTCCGATGCGACTAACGGGTGTCCACATTTTGCGACGCTTGCGGGCTCGCCGTCGTCGGTCGAGCTCTGCAGGCGCTCCAGGCGATCGGTGGCGGCTGCGGCGGAGGAGTGTGATCAGTGCGCCTTGAGTGCGCCTAGCCGGGGAGGCCACAGGCATTAGGCGGTCGGGCGGTGGTGATCCGCCAAGGATTTGAAGAGGCCACAAAGGCCCTTCATGATGGCGCCTAGGAGCCGAGGCTTTGAGGCGAAGTGGCGGGCCGAGTCCTCACGATGGAAGTCAGCGAGGCCAAGGATCGCCGTTGCCGCGGAGGGGATCAGCGAGCCAGGTAACACGTCTGCGGACCGAGCGGAACAAGGCTCGGGGGCGTTGCCCGAGTTCGCTCCGCGGCGATCGCTCGAAGAGTGGCGGTGAAGACTTCATCTGGTGGCGCGAAGTCGGAAGCCGGCAATCGACCAACTCCGCGGCGGTAAGTGTCTCAATTCTTCAATTAAGTTTGAAGTGCGACCCACAGGCGAACTTATCCAAAATCTCCATAATCTGCGAGGCGCGGAAGAATCGGCGTCGCCGTGGAAGCAGAGAAGAACAACCGGACGCCCGCGACGTGGCGATCGTGGCCGGGGCCGAGGCAGGCGGCGTTGAAGGTTCTTCGAGGACGGTCGGGCGAGATGAGCGCCGGTGGAGGCCCTCGCAAGGCCGGTCGGGAGGTCTGCGGCCGCATCCTTGGGCCGGGCGGGCCAGTGCCCTTGCCCCGCTGGTGCCCGAGTGCGGACCGTAGAAGAGGCGGTGGTCACCGTGGCTGCGCTTGAGAGCTTCATCGCTGGTCAACACCATCTCGTACTACGACGACGCATCGACCTCGCGGTGGTGAGTAAGCGGCATCGCGGAAGCCGGACCGGCACGCGAGGTCGGCGGTGTTCGAGCCGGTCGAGCCGCATGCTCGGGAGATCGCCACCACGTCCGCCCGAGGTCGCCTTCAAGATGCGAGTCCTCCTCCTCCGTGTCGGTTCGGCCACGGGAAGAAGAGGAAGAAAGAAGTTAGCCCTTTTTTGCAAAGGCGTGTGTAAGCGATCGTAAGTAATTGTAAGCTCGGTTTGCCTCTTTGCTCTCCTTTGCGTTTGGGTTTGACCGACCATAGCCTCAAGGACCACGAGGGTCGCTTATCGTGAGGTCGGTCAATTTGAGAGGCGAAGAGGATAGGAGTCTTGTTTATCGCGGTAATTCTGGCGCACTCATGGGGTTAGTGTTCCGATCGGCCAGGGTTTTTCCACTCGGGCACTTCCTTCTTCAGCAAAGTGCTACTTAGCAACCATAGCCGGGCGTAGGCCGTGGCCTTCGGGTCGAGAGGGTTACCGCTTGGGATAGACTCGTGACTAGTCGGTCACAGACCCACATGAATCGTGAGTTAGCGAGTTCGTGTGGGGAAGATTGTTCCCAATCGACCGATGGGTCATCCCACTCGGGTGCTTCCTTCTTCAGCGAGTGCTCTTGGGCAACCATAGCCGGTGGGCGTGGTAGTAGCACTCGGGTCGAGAGGGTTACCGCTCGGGATAGACCTCGTGGTCGGTGGGTCACCAGACCATACGGACACCATCCGAGCGGCT